>JAYKQN010000052.1:485000-527500 GCA_036785175.1 Eupleurogrammus muticus | reverse complement strand
CCATTTAGAGCAGGAAGCTGATGAATGAACGTGAGGTGATAATGTTGTGTGTTCCAGCAGCTGTGGTGTGTGTTGCTGGGACACCTGTTGACTCACCTGTTGAACTCGTAGATGTCCTCTATGTTACAGAACAGGCTGCTGACCTGCTCCGGCTTCAGGGGCAGGTTCCCACAGTCGATGATGCAGCCCAGGTAGTCCTGCACAGAAACAGCTGTTAGACACCGCTGGGGGGACGCACAGTTCCTGAACACTAAACGCTGCATTTATTTTCCCTGCATGGAATATATATATATATATATATATATATATATATATATATATATATATATATATATATATATATATATATATATATATATATATATACACACACACATATATATATATATACACATACCCATATATATACACATATACACACATATATCCACATACATATATATATATACATATATGTATATATGTACACATATATACATATATATATACATATATGTATATATGTACACATATATACATATATATATACATATATGTATATATGTACACATATATACATATATGTATATATATGTATATATGTACACATATATACATACACACATATAATACATACATATATTATTTTAGTTTGATACTATGTTTTCTCTTAATTTTTATTATGTAAAAATGTTTACTTTAAAAAAAATATATTTATATTGTTTTTATAATTTTGTCAGAATTATTTAATTTTCTTTAGAATGTTCAGGTTAATCGAAATGCAGCTCACATTTTAACAAAAAATCCCCAAAAATGAAATAAAATGTGATGAAATATTATAGACAAAATTCCTCGTGCACTACACACACAGGTACTTGTATTCTGAGAACTTCCATGTGGTAATACTTCGTAGTTCCACTCAGAAATAAACAACATTTCAGACGTAGATTTTGTACTTTTTACATGTTTTCAGATAAAGACTCAAAAGAATTCAGAGATTAAATAAACCATTTAATGTATTTTAGATGTTATAAATCATCGTCCTGTTTAAATAAATTATTTTATTTCTTTATATTGGCTGCACATTTGTTGAATTTATTGATATGTACAGCACTTTGTTAAACTGTTTTAAAATTGATGAATGTATAATAAATTCCTATAGAACATTAAAGTCTTTATCACTGAGTATAAACTGATTCTAGAATCATGTTTAGAGCTTCTTCTGGATTCTTAATGAAAGATGTTAAATTGTCATTTTATCCTAAAAACTAAAATGTCCATTGTCCTGTAGGACATGAAGAGTCTGATCCTTTAACTCAGGATTAAAGTGGTTTTAGATGATTTAGGACTAAAACTCACTTTAAATCACAGAGTAACTCACAGATTGATGATGAATAAAATTCCAATAATAAATGTGTTTAATGCAACAAGCTGCTGTTTATGAACCAGAAATAAATGTTCAGCAACATCCCTGAAGTTGTGTAATCACATTACTTACGACATTAAATAGACAAACACAACGTGTGTGTGTGTGTGTGTGTGTTTCAGTTGGTCGTGTTGTAATGGAAACTTCTCCAGACTGAAATCCATCATGAGGTCATTTCCTGTAGAAGCCGGCAATTAGATTACAGTGATGAGCTGATCACACACACACACACACACACACACACACACACACACACACACACACACACACACACACACACACACACACACACACACACACACACACACACACACACACACACACACACACACACACACACACACACACACACACACACACACACACACACACACAAATGAAAAATTCCAATCGAAGAGATGCAAACAGGAATATTTTTTTTTTAAAGCCAAAGGTCGTCTGTGTTTTAACGTCGGACACAAAACGTCTACAGTCAGCGACCTGCAAATAATCAGATTTGACGATAATCTAATCGGCTGCAGAACAAAACAGAGCTTTGGTCGTATGACCTGCAGAAACGCTGCAGAACCCTCATATTTAGATTCACAAGCCATTTGCTTTCAGACAAAATTTTGCTTGTTTTTAGCATAAACGGATTAAGTCGTTTTCTGTTATTTTTAAACGGTGAAATATCCACGCCAGCAGTAAATGAATGAACGAATGCTTCATTTATTCAGATTTCTTTAGAACCTGTGATATTTTAGAGTGTTAAGTGTTTTTTACACACGTTTTTGAAAATGCAAATTACAGAGATTTTAAGGTGTGAGATCCTATAAAAAGCAGATTTGTAAAATCATTCATTCTCCAAATAGCTGTTTTCTGCAGTTTAATTATTGGCTCTAGTTTTATTTTATTTGCTTTTTCCCACAAATTTCAGCACAGATAAGGCAGGAAGTTTTTAGGGTTACACCACAGGAGTTTTGTCATTGTCCCATGAGCAAATGAAGGCATTTCTTATTCAGTAAAGAATAAAATAGACTCGGCTAATTTCTGTTTTACATGTTTTATGTGAGGCTTCCAACCAAGTTTATCATCCATTATTACTCCCAACGAGCCTTTTACAGGCTGAGCAGACGTGATAAAAGAGCGAGCTGCTCTGATGCTGCAGTTAGTAAAAGCCAGAGGGTTTGTGCAGCTTGAAGGACTGGGAGCAACGTGCTGCTCTTGTTGTGGTTGTTAAAGTCCATAAATAAATAAAAACAGCCCCGAATCTCTGGATGCAACCAGGACTGCTGAGAACAGGGAGAACCCGCCGGATCAGAGCCAGAAACACCACTTATCAGGCAGGAAGAAAACCACTGCACACCCAGCCCGTTTCAGAGAACGTGCAAACCACCAGTCGAGACTTTTAGCATCAGACAATTATCAGTCTCATTATCAGTTTAAAACGTTTAAGTCACGACATAGCAGGAAAAACTCTCTGTGCAGATTCTTAGCTGAATTTCTTTATTATAATGAAAAAGCATAAAAAATCCACATCAAGGTTCTTTATACTTTGCTTTGTTCACATTCACTCTGTTACAACATATATAGATATGCACCTATATATAGGTAAATATGTAACTATATATAGGTAAATATATAACTATATATATATAACTATATATATATATATATATAACTATATATATATATATATATATATATATATATATATATATATATATGTGTATGTATAGTATGCACCTATATAGGTACATGTATGACCATGTATGCACATAGTGTGTGTATATATGTACATATATATATAGGGGAATATACGTATGTACCTATACAAAGTTGCATATGTATATGCAAATTTATATAAGTTGCATATACATATGCACCTATATATAGGTACATACGTATATTCCTCTATATATAGGTACATACGTATAATCACCTATATAGACATATGTACCTATTTATAGGGGAATATACACTGTACCTGTACCTATATATAGGTGCATATGTATATGCACCTATATAAAGTTGAATATGTATATGCACCTATATATAGGTACATACGTATATTTCTCTATATATAGGTACATACGTATATTCCTCTATATATAGGTACATGCGTATATTCCTCTATATATAGGTACATGCGTATATTCCTCTATATATAAGTACATACGTATAATCACCTATATAGACATATGTACCTATTTATAGGGGAATATACGTATGTACCTATATATAGGTGCATATGTGTACACATATGTACAATGTATAAGTACAAATACATATAATAAGCCAAACCCTGATATAAAAAATGGCCAATTTTATACATGCCACATATATTCAACACATAAAAAAACCTATATTACCACCTTCATATGTTTAACCCTACGTATGTTAAAACCTATATTAAACCTTTTTGTTTGTACAGATTCTCTCTACGTAGGACAGTTTTTCCAGTCCCTTGCAGACCCAGTGTAGGGTCAAACTGCTCTGTCCACCCCATCAGGACAGAGCTGATATCAACATTTTTTAACTCCCAGACATTTTATTTTTCATGCCTCTGCTGGTTCGCTTGAATCCACCACAAAAATGTTTGGATTTAACTCAACTATACACAAATGTTCACTCACTAATAAGTTATTGCCTGTTTTTTCCCTGTAGGGGACTTTAGACAAATATGCAGTTGTTAGCTTGATAATAAAACTGCAGCTGGGTTTATGAGCTATATAGGAGACGTATTTTATGGTATGTGCAGCCTTAATGTGGCATATATACATATATATGCTATAAATATGCAGCACATATATGCAGATTAACTACAAACAGGTTATATAAGCATGTAGAGTTTCTTTCCATGTTGGAGCTGTAATGTAGAAACATCACTAATGTGTACAGATGTGCATGGGGACCAGGCTAAAAGTTATTTTTTTATTTCTCCTGGGGCTGTGTTGAGCTCCATAAAAACACACAACGAGGCAGATTTCTGATTGGTCAGGAATTCTATTTTGTCACGGAGCCATCGCAGCAAACTGAGCCGTGTTTACCACTATCATAAAATCTAAAAGTGGTTCTGTAACACAGAAACTCCCACATTCATTTTGTGCGTGTGTGTGTGTGTATAATGAGGCATATAATGAAAGGCCTTGGCCACATTCATCACCTTTTAAAGGCAACAGGAAACACACACACACACACACACACACACACACATACACACTCTGGAGGGCATGAAGAGAGTGAAGAGAGATGAGTGAAAAATAACATGGTTGAACGGGAAGATGAGGAGGAAGAGACAGAAAAGATGCTCGGGGAAAGTTTAGTGAAAAAACAAACACGCAGCGGAGAGAAAGAATGAAGGAGCTCAGTGTCTTTGTCTGAAAGTGGGTCAGAGGTTCAACAATTCAAACAAAAAAAGCACGAGAAGAGAAAACAGGAGTGAAGCAGAAAATGTTCAAATTCATATTCAGGCATGATTAGAATCATAGAGTCAAACTATGAAACATGTTTAAGATAAAAATGATTTAGTTTAAGCAGGTTCTGATTTTTTAGTGGTGTGAAAACTGTTCAACAAGGTTCACTTTTATCTGATGGAGGTTCTACAGCCTGACGATATTACCTTAGTATCGAGGTAAATGAGGTTTTAAATATGCTGGAGAATTTCAGAAAATACTAGTGAATCAGAATGAAACCCTATGACTGTGACTAAGACTCTGACTCTGTGACTATGACTCTGTGACCATGTGACTCTGACTCTGTGACTATGTGACTATGACTCTGTGACCATGACTCTGTGACCATGTGACTATGACTCTGTGACCATGACTCTGTGACCATGACTCTGTGACCATGACTCTGTGACTATGTGACTATGACTCTGACTCTGACTCTGTGACAATGTGACTATGACTCTGTGACCATGTGACTATGACTCTGTGACCATGACTCTGTGACCATGTGACTATGACTCTGTGACCATGACTCTGTGACCATGACTCTGTGACCATGACTCTGTGACCATGACTCTGTGACCATGACTCTGTGACTATGTGACTATGACTCTGACTCTGTGACAATGTGACTATGACTCTGACTCTGTGACCATGTGACTATGACTCTGTGACCATGTGACTATGACTCTGTGACCATGACTCTGTGACCATGACTCTGTGACCATGACTCTGTGACCATGACTCTGTGACTATATGACTATGTGACTATGACTCTGACTCTGTGACAATGTGACTATGACTCTGACTCTGTGACTATGTGACCATGACTCTGTGACCATGTGACTATGTTTAAACATATCTCTAGGACTGCTTTTATCCACCTACGCAACATAGCAAAGATCAGACACTTCCCGTCTCTGAAAGATGCAGAAAAACTTATCCATGCATTTATTACTTCCAGGCTGGACTACTGCAACTCTTTACTGTCGGGTTGCACCAAAAAGTCTGTAAGGACTCTCCAGCTGATCCAGAATGCAGCTGCTCGTTTATTAACCGGCACTAGAAGAAGAGAGCATATCTCACCTGTATTAGCCTCTACACTGGCTTCCTGTGAAATCTCGTATAGAATTTAAAATCCTGCTCCTCACCTATAAAGCACTCAACGGTCAGGCTCCATCCTACCTTAGGGATCTCTTAGTCCCATATCGCCCATCAAGAACATTACGCTCCCAATATGCAGGCTTATTGGAGGTTCCCAGAATTTCTAAAATTAAAACAGGAGGCAGAGCCTCCAACTTCCAGGCTCCTCTCCTGTGGAACCGTCTTCCAGTCTCAGTCCGGGGGGCAGACACCCTTCCTATATTTAAGAATAGGTTAAAAACTTTCCTGTTCGATGAAGCATATAGTTAGGGCCGGCCCCGGCTGGCCTAGTTATAGTTATGCTGCAATAGGATAGTCTGCCGGGTCCTCATGAGATGCCCTGGGCTTCTTTTTCTTCTTCTATCTGTGATACTGTTGTACCACTACTGTACTTTTAAATCTGCTGTGGTTCCGGAGTCCTTCCCTGTGTTTTCTCTTTCACAGAGCGTGCTGCAGTGCAGCCACTGAGGGATCTACGGATGTTGGAGGGTCTGATGCTGCCTTGGTGAAACCTGAAAGCTATGATGGATCCTGCTCCTCATCCTCCACTTCTACCAACATTCCTTACATTTCTGTTTGTTTGTAATATTTAAATTTCTCTGTAATGTTCTCCACCTGCACACATCATCTACTGCAGCCTGTCCGTCCTGGAAGAGGGATTCCTCCTCTGTTACTCTTCCTGAGGGTTCTTCCGTTTTTTCTCCCTGTTAAAGGGTTTTTTTAGGGAGTTTTACCTTGTACGATGTGAGGGTCTAAGGACAGGGGATGTTGTGTTGCTTTTGTACACAATGTAAAGCCCTTTGGGGCAAATCTGATTTGTGATTCTGGGCTATACAAATAAATTGAATTGAATTGAATTGAATTGACTCTGTGACCATGTGACTATGACTATGTGACTCTGTGACCATGTGACTATGACTCTGTGACCATGTGACTATGACTATGTGACTCTGTGACCATGACTCTGTGACCATGTGACACTGTGACCATGTGACTCTGTGACCATGTGACTATGACTCTGTGACCATGACTCTGTGACCACATGACTATGACTCTGTGACCATATGACTCTGACTCTGTGACCATGTGACTATGACTCTGTGACCATGTGACTATGACTCTGTGACCATGTGACTATGACTCTGTGACCATGTGACTATGACTCTGTGACTATGACTCTGTGACCATGACTCTGTGACCATGACTCTGTGACCATATGACTGACTCTGTGACCATGTGACTATTACTCTGTGACCATGTGACTATTACTCTGTGACCATGTGACTATGACTATGTGACCATGTGACTATGACTATGTGACTATGACTCTGTGACTGTGACCATGTGACTATGTGACCATGTGACTATGACTCTGCGACTATGACTCTGTGACTATGACTCTGTGACCATGTGACTATGACTCTGTGACCATGTGACTATGACTGACCATGTGACTATGACTCTGTGACCATGTGACTATTACTCTGTGACCATGTGACTATGACTATGTGACCATGTGACTATGACTATGTGACTATGACTCTGTGACTGTGACCATGTGACTATGTGACCATGTGACTATGACTCTGTGACCATGTGACTATTACTCTGTGACCATGTGACTATGACTATGTGACCATGTGACTATGACTATGTGACTATGACTCTGTGACTGTGACCATGTGACTATGTGACCATCTGACTATGACTCTGTGACTGTGACCATGTGACTATGTGACCATGTGACTATGACTCTGTGACCATGTGACTATGACTCTGTGACCATGTGACTATGACTATGTGACTATGACTCTGTGACTATGACTCTGTGACCATGTGACTATGACTCTGTGACTATGACTCTGTGACTATGACTCTGTGACTATGACTCTGTGACCATGTGACTATGACTATGTGACTATGACTGTGACTATGACTCTGTGACCATGTGACTATGACTCTGTGACCATGTGACTATGACTCTGTGACCATGTGACTATGACCATGTGACTATGACTATGTGACTATGTGACTATGACTCTATATATTCCCGTCTGTCACATGATGTTTTTTAACCCAACAGAGATCCCCCCACCAAACAAAATAGTTGGAAATGTAAAAAATCTGAGTGTTTATTATCATAATTTGATCCATTTGGTCTGGTAACTTCTGGTCTGATTTCCTAAAACCAGCCATGTGATGAAATCATATTTTTTCTCCCCAACTCCAGTAAAGGAGGAGCCAGGTTCTGGACGGTGGATGGAGACGACGTGACGGAGTCAGAAAAAACTCCGTTTAGGAGCTGATTAGTCGTCTGATTTCAGTTCAGACGTCCTTCCTCCGCTTCCTCCTCCTCGTCCCTCTCTGACCTGAACATCACCTCTTTTCTCCTCTTTCAGCCTCACATTCCTCGTCTGCCGTTTCTTCCTCTCTGACTCGCCGTCCTTCTTCCTTTGTCTGTTTTTCTACTTCCCTCCCTCCTTTTCTTGTTCCCCAAACCTCCGTTGGATCCCAGCGTTTATCCTGCTCCTCTGCTTTCTCTGTCCCCCCCATCTCGCCTTCAGCTTCCTGTCCCATTTGGCTTCATGTCAACACCCTGAACCTCATGTTCATTCCTCGGCGCCTCTTCTCCGTTTAAAGCAAAAAAAACTCCTTATTTCCACTTATTCAGAACTTTGCTTGGTGTTTGCTGACGTGAGGCAGATGCTGCGGAGCTTTAACTGATCAAATATGTAAATGAGTCGAACCAGATGTGGCGACCTCAGCAGGACTCGCTTTTATGAGCAACTTTTCTTTAAAGGATTTTATAGGAAAAAAACGAGTTTCCAACAGTGATAGAGACAAAGAGAGAAAGAGAGAGAGAGAGAGATGTTTTTCACTCTGTTCCATCTCCACTTTCTGTGCGTCTGGATCTTTATTGCACACACACACACACACACACACACACACACACACACACACACACACACACACACACACACACACACACACACACACACACACACACACACACACACACACACACACACACACACACACACACACACACACACACACACACACACACACAGGCCTATTATGGTAGTTGATTCAGATTCCCAGAGAGCGTGACATCATGTAGCCTCAATCAAAACCAGACTTTCAGCAAACCTCAAATACAGAGAGCAGCAGGAATGAATGCTTACATTACAGGACACACACACACACACACACACACACACACACACACACACACACCTATCATTTTTCATACCTCCTCTCCATCAGGATTTTTTTCTGCTTATTGTTTCTTTGATTTTAAAAGTTTTCGTACAAACGTCCAGAGTTTGACAAAAAAACAAGAAACTAAACACACAGTGAATTTCTGAAAAACAAACTGACGGTTTCAAACTGGCTTTTGTTGTTTGGAAGCTGCAGTTTTTCTGCAACTCACTACTGAATAAGACGATGATTCTCTTCTTTGTTCAGGACAGAACAAGAAACCACTGCAGGTCACTAATAAATGACATTATTTGCTTTTTAGTTTATGTTTTCTTTTGATTTTCAAAGACAATTATGCAAAGCATACTTTTACTCTTCTACATCTTGTGTTAATCATCAACACGTTCTTCCATTCAGAAAATCGATGTTACGTTAGCGTCTTGCATGAAAACTTTCCTCCTGATTGCGTTTATCAATCAGTTTAATATTCAACAATGAACAGACCAATCATGGCTGTATTTAAATATAATATTGGTGTTTTAAGTAAGTGAGTGTATGTTCAGTATCACAGGAAACACACTTAAGCCCAAAATGAGTCAAATACAAGAGATTTCTTGATTTTTTCCCTTAAAAATGAGTATTTCTCCTCAGTTTTAACTTAAATAGACACAAAGAAAGTCTCCAACTATCCATCCATCCATCCATTGTCTATCCCGCTTATTCCCTTTCGGGGTCGCAGGGGTCTGCTGGAGCCTATCCCAGCGCGTTAAGGCGAGAGGCAGGGATACACCCCAGATGGTCGCCAGCCAATCGTGGGGCACACACACCATTCACACACCATTCACTCTCACACTCACACCTATGGGCAATTTAGAGTTTACCAATTAACCTGAGCATGTTTTTTGTATTGTGGGAGGAAACCGGAGTACCCGGTGAAAACCCACGCAGACACGGGGAGAACATGCAAACTCCACACAGAAAGGCCCCAGACCCAGGCCCAAGGCGGTCTTGAACCTGCGACCTTCTTGCTGTGAGGCAACAGTGCTACCCACCGCACCACCGTGTCGCCCGTCTCCAACTATAAAGTGTATATTTATAAAGACAGATTTCCCAGCATGCCCTGCAGGAGCTTTCTATATCATAGTCATTTGTTGATGTGATTTTTGGTTTTACACATTCTAACAAACACAAATCAGGTATGGCTTCACACAGAGCCGTGTAAGCACTGAGTACTTGTACACATTTAACAGAGAGTACTTATTACCAGTAGTACTCCTCTCTTTATGCGAGAATATATTTTGCAGAGAGAGTCTGTCCTCTGATGAAGGTCAGAAACTGACAGACAGCTGATAAACCTGCTGACACCTGTGTGTGTGTGTGTGTGTGTGTGTGTGTGTGTGTGTGTGTGTGTGTGTGTGTGTGTGTGTGTGTGTGTGTGTGTGTGTTCCGTGGCAGAGGATGAAAGCAGCTGCAGATTCTCTCTTTTTACTTCAAAAGGATGTTTCACACTCCAATCGCACACATGGTGAAACACACACACACACACACACACACACACACACACACACACACTTTTAAAAAAACAATCAAACAACCTTAAAAAAATGTTTTTCCTCATGAGGAACTTCAGTCTTGTTCGTAGTTTTTTTATTTAAAACTTTTTCTTGAGTAAAGTTAAGTAAAAAAGAAAAAACGCTTTTTGTGCAGCTTCATCAAACCCAGCAGCACGTTACTGCTTCTCAAACACGGCATTTTTCTAATATGAACGACTTCCTGCTCGAGGCCGAATGTTGAACTGGTGACATGTTCCTTCACCAGGAGAAACACACTCAGCATTTACAGCTGAACACACTGTGTGTGTGTGTGTGTGTGTGTGTGTGTGTGTGTGTGTGTGTGTGTGTGTGTGTGTGTGTGCAGGCCAGCTGCAGGTACACTGGCCCACAGGCATTCACACCTGGCCAGTAAATCTAGTCCACACACACACACACACACACACACACACACACACACACACACACACACACACACACACACACGCACACACACACACACACACAGTCTGCAGCTGCATCGTGTTTTTTTTAATTTGTGCAAACATCCAGTAAATATAAAAATCGTGACCACGGTAACCATAGCAACCAATCAGCTGTTGGTTGTGTGTGCGTGTGTGTGTGTGTGTGTGTGTGTGTGTGTGTGTGTGTGTGTTTAAACTTTAAATGTGAGTTTCAGGTTTTTCTGCAGCTTTAAAGCTTCGATATATCGAGTTCATCTGGTTTTAACTGATCTTGAAATCCTGAATATTTGTTGTTTAATGTACAAAAATAAAGTTTTACATAAAGAAAAAACTAAAAAAAAAGTAAATCTACATAATGCAGACGCCACCAGCCACTTTTAGGGTTTGGTGAAGGTTTATAAAGTGTAAATATATATCATGTATTTATATGAATAAAAAGAAGAAAACACATGTTGACTTTTGTTAATTTAATGTAAACTTTACTTGTGATTGAAATAAACTGAGTTCAGATGTTCTCCAGCACGAAGCCGTGATGTGAGAGTAAAGTTTCTGAGATATCAATAGAGGTTCCAATTAAAGTATTGATTGAAGTATTGATTGGTGTACCCATTGAGATATTGATGGAGGTACTGATTACCAGCAGGAGGAAGTTCTTACCTCCACGATGCTCTTCAGGTCTCTGACGTAGGCCTGCTCCGTCTCCACGATCTCCATCACCACTCGCTCCTGTCGTGACAGCTGTCTGGGCGTGGCCACTGTTGCCGCGGCCACAGTCGCCGCCGCCTGATTGGCTCCGTGTCCGTTGGCGGGGTGGCCTCCTGCGGCCTTGACTCCGCCCCCTCCTCCTCCTCCGTGCGGCGTGCTGAGAGGAGTCAGGTCCAGGCTGATGTCCGAGCCGTTCCTCTTGGGCGTGGAGGACGCCGACGAGGAGGCGTTGTAGGCCGGCACGGCGCCGTACGGCAGCGAGGAGGACGAGGACGAGGACGAGGAGTGGGAGGCGTCCTGCAGCGACACCGAGGAGGCGGAGGAGGACAGGGAGAGGGAGGCAGGGCGCTCGCCGTCCGAGCAGACGGTGTTGACGGAGGTGCAGGAGGAGGACGACGCCCCTCGCTCGCCCGACGCCATCATCCGACCAACGATCCCACTCAGAGACGACACTGAGGAGGGACGCTTGGCGGCTGCAGAGACGGAAACACGAGTAAAAACCACGTTTTATTGACGGGGGACAAAGAACAGCAGGTTCTGACAGAAACGTCTGTAGGGGACATAAAACGTTTATACGACCATAATAATGTGTTGCTGTCTTCTTCTCTCTGTTTCCCAACACTCGACTCGCCTCAGCCTGTTCACATGTCTAAATAACGAGTTCAGTGCCCAGAAAAAGTATGTATTTCAATAAAAAAGTACATTATATTTCCATAAGTGTTCGCTCAGGCATCCAAATCCACCATCCAGGGTCCATGAAGACCTGGATGACCTAAACGAACTGGACTGACCTGACCCCATAGATAGAACAACTTTAGGATGAATTATGGGAAGTGAGAGCCAGGCCTTTAGTGTGTGACCTCACAAATGCATTATTGGAAGAACGGTGAAAAATTCCTATGAACACCTTTAACAAGAAATTTGTATACAGATCTTCCAAAACGTCAACTAACTATATCAGTCACAGGAAGAGATTTGGTGTTTAAAAACAATGTTGTTAAATGAGCATATAGTAAATTACTTAGACACCTCCCCTGTAGGTTCCAGATATCACCATCTTTAAAAGTTGCATTTACTATATTACCAAACTGAAAATTCAAAGTAACCCAGAAACCTTAATTTAATACGGATCATTACCAAAATGTAATCACATGTTTATAGTACTACTCCCAACATTTGCTGAAAATTTGACAAACATCCGTCCAGAACATTTGGAGTTATCAGGCTAACAAACAGCGTTCCTCAGTCCATCATTCAGAAAAACTGTTGTTCCAGAGATGCAAGGTGCACAGCAAGGAAAGAAAAAAAGTTCTCAGCTCAAACCAACCTGTGAAGGAACATTTGAATTGTGTTATTCAGCTCATTTAAAGGAATAGTTCAGAATAGTAAGACAGTTTGAGTCGTTTGAGTCCAACCTGATGCAGATAGTTTTTGTGAAACATGAGGAAGCTGCACTCATTCTTAAAGGAAGAATACGAAAGGATCCGTTAACAGTTCCACATAAAACATCCACTACAGCTCAGTAGAGTCTACTTCATCAGGAACTCCATCGTATTATTTCCACTTTCCACCCAGATGTGGACACACCTGTCCTGATGTTGGCAGAGACGGAGACGTGTTTTAAATTCATTAGCATGTAAACTCCACATGTTCTGACAGGAGGAATTTAGCATGAGAACATGTTTCCACACAATATGTGGACCCACAGGACTCTGCTCATTCTGGAAGTTATGGAGTTTTTTACAGCGTTTTAGCAGCTGCCAAGTGTGAAGGAAAAGTTACACCCCCCATACATGTAGCATGTTCACACAGAATCACACATGTAGCATGTTCACACAGAATCACACATGTAGCATGTTCACACAGAATCAAACATGTAGCATGTTCACACAGAATCATACATGTAGCATGTTCACACAGAATCATACATGTAGCATGTTCACACAGAATCATACATGTAGCATGTTCACACAGAATCATACATGTAGCATGTTCACACAGAATCACACATGTAGCATGTTCACACAGAATCACACATGTAGCATGTTCACACAGAATCATACATGTAGCATGTTCACACAGAATCATACATGTAGCATGTTCACACAGAATCATACATGTAGCATGTTCACACAGAATCATACATGTAGCATGTTCACACAGAATCACACATGTAGCATGTTCACACAGAATCACACATGTAGCATGTTCACACAGAATCATACATGTAGCATGTTCACACAGAATCACACATGTAGCATGTTCACACAGAATCACACATGTAGCATGTTCACACAGAATCACACATGTAGCATGTTCACACAGAATCATACATGTAGCATGTTCACACAGAATCAAACATGTAGCATGTTCACACTGAATCATACATGTAGCATGTTCACACAGAATCATACATGTAGCATGTTCACACAGAATCATACATGTAGCATGTTCACACAGAATCACACATGTAGCATGTTCACACACATGTAGCATGTTCACATAGAAACATATATGTAGCATGTCGGAATCATGCGTGTAGCATGTTCACATAGAATCATACATGTAGCATGTTCACACACATGTAGCATGTTCACACAGAAACCTACATGTAGCGTGGTCGCATAGAATCATACATGTAGCATGTTTGCATAGCATCACACATGTAGCATGTCTACATTGAAACACGCGTGTAGCATGTTCGTATAGAATCACACATGTAGCATGTTTGCATAGCATCACACATGTAGCATGTTTGCATAGAAACACACATGTAGCATGTTAGCATAGAATCATACATGTAGCATGTTTGCATAAAATCACACATGTAGCATGTCTACATAGAATCACACGTGTAGCATGTTCACATAGAATCATACATATAGCATGTCGGAATCAGACATGTAGCATGTTTACATAGAATCATACATGTAGCATGTTGGCCTAGCATCACATGTGTAGCCTTTTCTTCATGTCTTTAACGTGTTCCTCTACAACAACAGCTGCCGTTTCTCCCTTTTTTCCATAACAACTTGTTTGCTGTTAGATTTTATGGACAAATTAAAAGAAAAAACAACTCAGACAAATTAAAGTTGTTTAATCTATAAATTGAAAAACCAGTGTGATGTCTGCAGAGCTGATGTTTAACTCCTCAGCAGACGTTGCTGTGCTGATGATCCTGATGCAGTCGCTGCCACATTTTACTGATTTGGTCTGAACAGACGTTAAACTTCTGATCTCAACTCTCCAAGTTTGTTCTGAATTGACTCATAGCTGCCGCTGATGGAGGAAAACATCCACCAACACTGCAGCCTATGCACCGTGAACCAGAAAAATGCTGAATATCAAATACTAAAAAACCCACATTCCTGGTGGAGTCTAAGTGTGAAGAGTGTTTCTGTCCTCTACTTTACAATTGTTCCAATGAGAAATTTGTGATTTCTTGAGTATAAAACATCCAGATGTGTCCAGTGGTTGTGTATTACTGCATTTACAAGTTGGACTCTGCTCATATTACTGAGGAAATGTTAAATTTAACAGATCAATGTGACTGAAGCTGGTTGGGTTTGTGTTCAACATGTTTTTTTTAGCAAAAACTGTAGTGGAGGTACAACTGCACTTTCCCAAGGCCCCTTTGACAAAGCCTCACGGCCCCACCAGGGCAGCGCCCCACTATTTGAGAACCACTGCTATAATCCATCAATGCATGATTAGACAAACAGGAAGTGTGATCAGGGTTAGTTTGACCTGTAAAAAGCAAGTTGAGAGTCGCTCTCTCTGTCTGAATGACCAAAATGAAGTATTTTTATCTGGGGTAAAACATAATTTTGGATATTTTTCTCAACATTCTAACTCTATTTGTTGTTTAACAGCAACATAAATAGATTCTGACTTTTCTGTAGTCGCCTCACATGTTGTAGATTTATTCTGATTTTAGAGATATTCCCAATTTATTATCATTTAGAGCAGGAAAACTAAATAAACCCAGGATACTCGTGTCTACACTTCATACTCATACTCTGTGCTGTCTGCTTCCTGCTCACACACTGACATTGAGAGCGCCACTGCCCCCTAATGGAGTGGAGGTGCAATTACACTTTATTCTAGGACAGTAAAAAAAATAAAATAAAAAATTATGTTCCCCAAGGTCATACGCGCCCCCCCTGATGAAACCTCGTGCCCCCCCAGGGGGGGCCCACTATTTGAGAACCACTGCACTAAATATAAAAGAAAAATAACACTTTTAGCAAACATCCCTGACGCAGCCTCAGTGGAACCAAGTCTAAACCTAAAAAAAAATAAATAAAAAACCTAATGATCTATCCTGTGGGGATGTGGAGTTTGTCCCTAAAAGTGGGGAATGCCCCACGTCTAAAAAGCTGAATGAGCAAAAATCAGGTCCCTGTGAGTAAGAACCCCCCCCCCCCACACACACACACACACACACACTGACTCAGCCTCCATGCCACAGTGTGAATGTCTAAATAAGGACGTAACCGTGTTCATTCATGAAACCTGTCTGTCTCCTCTGCGCTGACACAGGCCTGAACAGCTGGGGCTGATTCCAGCGTCTCATCGCCGCCGTTTCATGTGGATTTTTAGTCAGTGATATGCAGCAGAAACGTCTGACACAGCTTCATCCACACAGAGAACACCGATCTCACCTGGCTTTTCCACCGGTCGGCCGTCTAATCATGAACTGATGGAACATACAAGTAATCTGCTCAATAACATATGGTCTGAGTTAGAAGAAAGAGCAGACAACACATTAAAGCGTGACTCATTTTAACGGAATGAATGGAATTTGCTGCAAGTTCACGTTAGAGAAATTAGAACCATGCTCATACTGAGCTGGTTAAACCACAATATGACATAAATAAGGAAGTTTCATGCACAAATGTTCAATAAATACACAACAGGAGAAGTACAGAACATGTTATTTAAACATGTCAGGAGACTACAGAAGAGTCAGAATCTATTTATGCTGATGATACACTGCAAAGTTTGAAACCTAAAACTGGACTAAATCAGGAAAATAAAACTCTAAATAAGCTAAATTATCTGCAATGATATTTAAGATACAAGTTTAAAGATGAATTATTGTTCCATGAAGATGAAGAACATGAGGAATATTTTCTATAAGATGTTTAAAAAGGAGATTATAAAGGAGCCAATTAAATAATCCCACAAACAGCTCCAATCTGAATAAATCTCTAAATAGTGGTTAGTTGCAGCTACTACTGATATTATATTAAACTATTTATTATTGTATTGATGATGTGGATATTGATGATATATATTGATGCTGGAACAGTAAAAATACTTTAGGTTTTTGAATAAAACTTAATGCTGGACCTGGATCAGGAGGTTTTTATTTTAGGAGAAGAAATAAGAGAATATCGATCAAAAACACGTCTTTGATTATTGATTATATTTTATATGAGTGATAAGAAAACCACACAAATCAGATTATAATTTCCTGCTCTGTCAGAATCTGAAGATTCCTGCTTTTTTTTTTCTTCTTTATCGAAACATCAGCAAACACTTTCAACAACGTGAGTTTCTCTAATAAATAAATGAATAAATATCAAAACATCGAACCAAACGCTTAAAAATCGACAAAGCTGCACAAGTTTAAAACAGAATCGAGCATTTTAGAGGAAGAGTGACTTACACTTTGCAGGGTTTCTCTGTGTGTGTGTGTGTGTGTGTGTGTGTGTTTCCTGTCAAAATGTCTCCTAATATAAATTATGAGTTTGAATTTCTCTCAACACCTTTCACTTCCTGTTATGGTGTCGGACCTGAAATGCAGGAAGTGGTTCGCTGAACGCTCGTCATTGGTTTCCTGGAGGTTCTCGTTAACCCTTAAAGACATAAAGACGTCGTCTCAGAACGAAGGACAGAGAGGAATCAGCAACGTCCTCGTTCAATTTGTAGTTTCATGCATCTTGTCGCTTCTAAACTAAACTTATTTCAACGTATGTAAAAACGGTCCAATGTTCACTTGTCATAGTTCATAGTTTAGATTAAGTTACCAAAAAAAAATTCCATTCAAAGCATCTCAGGACCCCTCACATTTATCTGGTGACCCTTTGGAGGGCCCCGACCCTTAGGTTGAGAACCAGTGGAATAAACTAACTAACTGTGAAGTAGTTAAAATGACTTTATATAAACTAGTTAAACTTACAGTGTAAATATTTAAATATCATATAAATTAACTAGATCACATAGTTGGTTTTAACTCCTTTATATACAGTTGGTGAGTTTAATTTATATAGTTGAACTAATGATAGGAACTAGTGAAACTAACTAACTATATAAACTAGTTAAACTAACTCATGTACCTTTACTTCTACTACATTGAGCTCATGAAGCATTTGAGCATCTTTAACCCTTCTTCTCCACCAGTTTATTAAAACATGACGTCGTCTGTTCGTTTTCTGGACGTCTGACGTGAACATGAACCTATTAACACTTTTCCTGGGTTGAAAACTCGTCTCCAAACCGGCAACAAACCCCACAAGGACCAAGTGAAAAAAAGATATCGTCATCAGTTCTTAAACGAGTAAATGAAAACATTGATTTACTGTGTGATTCATTCCTGTTAAAGAATGTTCCATTCTCAAAATAGCAATGAAAGATATGAAAGATATGCAACACTCAACACAAGATTAAATCATGTTTTGTGCTTAAGTGACAAATGCACGTTAAAGTGCCCCCTAGGAGTAATAACACACATTAAAGTGCCCTCTAGGAGTCAAAACCTGTATTAAAGTGCCCTCTAGGAGTCAAAACCTGTATTAAAGTGGCCTCTAGGAGTCAAAACCTGTATTAAAGTGCCCTCTAGGAGTCAAAACCTGTATTAAAGTGCCCTCTAGGAGCCTAAACATGTATTAAAATGCCCTCTAGGAGTCAAAACCTGTATTAAAGTGCCCTCTAGGAGTCAAAACCTGTATTAAAGTGCCCTCTAGGAGTCAAAACCTGTATTAAAGTGCCCTCTAGGAGTCAAAACCTGTATTAAAGTGCCCTCTAGGAGCCTAAACATGTATTAAAATGCCCTCTAGGAGCCTAAACATGTATTAAAATGTCCTCTAGGAGCCTAAACATGTATTAAAATGCCCTCTAGGAGCCTAAACATGTATTAAAATGTCCTCTAGGAGCCTAAACATGTATTAAAGTGCCCTCTAGGAGCCAAACAACACATTAAAGTGCCCTCTAGGAGCCAAACAACACATTAAAGTGCCCTCTAGGAGCCAAACAACACATTAAAGTGCCCTCTAGGAGCCAAACAACACATTAAAGTGCCCTCTAGGAGCCAAACAACACATTAAAGTGCCCTCTAGGAGCCAACACATCCATTAAAGTGCCCTCTAAGAGTCAAAACAACACATTAAAGTGCCCTCTAAGAGTCAAAACATGCACTAAAGTGCCCTCTAGGAGCCTAAACATGTATTAAAGTGACCTCTAGGAGCCAGAATGTGTGTTCAAGTGTTACGCAATGAAAGATGAGCAACCCTCTGACATTGCACTACATTAAATCATTTTTTGTGTGCTAACATGACATGCCATTAGCCAATATTCTGTCTTTTTATTTTCTGAACAGATTCCTTCAGTAAATGACAGAATAACTAGACAACAACTAGACAGTAGCCAGAAGGTTTAGGACCCTCACAAACTGAATTCCTGTTCTCTCCACTGCAGAAAAACACACGTTTGTCTGGAAGCAGCGAGCTGTCGGTGCCGTTTTTAAGGTGGAATTCCCCCTCAAAAAGACACGATATGAAACTATATGGTGGAGCGGATTCCAGCGTGTGATTACAGTAATAACGGCTGGCGAGCGGCTCCTCCTCGTCATTATGGCTTTGATGGTGATGCAACATGTTGGAGCATCGAGTCTCCAAGAAAAGAAAAAAGAACAGATCTTAATCACAGGCTGACACGTCAACAGGAGGACGATGAGGAGACGTTTGGAGGTTATTTTCTTATCAGTTAAAATACAAGTTCAGTTTTCCTATCCAAAATTATGTTTTACTCCAGATAAAAATACTTCATTTTGGTCATTCAGACATAAAGAGCGACTCTCAACTTGCTTTTTACAGGTCAAACTAACCCTGATCACACTTCCTGTTTGTCTAATCATGCATTAACGGATTATAGCAGTGGTTCTCAAATAGTGGGGCGCTGCCCTGGTGGGGGCGTGAGGCTTCGTCGAAGGGGGCGTGTTTGACCTTGGGAAACATGCTTTTTTATTTATATTTATTTTTTACCTCCTAGAATAAAGTGCAGTTGCACCTCCACTGCATTAGTGGGCAGCAGAGTGTTCACAGGGAGCATACAGCACAGAGTATGAGTATGAAGTGTAGACACCAAGTGACACCATGAAAACATATTTAACAGGGATGAGAAGACAGGCGGAGAGAGACGGAGATAAAGAGACAAACGAAAGTCTCCCAAAGCTAAGACGAGGAAATATGACGAAGCGTCTGTAGCGCTTGGTTCACTGTGAAAGACCGGTGTGTTACTGAGTCTGAAATGTTGGAGACAAAGACATTAAAGACATTACACCACAATCACTGATAAGACCATTTATGTAGTTTTATTTTTCAGTATCATATGGTTTGACAGATGCACTTTAAATCTTTTCTGTTAGTTAATAAAGCTATTCTTTGTTGTAAGTTGGTCCATATTTCTTTCTTTTTTATTCTCTTATACATTAATAAGGATACAGTGTTATGCAGAGGTACTCTTTCTCTCTATTTATAGTCACATGTGGGGGGGTGAGATGTTTTCTTGTTCCATGGGGGGGGACAGAAATAATTGAAAAGCACTGCATTATATAATGAATCTGTTCAATAACATGGTCTGATTCAGAAACATTAGCACACTATGACTCATTTGAATAGAACGAATGGAATTTGCTGCAAGTTCACGTTAGAGAAACTAGAACCATGCTCATACTGAGCTGGTTAAACCACAATATGACATAAATAAGGAAGTTTAATGCACAAATATTGAATAACTATACAACAGAAGTAGAGAACATGTTGTTTAACCCCAATCAGAATAAATCTACAACATGTGAGGAGACTACAGAAGAGTCAGAATCTGTTTATGGTGATGTTATAGAACAAATTGGCTAAAGAAATAATATAAATCCTACTGAGGATCATTCCAGAACATGAAGAATATTTTCTGTAAGATGTTTAAAAAGGAGATTATAAAGGAGCCAATGAAATAATCCCACAAACAGCTCCAATCAGAGTTAAATCTAAATCTGCTGATGAACTAAATCCAGCCTTTGTCTGTTTTTTTTTTGCTTTTTTTCCCATCCCTTATAAACGAATGAGGAAAGTCAGGAAAGCACCTATTGGCCTGGACTGGGACCTTTAAAACAAGACTGTTTCATAACCAGAAATAAACTCCTCTGGGTCACTTTAACCATTAAAGACTCCACTCCTTTTTTTTCCCCCCTTTCTTTCCAAACAAAAGAAGTGATGATGTTTCTCCACACACTCAACCTCCTTTTTCCGCTCTTTCACCAACCCACCGGCTGAGTGAATCTACCTGTGACAGGTGTGAACTCCACCTTTCAACGGCTTGTTACCACACTCCTAAGATGAGTTCTGCTCTCCTCACCACTTCTTCAACAAATAAAGAAGCTCTGTCTCCATTTCTGGAGGAATTTTCCTTTAATTCAACGACATGCCTGAGCAGTAATTTGAGATCATTAGCGAATAACGTCACATCGTCGGCGAAGAAACAAACACGGTAAAGTGGCTGGTGAGTTTCCTCGCTGTAGGGTGACATGATTGCTGCTGAAGTTAGATAATCATCCCGGAGATGAGAGGAATAAATACTGTAAGAGCAGGGAACATGAATAAAGTGCCCTCTAGGAGCCAAAACATGTGATAAAGTTCCCTAGAGGACTCAAAATGCATTTAAGGTGCCGTCTAGGAGACAGGTGTGAACGCCACTATTTGACAGCTTGTTACCACACTCCTAAGATGAGTTCTAGTCTCCTCACCACTTCAACAAAAAAAGAAGCTCCGCCTCCATTTCTGGAGGAATTTTCCCTTAATTCAACGACATGCCTGAGCAGTAATTTGAGAATCATTAGCGAATAACGCCACATCGTCGGCGAAGAAACAAACACGGTAAAGTGGCTGGTGAGTTTCCTCCCTCTGGGGGAACATGAACATCTGTAACTGTACAAGTTTGCTGCCGATCTATTGAGTGGACGTTGAAATATTTTCACCAACTGAGTGGAAATCCATTTGTGAACCGAGTTTCACGGCAACCCGTGGAATAGTTGATCTCTGACGGAGAACGCTGCTGAAGTTAGATAATCATCCCCGAGATAAGAGGAATAAACACGGCGAGAGCAGGGAGTGATGAATGTTTAAATAGCTGAGAGAGAAGAATGTAACATAAAACCAGATGTTTAAAATAGTGGGAATGTGACTTTAAGCTCAAAGTCAACATTACAGCTCGACCCCCTGCGGAGAAACTAAAACACACTTTCAAACGTGTTAAAGACAAGAACATTATGAAATATTGAACCTGTCGACAGCAAAAAAAAATCTAAATACCAGTTTCTATGTGTTTTAGAGCGTTTGCTTTAGGTTTTTTTCCCCCTGGAAAAACAGAAATTAACCCTCCGGTGGCCAGGTTGGAAAAGAAAAACACGAAACACTTTACACTAGAGAAGTCAAGAAAGTAGGTAATGAAAGCTTTACAATTTATATCCTATATTTCATCATAGTTTGCAGCACTCGTTGCCTGGAATCATTGTTTCCATCTAAATCGTGTTGTGAAAAAATTATATTAAATCCCACTATTATAATGGCTGGGATTTAATATGTTTTTTCAGATTTCTGACTTAGCCACTACAACCAACATATTGTGAACAATAGAGTCAATGGTATTTGATGCTTATTGACTCCCATTCAAAACACTGGTCTCAGTATAAGTTCATGAGTCAAATATTTATTTATATTTAATATTTTATCCCTGAAAGACTAAGTACTATTACACCAAACCCAGGAAAGAGAAGTTAGGCAAACACTGTTTTACTCCTCCTTTGTTTGTGGTGTGTGTGTGTGTGTGTGCTTTCAGGCCTCAGCAGAGATAAAGTGACATGTCTCAGAAAACAGGAAGTGAGTTTCCTCACATCTTTAGTTTACAGAGCAGCAGAACGATGATATGGACCCGACCATGTGACCTTTGACCCCTTCTCTCACGCACACACAATCTGCCACACATCCCCACAACTGATTTCAGTTCCCTTGTTTTTTCTATTGATTAGTTTTACAAATTCCACCTTTAACTCATTTGCTGTAGAAAGCCCCAAGTGGCCAACAGAGGAACTGCAGCTTTCACAGCTCCTGTCCAGCTCCACACTCCCATACAAATAATAAAAATGGCGTCTGGATTTAACACCATGGAGGTAACATCCATTTTTAATACAATCACAAGTTTAACTGACAAATATCAGATATATCAAATGTGAAATGTAGGATATGAATCAGTAGAGATATATTACCCATCTAATTTCCTCAATTTCAAGTAATATATTAATTAAACCAACAAAACACAAGAAAACACGGGGAAAAATGGGACATGTTGAAAAACAACGTTTTCACATGAATTGTGACGCGGCTCATCCCATGTAAAAACAGCATTTAACCGGATTGTTTCCCATGTGAAAAACGTCAGCTGATTCTAACACGTGATGGTTGATGCGTGGAAACGTGGAATTTCACAGGAATTCGTGAAGGAACCGGAACCAAGCAGTTTTTTTGACTTTTACTAAAAAGGTTCAACTTTTATACACTTAAGCATCTAGAAATCAGACTTCTGGGAAGTGACTGTCGTAAAAGTGGATTTCGTTGATGAATCCAGCAGCACATGTGCATTAGTCCACTCAGCTGCTCAAATCAGTGAAGGTTTCTCTCAGTTCGTTTCTCTTTTTTACTTTTTCCCAGCAGACTTGTCAAACTAAAAGCAGATAGACGACAGAAACGAGAAGACAAAACCCTCCTCCTCCTCCTCATCTTCCTCCTCATCTTCCTCCTCCTCCTTCGTCTTGGCCAGTTTTCTGCAGCCTTATCTTGGGCGTTCTCTATTTTCTGCTCCGTTCTTTTCTATGGCTATAATCACCAGATCTGCTGTGGCATTTTATTGTGTGTGTGAGAGAGTGTGTGTGTGTGTGTGTGTGTGCGCGTGAGTGTGTGTGACAGGAGAAACATTGTTCAGTTCTGCACTTTATCACCACAAACCATACAACTTCCTGCACTAAGATTATTGGAGTATGTGTGTGTTAGTGTGTGTGTGTGTGTGTCCACATGCCAGTTTTGCATGAATGCAACACCCGTTGCGTTGTGTGCACAGACTGTATATTTGTGTATGTCTTGCATTTATGATAATTGCAGTGTTTCGGTATGGCAGAAATATGCTGTGTGTGTGTGTGTGTGTGTGTGTGTGTGTGTGTATGCAAAACTATCGAAGCCAATATAACAGCAGAGCAGCTAACAGCATGGTGGCTGTGTGTAATTACACATCATTACGGAGCATGAGAACTGTGTGTGTGTGTGTGTGTGCTCTGGTTTTGGTGACAGGAAGTCACAGCTCAGAGTGAAAATAGAGCTCAGAGACTCAAAACACCGACATAAATCTGGTTAAATTGACTTTTATTGAGCTGCAGCTTCTCAGCAAAAAACTCTGAGTGCAACGAACCATTTGACCCATTAAATAAAATGTTAAATCTGCATTAAATAAATAACTAAACCAGGTTTGTGCTAGAAATGACGTCTGTGAGATGACACAGAGTTGGGGAGAATCCTGCTGGTTTGTGCTGATTTTAACCTGCAGGAGGTGACAGGTTTTTATAATTACGTGAAGCTAAGACTGATTTAAAGTCGTTTTTGATCATAATCATGTCGTGCAAACACTGAAACGTTTGACTCGTGGAATCTGAAGCCACAATCTTTGGCTTCAGAGTCCAAACTGTGTCGTTTGGAATTCTGCTTTTACTAGAAATGATCAAAAATAGCTGCCAATGGATTTAGAAACTGTAAACTGGTAATGTGATGAACACACTCCACACATTGTTGGGATGCATTCCTCAGCTTAAAACATTGACATCTCTATTTTATCTATTTAGATCCAGCAGCAACTAAAGCTGCTGAAGTCCATGACGTCGTTTTATACTTAAAACGACATGATAGTCAGATTTAACAAAGGTTTTAAGCATAAAAAAGTAATTTCATAGAATAAAATATAAAACTAGTTGATAGCATGTGTTTAAACACTTAAAACCTTTTTAGGAGTTAAACTGGATCTGGTACCAGGTTTGTAGGATTAAACCACAATTTGTTTTTAGCATCAGCACATGTGAGAAATTTACTCAAAAATCACCTTCAGTCTGCACGTCTAGAAAACGTAATAAATATAAAATAAATAACCGTATGTGCAGCATGTTTTCTGTTGTAGTGTTGTTTTAGGCCTTGTCTGTGTTTTGGTGAATTTTCAGCTTTTCCTGCGTTATTCCCGATGTTCTCGTACCTGTGTTGCTAGGCGATCTCTGGCTGCCTCGCCGTGACCCCTCAGGCATGGTGCGGCGATGTCACAGGAAGGAGAAGAAACCTGAGGACAAAAGGTGAGAAGACACCTGGTCAGAATCATCACAGATCATCATCCTGCTGCAGAGCTTCTTCTTCTTCTTCTTCTGGCACAGGGAGTCTTAACATTTCAGAGATTTTCAGCAAACAAAGATTTCTGTCTTCTCGTGCGTTATAAAAAAGACGTGTAATGTTTGGCTGCGAGACAAGAATGTGGCGTCGAGCAGCTCGACCCATTAATCTGCAGAAAGCTTTCAGACCTCCTCACGTTTAGCACCTTATTATGTTGCTGCCGTTTCCTAAAATCATTAAAATTCATTTTTCCCCTCATTAATGTGCACACAGATTTTCAGATTTATTAAAAAAAATAAAAGAAAAAATGAAATGTATCACAGCTAATTCAGCCATGAG
This sequence comes from Eupleurogrammus muticus, assembly GCA_036785175.1. NCBI lineage: Eukaryota > Metazoa > Chordata > Actinopteri > Scombriformes > Trichiuridae > Eupleurogrammus > Eupleurogrammus muticus. Next base: position 501,571 of record JAYKQN010000052.1, on the reverse strand, counting down.
TCTTTTTGAACGTGGTGCAACGGGTCAGTCACACCTGGATCTGGGTTCTTCTGTGGTTCCTCTGTGGAATCATCTCCATCGTGTCAGGACGATGCTGAACGTGGTTCAGGTTCAGCTCTCCACAGACGCTCCTTGGGTTCCATTCAGGGTTCTGTCTGGTCTTGTAGAACCCTCCTCGGGTGTTTCTGCTGTTCCCAGGGTCATGGTCTTGGTGGAAGGTGGACCTTCAGCCCAGTCTGAGGTCCTGAGGTCTCTGGAGGAGAGTTTTGTCCTTACTCCTCTTTCTTTTTGGTTGCAACCAGTGGTTCTGTCCCACAGCTTGAAGCTGCACTGGTAGACAGGATCGAACCTGGAGCAGGACAATTACAATTAAGGTCTCATCAGACCAGAGAACCTTATTTCTCACCACCTTGGAGTTCTTCAGGTGTTTCTTCCACATGTCTTGCTCTGAGGAGAAGCTGGGACTCAGTCATGCTGGACTTTCTAGAACTTTCTCCCATCTCTTGATCTTTGGTTCTTCTCCTCCTGATCGGGTTGTTCCCAGACCTCTTCCAGTTCAGGAGACCACTGAGCTCTCAGAATTATTTGAAGCGGGTCCAGATGTGTTCCTCACCACAGACGGCTCCTCAGACCTTCTGCTGCTCATTTCTCTGCTCTGAAGCTGCCAGGTTTCATTTAAACAGGTGTGTGTGTGTGTGTGTGTTTCCTAATTGAGTCCAATCAGGAGAATCAAACACACCTGGACTCCACTGAAGGTGGAGAACCTTCTCCAGAAGGATCAGAAGAAATGGACAGAACCTGGTTACAGACATGAGTCTCACAGCAGAAGCTCTGAGACTTTTAATAAATCTGTAAAAATCTATTATATATTATAATATATTTTTCTACTGTGAAAACAGGCTGATATGAACATTAATGAGGGAAAATAAACAGAATGATTTTAGCAAATGGCAGCAATGTAATAGTCACACACACACACACACACACACCGTCTAGTTATTTAAAACAGGTGTGTCTGTGTGTGTGTGTGTGTGTGACCTCATCATCACCTACCAAGGTATTTCCAGGTGCATTTGCCTCAGAAACACCCCAACACACACACACACACACACACACACACACATACACACACACACACGTGTGAAAGATGATGGCAGCAGACCAACACTCTCACTTACATTACAACAGCGTCAGTGTGTGTGTGTGTGTGTGTGTGTGTGTGTGTGTTGTCTCGTTGGCATGCCAACCACCCAGACTAAAACACATGAGCTACACTAAACTCTTCAGTTCAACCCTTTGACCATCATCATCATAATCATCATCATCATCATCATCATCATCATCATCATCATCATCATCATCATCATCATTATCACCTTCATCATTATCATCAACATCATCACCATCATCATCATCATTATCACCTTCATCATCATCATCACTAACATCTTCATCATCTTCATCATAATCACTTTCATCATCACCTTCATCATCACCATCATCATCACCTTCATCACCAACAACATCACCATCATTATCACCTCCATCATCATCATCCTCATCACTTACACCTTCATCATCTTCATCATCATCACTTTCATCATCACCTTCATCACCACCAACATCATCATCATCAACATCATCATCATCATCATCATTATTACCTTCATCATCATCATCACCATTGTCATCATCATCATTCTCACCTTCATCATCATCATCCTCATCACTGACACCTTCATCATCTTCATCATCATCACTTTCATCATCACCTTCATCACCACCTTCATCATCATCATCACCATCATTATTACCTTCATCATCATCATCATCACCATCATCATCATCATCATCACCTTCATCACTAACATCATCATCATCATCATCACCTTCATCACTATCATCATCATCATCATCATCATCTTCATCATCATCAGCACCTTCATCATCCTCATCACTGACACCTTCATCATCTTCATCATAATCATTTTCATCATCACCTTCATCACCACCAACATCATCATCATCAGCACCTTCATCATCTTCATCATCATCACTTTCATCGTCATCATCATCATCATCACCTTCATCACCACCAACATCATCATCATTATCACCTTCATCATCATCATCATCATCACTTTCATCACCATCATCATCATCATCATCATCATCATCATCACCTTCATCACTAACATCATCATCATCATCATCACCTTCATCACTATCATCATCATCATCATCATCATCTTCATCATCATCATCACCTTCATCATCCTCCTCTTCACCAATGACGTGTTTCTTTGCTCCTCAAACATTAAACTGAATTTATTCTGATTCTTATTTGTAAAGCAGATTAAAGTAATAATACTTCTAGTCTTATATCTGTATCTGCTGTACATGTTGTACTGCACTACATGAGGTACTTGTACTCTGAGTATTTCCATGTGGTAATACTTCGTAGTTCCATTTCAGACGTAGATTTTGTTCATGTTTTCAGACAAAGACTCAGGAGAATTCCGGGTTAAATGGACCATATAATGTATTTTAGATGTTGTTATAAATCACCGTCCTGTTAAATTAATTCTTTTATTTCTTGATTTAGGACAAAAAGACCATTTTTAATAGAGTGATGATATTTGTGATTTAATGCAGATTTTGACTCCAGTGGGATTTGAACCCACAACCTCAGAATCTTTAGAATCTAGATCTGAAACAGCAAAATGTGAACGCAGCTCATTCTCAGTTTATCTGTTGAGGAAAACTTTTATCAGTGTTTTTGACTCTAAACCAACTCTTTTTCTGAAAATTCCACAGATCTCGTTGCTCCGCAGAGACACAAACACCAGAAACTAAAGGAACATATTTGTGCATCATCAGAGTTTTGTTTTTCCTTCTTTCCTCCAACATTAATCTTCATTAATGATGATTAACGGGTAAATTCCCTTCACCAGAGCCAAAAATATCGATTATAAAAACCTCATCATCTCCATATTCCTGATATCAGATGATGGGAATAAAATATGTTTTATTATAAACCTACATTTAAATACTCATGTGCAAATCCTCTGAGAACAGATGTGAATTCTGCAGCACAGACATTGTGTTAGATTTAATTATAATTTATAATATTTAAACTAGGGCTCATCAACACGTCATAATTAGAATGTTTGATTGATATAGTTAATGTTGGTTTGTCATAATTTATTGTTAAACCCAAAAGGTTGTTAAAGATTCAAGGGTATAGTTGGTACGATTTAGCAGAAATATAATATAATATAATATAATATAATATAATATAATATAATATAATACAATGCAACGCAACGCAACGCAACGCAACGCAACGTAACGTAACGTAACGTAACGTAACGTAACGTAATATAATATAATATAAAATAATGTAACGTAAAGTAACGTAACGTAACATAATATAATATAATGTAACGTAACGTAACGTAACGTAACGTAACGCAACGCAACGCAACGCAACGTAACGTAACGTAACATAACATAATATAATATAATATAACATAATGTAACGTAACGTAACGTAACGCAACGCAACGCAACGCAACGCAACGTAACGTAACGTAACATAACATAATATAATATAATATAACATAATGTAACGTAACGTAACGTAACGCAACGCAACGCAACGTAACGTAACGTAACGTAACATAACATAATATAATATAATGTAACGTAACGTAACGTAACGTAACATAATATAATGTAACGTAACGTAACGTAACGTAACGTAACGCAACGCAACGCAACGCAACGTAACGTAACGTAACATAACATAATATAATATAATGTAACGTAACGTAACGTAACGTAACGTAACGTAACGCAACGCAACGCAACGTAACGTAACGTAACGTAACATAACATAATATAATATAATATAACATAATGTAACGTAAAGTAACGTAATGTAACGTAACATAATATAATATAATGTAACGTAACGTAACGTAACGTAACGTAACGTAACGTAACGTAACGTAACGTAACATAATATAATATAATATAACATAATGTAACGTGGGCGACACGGTGGTGCGGTGGGTAGCACTGCTGCCTCACAGCAAGAAGGTCGCAGGTTCAAGACCGCCTTGGGCCTGGGTCTGGGACCTTTCTGTGTGGAGTTTGCATGTTCTCCCCGTGTCTGCGTGGGTTTTCACCGGGTACTCCGGTTTCCTCCCACAATACAAAAAACATGCTCAGGTTAATTGGCAAATCTAAATTGCCCATAGGTGTGAGTGTGAGAGTGAATGGTGTGTGAATGGTGTGTGTGCCCCACGATTGGCTGGCGACCATCTGGGGTGTATCCCTGCCTCTCGCCTTAACGCGCTGGGATAGGCTCCAGCAGACCCCTGCGACCCCGAAAGGGAATAAGCGGGATAGACAATGGATGGATGGTATGGATGGATGGATGATAACGTAACATAATATAACATATTATATTATATTATATTATGTTATAATATCATGTAATATAATAAAATATGATATAATTGAACAGAATGTCCCTTTAAGGACAAACGTGTCCAGGTTCTTATGAATTATTGTGATTATTGTAGGTTTTATTATTAATGAGAAGTGATCAGCTGTTAACACAAACTGAACAAAGGAATCTGAGACTGAAAGGTCACACACACACACACACACACACACACACATGCACACAAACACACACACACACAGAAAATAGAGATTAATGACAGTAATTAGAGATTATGATGATGAAATCTCACAGAAAATGTTATAAATCAAACTCTAAATGAGTCCTGAAGTGTGTGTGTGTGTGTGTGTGTGTGTGTTTCTGCTCTGTTTCATATTGTTGATTTAACCATCAACAGATGCTTTGACTGTTTTTCATTAATCACTTTAATAGAAGGTGATTCTGGATAAATTTACAGCCAATAAGGACAAGATCAGCTGTTCAGGTGTTTCTCATGAGTTTTCAGTCGTTTTCAGGTAATTTTCAGGTGTTTTTCAAACGTTTCTCATGTGTTTTCAGGTGTTTCTCAGGTGTTTTTCAGGCGTTTCTCAGCTGTTCCCATGTGTCCTCTCAACATTTAGCTGTGATTCTCTCTTTGAGGAGTTGACCTTGGTGTGAAGCAGAAAAGAAAACCTTCGTTTCTCTGTGTGTTGACGTCGCTTCCACAGCCAGCGGATGTTTGAATAAGTCTTTAAATGTCACAAAGAGGCGTATTGTGAATTATTTTCAAGCCATTATGCCACACACACACACAGACACACACACACACACACACACTCACACACACACACACTCACACACACACACACTCACACACACACACACACACTGGCTGCTGCCCACTGTTTCTATCTGAGACAAGACAATGTCAAGAGGCCCAGTCGATCCACAGAGGAAACACACACACGGCCCATTGTGTTCAGCAGGGTGGTGGCAGAAAGACACACACACACACACACACTCACACACACACTCTGTGGTTGAGGCTAAGCAAACGCAGTGACAGTTAATGTAAACTACCACTAGTGCTGTTAAGAGAAGAGACACACAGACGCCTCCTGTGTGTGTGTGTGTGTGTGTGTGTGTGTGTGTGTGTGTGTGTGTGTGTGTGTGTGTGTCTGAAAACCTGAATGTCATTCTTTCCAATTACGGTAAAGAAAACTCATATTTGACGTTTTATAAACTGAACTTTGAACTTTGTTGTTTAGTGGAAAAATGTGAAATATGTGAATTTAATGATGTAATTTATGTAATTTATGAGCCTGAATTCAGAGAAATAACCAGCAGAAATGGAAAAAGCTGTATTTGACCTCATATATATAGGATATATATACATGTACGCAGAGGATGCTGAACTAAATATTTATGCTCATGTTCCTGTTTATTTAGTTTCTGTCATATTGATTCAAATTGTCTGTTAATTCTAAATAAAGTGTTTTAATAGTGAGAAAACAAAATGACCTCAAACGCAATTATAGATTTAAATGTAACATATAAGGACTTAAAAACAATTCTGCTTATAATGGTAGTAATATATATATATATATATATATATATATATATATATATATATATATATATATATAGATATATATATATAGATAGATATGTATGCATATACATATATAGGTGAATATTCACCTATATATATGTACTTATATATTCATATACTATATATACTGTATATACTAAAATAATGGTTAAATGAGAATTTACATACATACACATTTTCAGACACACACACTGTACTTTAAGAAGTTTCTCATCTTGTCAAACATGATTTGACTCGTTTATATTTTGAGTTTGAGTTTTTAACCCAGAAAACGAACATGACACAAATATTCTGATTAAGCAGCAAATCACGTGGAAACGACCGTTTTTCCATTTCTGCATCAGTGGATTCACATCATCACGCTGTGTGTGGTCCCACTGTGTGTGTGTGTGTGTGTGTGTGTGTGTGTGTGTGTGTGTGTGTGTACAGATGCGACATTGTGTTTTACACACACACACACACACAATAGCTGCACAGTGTTGTCCTGCTGTTTCTATTATGTTCATGGCGTCAACCAGCTGAAAAAAAGCTTGTGTGTGTGTGTGTGTGTGTGTGTGTGTGTGTGTGTGTGTGTGTGTGTGTGTGTGTGTCAGAGACAAAGAGCTGAAGCCCAACAGATGCATTAAAACTACAAAATAAAAGAGACAAATATACTTTATTGGCCCAGAGGGGAAATTTGTCCTGAACACGACTAAAAATAGTAAAATCAGACAATAAGTTAAAACAGTGATTCTACGTTATTTTCTGCCCCCCACCACTATAAATAGAATCATTTGTCTATACATTTTTATAAATACCTCTGCATAACACTGTGTCCTTATTAACGTATAAGAGAATAAAAAAAGAAAGAAATATAGACCAACTTACAACAAAGAATAGCTTTATTAACTGTAACAGAAAAGATTTAAAGTGCATCTGAAATTAAAAAATAAAATTTAATCCTTAATTAAACATTTTTTACTGACCATGTCAAACCATATGATACTGAAAAATAAAACTACATAAATGGTCTTATCAGTGATTGTGGTGTAATGTCTTTAATGTCTCTGTCTCCAACATTTCAGACTCAGTAACACACCGGTCTTTCACAGTGAACCAAGCGCTACAGACGCTTCGTCATATTTCCTCGTCTTAGCTTTGGGAGACTTTCGTTTGTCTCTTTATCTCCGTCTCTCTCCGCCTGTCTTCTCATCCCTGTTAAATATGTTTTCATGGTGTCACTTGGTGTCTACACTTCATACTCATACTCTGTGCTGTATGCTCCCTGTGAACACTCTGCTGCCCCCTAATGGAGTGGAGGTGCAACTGCACTTTATTCTAGGACAGTCAAAAATAAATATAACTAAAAAATCATGTTCCCCAAGGTCATTTTTACACTTTGTGTTATTTAAATTGTGTAAAAATCTAATTAAAAATGAGTAAATTACACAAGAAAAGCTGGAAAATGTAAATAAGGCTTTTTTTACTGAATAATCACAAACTAGATTTGTACTCACTGTTCCCTTCACATAAACCACTAAATGAAAATTATCCTAAAAATGCAATAACTTGTGGTCAGTAAAGTGATAAAAACAAATATCTAAAAAGAATTTAAAGAAAATAAAAAATAACTTAATACTGAGGAGGAAAAAGTCCATAAATAACATGTTGATATAAATAAAGTTATATGGTGTCATTAATGACTGATTATCATTACGTCTGTTCTCTGATAAATATATATATATAAATATATATATATATATATATATATATATATATATATATATATATATATATATATATATATATATATATATATATATATATATATATATATATATATATATATATTATTTGGTGATTTAAAGTGTTTTTGTGATTTTAATCCATTGACATCATCGAGAGATGATTTAAAATAAATAAATAAATAAATAAATAAATAAATAAATAAAGTCTTTATTTTATTAGGATGACGATATAATTCATGAAAAACAAAGAGGATGATTGTAATTTCTCTTATGAATCTATTGCTGATGAATAATTTATAAATAATGAAATGAAGTGTAACACTGGAAAAACATGAAATATTGAACAGACTTTAACATCTGATGAAAATACTAATAAAACTCTCTGAGCTCATTGAAGGTTTTTCCTTTTTCTCACACGATGTTTGGTTCAAGTTGTTTTTTATTTACGTCCAAGAGACGAGATCAAACCTTTTATTCCCAGAGTCAGATGCTCTCATGAAATTATTTATGTTTAAATACAAATTTAATAAAGAGGAAGAAAAACTGATTTTCATTTTCCTTCATGGGAATAAAACTTATCGTCATTGTCATTTTATTTTCTGTGGTTTGGTTTGAGTCTGTTTAGGATCTGAACGATACTCGTGACTAAAGTAGAATCCCACTGGCTCAGGATGAGAGAGCAGCCACGGAGGAACCGTGACCTCTGACCCCGGCCTGTTGGCGAAAACCGCTAAATCGTCTGCTGGGGGTGTGTGTGTGTGTGTGTGTGTGTGGGTTTGATTTACTGCCCTCAACACAGTAATGTTACTGTGAACCAATATTACAGCAAATGTATGTATATTTCATCATATTTCACACAGTTCAGAGTTACTGTTTTATAATACGTTTAACTATCACACTATAAATACGACTAAAATTACAGTTTTTAAATGATTTTACAATTAAATTTTATAATTAACCACCTTACACAGTAAATGCATTAAAAATAACTGTATTCAATTAAAGTTGATTAATATTTATTGTCAAATTAATCACCTAAAACTGTAAACACAACTGAAACAGTATTTCATTACATTTAATTAATCTTTATTGTACAATTGCTCACCTAGTACTATGAATAAAACTAAAATAACAGTATTTTATTGATTTTTATTCTAGAATTAATCACCTAAAACTGTAAATACAACTGAAATAACAGTATTTAATTGGTTTTTTTTACAGCAAAGTGAATATTGTAAACAGAAGTACAGTACTTCTACTGTAAAAAAAAATACTTACAGTAACTTTCTGGATACTTTTACTTATAAATAGTATTAATCTTAAGGTTTTACTGTGTATTTACACACTTCCATTACTGGGGTTAAAACTGACCAAATGTCAAATAAAAGGAGAATTATCCTTTAAAACAAACATAACGTGGACATCTGTAAAGATGCAGACGCTATCTACCCTGTTCTGTTGTCCTGATGCATTATGGGAAGTGGAGTCCTCTCAGTCAAAGTCAAACTGTGAATAATCTGCTGCTGTAAAACTGCAGCGTGTTGAGAAAACTCAAAGTACTGTATGTTCACGGTGTGTGTGTGACTAATGACTGCTGTGTGTGTGTGTGTGTGTGTGTGTGTGTGTGTGTGTGTGTGTGTGTGTGTGTGTGTGTGTGTCTGAAGTTACTGGAATGAGGTAAAATGACAGAGAGTATTTATGGGAAGACAGGAATGATGGAGGCAGGGAGCAGTGAATCATGATGGGAGTGTACACACACACACACACACACACACACACACACACACCTGAACCTGACTCCAACACACACACCTGGTTTGATGAAGACATTAAAACGGTTTCTACTGTCACTGAATCAGCATCAATCATAGCAGCAACTCATCCACAGTCTGGACAGTTTTTTCTTTTTACACATTTTTCAGACTTTGTTAAATTAGCCTGAAGGTTTAAATTCTTTTTTTACTCCATAATCCGTACTACACTTATAAAAACTGAGTATTCTCTTTGTGAGTTTCTGTCATAAACACATAAAAGTTACGCAAAAAGAACAACAAACTAATAATTAAACAGACACAACTTTAACTTCATGATTCACCGTCTTTGTCTTTCCTCACCTCCATAAAACTCGACTCTGGTGGGACTCGAACCCACAACCTTTGAATCTCTCCCCCTGTTCACTGCTAGAAGTCCAACGCGCTGTCCATTGCGCCACAGAGCCTCAACATCAGCCAACATCTGTTCTAGTGTCTCCATGTTCTTATAGATGAAAATCACAGGAGAAGAAACCAGATAAATCTCAAAGTGTTTGCACCAAATCAAGCAGGAAACCTGAGAAACTAAGTACTAGTCCTTAAGTACAGATCGTGGGTAAATATACACTGTAATGTAATGTTACTGCAAACTAATATTACAGTAGATTCATGTATATTTTTGCATATTTTACACAGTCGTCAGACCTACTGTATTATCCATCCATCCATCCATTGTCTATCCCGCTTATTCCCTTTCGGGGTCGCAGGGGTCTGCTGGAGCCTATCCCAGCGCGTTAAGGCGAGAGGCAGGGGGATACACCCCAGATGGTCGCCAGCCAATCGTGGGGCACACACACCATTCACACACCATTCACTCACACACTCACACCTATGGGCAATTTAGAGTTTACCAATTAACCTGAGCATGTTTTTTGTATTGTGGGAGGAAACCGGAGTACCCGGTGAAAACCCACGCAGACACGGGGAGAACATGCAAACTCCACACAGAAAGGCCCCAGACCCAGGCCCAAGGCGGGTCTTGAACCTGCGACCTTCTTGCTGTGAGGCAACAGTGCTACCCACCGCACCACCGTGTCGCCCCTACTGTATTATAATACATTTAATTACTTATTACTATAAATACAACTAAAATCACAGTTTTTAATGGATTTTTATTGTGTAATTCTGTAAATACTACTAAATTAAGAAACTAAACAACTAAACTTCTAGTTTAGAGTATTACTTATACTCATATATGTTCTACCTCATACAGGTATTGAGTATTTTCCATTGGGGGAACGTGTCATTCTGCTGGATTCTTCCCTTAAACATCAAACATAGCTGCTTTTATTTCTTTCTTTTTTCTTTGCTTGGTTCTAACAGTTTCTGTGTTTGAGGCTCATCGAGGAGGAAACGCTTCTATTTCTCGTGTTCTGGAGGCGACAGAGAAGTCGTTCTGCACCAATCACAGATGAACACATCTCATCCCACCACAGAGTTAGTGTTCAACCCTAAAACTCGACTCTGGTGGGACTCGAACCCACAACCTTTGAATCTCTCCCCCTGTTCACTGCTAGAAGTCCAACGCGCTGTCCATTGCGCCACAGAGCCTCAACATCTGCCAACATCTGTTCTAGTGTCTCCATGTTGGTACCAGATGATCCTGAACCAGCACAATAACATCTCTATCATCACCTTCAGTCCACAACAGCAGATTCTCATGTTCCTGCAGATATCAGTGTTTGCACAAAACCAGGCAGGAAACTGAATAAACACCCAGAATACTGAACGTTAAGCGTGGTTGTTAGGATGAATATTTTTTAAATATTGCATAGATAGAAGACATATTTTCATATATTTTTCATAGAAACATCTCAGGTCAGCATCACTACCATCCTAGAAATGCTGTCTGCTTGGTATTGTCTAGTGCCTAGTTTATACTTCCAGTTTAAAGTAATACTTACACCTATATATGTTCTATTTCATACAGGTATTGGGTATTTTCCATTGGGGGAACGTGTCATTCTGGTGGATTCCTGCTTACTTTGCCCTTAAATAACATATACACCATCTTTTCCTTCCTGCTTGGTTCTAACAGTCCTTCCAACCGTGATGGTGAACGTTGTGTTTGAGGCTCATATCGACAGAGAAGTCGTTTTTCTGCCCCTGAGCTGCACCAATCACAGGTTGACGGACCTCCTCTTGGTCTTTTCCTACCACCGAGTTGGTATCTTAAAACTTGACTCTGGTGGGACTTGAACCCACAACCTTTGAATCACTCCACTAGTTTCCTGCTAGAAGTCCAACACGCTGTCCATTGCGCCACAGAGCCCCTGTGTTAAATACACTAATGAAATAAAAGTATAAACTATGGTTAACACAGTGAATGAAGGCGACACTAAACCATTGATCACCCTTTCCTCGGCCTTTACGACTTTTCTCCAACTTTTCAAAGACGTCGGCCATGTACGAAGTGGGCGGGGCCAGTTTTTGGGCTTTTAAAAGGCATAATAACGCAGTGATGCCACCAAATGTGGAGTTTTTGGGGAAAATTCAGCCGGTCGCAGTTTCTGAATGTTACAGAACATAAAGTAATTCAGGAATTAACATCTATCTGACACACACACACACACACACACTCACACACACACACGGTACGCCACAGTGGAGCCTCTGTTTAACCTAAATTGTCGGGCTAATTATTATAAATGACAAACACTGGTTGCCACGGAGACGGCGCTCCCACATCCCATAATTATCCTGCAGGGATATTAACGCCGGCCCGGGGTGCGTTTGATTTCTGTTCAGCTGTGAAATCAAAAGGCTCCTTGTGTTTGCGTCGTGATGCCTTCAGGTGCAGTCGTAGATTCGTGATGCGCCTAACGATGTTAGACGTGACGCACGTGTGGCTCAGAGCGGCCTGAAGGGTTCGAGTGCACGTGGAAGCAAATCTAATATTCCCATGACTCCATAGACTGTAACTCACGACGAGTTTCTAGAACCCTAAAGAGTTTCCATTCAGACCTAAACATTAAGCTTTTTTATTACCTAAATATGTCAACAAGGTTGAACATTTACTTTGAAGGTTTTGAGACTTTTCTAAAACGCTGTGATAAAAAAATTATGATTTTACAGAAAAGGAAGGAAATACAATTCATGAAGTCACATGACCAGGATTTCCTGTTTGCCTCATGGACATTTGACATGTGAGCATCATTGTCTTTATTCAAAATTGTAGAAAGTTTTCCACTATATAAAAAAATTTAACTCACTATCTGTTTTTATTAAATCAAAGGTTTTTTTTCTAATATGATAGAAAAACTTTAGTTCTATATGATAGAAACTATCTGCAAATATATAAAATTCACAAAGTCCCATTGACTTACATAGCATGAAACTGTCCTGACACTATTGTTAGGACTTTTTCCTATAATACTCTATTATTATTTAGTCAAATAAAATTAATTTCTACCATGTGTGAGTAATATTCCAGCAGTAGAGCGTTAATATGAATCTCAATCCCTTACTGGGATTATTCTGGGCTTGTTTCCCTTCACTGAGGAAATGTTGATATTAAAAATCAGTGGAGTTTGCTTCTGTTGCAGATTGTTTAACCTTTTTCTTTTTATAAAATGACTGGACTGAAAAGGAAAACATGTGTTGACTTCCAGTGGGACAGTAGAGAGGAGGAAGAAGCTTTGCGTCTCCAAACAAACTGAGTGTGTGTTGAAGATTCTGCTCGGTGTTTATTTTTCTGACAAACTTTCTCTGAATCCTCCTCCACATCCCTCCAACCCTCCATCCTCCTGTTAGTCCTGTTTTTTTGTCCTGCAGTCTCTGAACACTGTTTTTTTTTCTTTATATCTCCTACAAAGACAAATCTTTACATAAATCGATTCTTTTTTTAGACGAATACAAATGCATCGTCGGCGAACATAGTGAACGTGAACTTTTATATTTACAAAAAGAAAAAATATCTTTCCTTTGTAAACTCTGGGTCTTTTTTTACTCCCAAAATATGAATATAAATGATGAGCTCATATAACCATTGACGCTTCTGTGGTGGACGTAATTATCTCGCCACGGCGGCGCAGCGTCTGCTCCTTTAATCTGAGCAGGTCGACAACCACGGACGGGAAAGTTTACTTTCAGAATCAGCATTTCCTTTGCTTACTAACCTTAAGACAATGATCCTTGTCCATAAAAGGACAAAAAAGTGACTTTACTAAAACCTAATACACTCCAGGTGTTAATTCACATTGATTGATTCATCACCGCATGTGTGTTGACTCAGCAGGACGACGTTAAATAAGGGAAGTCTACGCTTTTAATGGTCTATTGACTCGGTATAAAACGTCGCCTTGTTTTGTCAGAAACACAAAGATGTTGACTTTACTATCATGGAAATCTGGACAAACATTCGACTGTGGAGCCAGATTCTTTTTCGGGGCATTCTCAAACGACTTCGGGCTGCGTCTGCTGTGATTCCAAATAAACGGGGGTCTGATTTGCGTGTGAATTCTGAAGGAGCGCACATGTTCTGCGTTGATTTACTAAGAATAACAGCATAAATGACACCAGCCGTAAACATGGTGGAGACAAAAGTATTTAAACGAGGGTTTCGCGTGTGTTAAATCTATTGATATATGAGTAATAGACACGTAATGAGTGATATCTGGAAAATAACAGGCTGATATAAAAGGTCAATCTGTCCAGGGTTTGGGAGAAACACAGAGACCTTCATCAAAGTCAGAGAATGTTGACAGTGGATGAACGTTGTGATGTCACAATGGAACATTAGGAATCTGGACCTGGTATCTGTACTTAGTATTAGTATCTGTACTCAGTATTAGTATCTGTACTTAGTACCAGTATCTGTACCTAGTATGTATATTTTAGTAGTAGTATTATATATTAGTAGTTTATTAATTGATTAATTGATTAATTCCAGGCTGTGGAGGTCAACGCTCCAGTTAAATCTGTGTGTTCTTCACTGGGGAAACGTATCAGTCACACACACACACACACACACAAACATGCACACAAACACACACAATTATCATCGGTGTGTTTCTCAGACTTAGTAATCGAAAGTTCTTACTGGCAGACGCTCACCTTCACACACACCCTGCTGAGTGTGTGTGTGTGTGTGTATGTGTGTGTAATTAGTCACTGCACGTCTGCACACACACACACACACACACACACACACACACACACACACTTCCACTCCGCGTGTGAAGCAGGGAAACGTCCAAACGTCCTGACAGCTCTGAACTTTCTGACAACACTTAGAATGCGTTTGTCCCATTCTTCAGGAAGCCCCTGAACGCACCGCAGCTTTTCCCTGATAAATTCCAGACATGACTAATGGAGCGCTGCCAACAGGAGTTTAAACAGCGTTTCCTTTGCTTTTTAGGTAAAGCTTTGTTATTTATGAAGCTCATGGGTTTCCATTGATTATCACTTGTGTAATTTTCCTGTTTTTTCAGATTTTTCCATAAAAGTTGAAATGATTAATAATACAGGAAATGTTTAATAAGCCTGTTTGTTTTCAGTCTTTGTTCAACACACGGTTGTTGTTTTTGCTTCTTTGCTGTTTTGTGTTGATATGAATAAATAAACTTCACTCATTCATTCACTCATGTCAACCTTCCCCTTTTAAAGGATGGTGTGTTCAAGTGCACGCATGTGCCCTGACGCTGCCTTCACTGACCCTCTGTTTACCAACAATCACAGTGTTTGTTGTTGGTTTGAGGATAAATCAGGTGTTTTTCCTGAAACTTTCCTCTGGCAGCAAACGTGATGCAGAGAAGCCAAACCAACAATGTGTTTGTTGTAAATCTAAAAAAAAAGCTGGTGAATAAATATCATTTCAAGTTTATAACAGACGCAGTTATTTCCTAAAACAGCTGGAAACTATTTTTTAGGAAACAAACAGGAGGAAATGGAGCGTTTGTTGGAATTTATTGGCAGGTTACAGATACAGATCAGTTCCTGAACGTGTTACGATGTTTTTCCTCTTTCTGTCTCTGCATCAAACCGACGTTAACGTTAACGTTAACGTTAACGTTAACGTTAACGTTAACGTTGACGTTGAAGACGCAGAGAATCTTCACCTAAAACCACTTTATGGGATTGTACTTTCCTTCTTTTTTCAGCTCAGGTTTCATTTTCAAAGCCAAAGTTTCTCTGTTCTGGATCAATAACGTCACATGTTCGTCATTAAAGGTCATTTTTCAGTTTGATGTATTATAAAAATCATTTAATCCTAAGTTTTACCTTCTAATTTAATGCATTTTATTACCTACCAAACTTCATGTTCTGTTTTTTGTGGGTTCAGGAGGTGAAATATTAGGTTTTAATCTAATATAAATTATATAAAATATAAATATAAAATATGTAATAAAAGTGCGTCATGGTGAGAATTTCCTTATATAATTATAAATTAACTTTATAACTAACAATGTTTGACGACAGTGAAAATTGACCTGAACTTCTGGTAAAATGTTCAGACACGAGGATAAATATAATAAACATAAATATAATGTGTACACACACACACACACACACACACACATTTATGGTTCTTCTACCTGTTAATTAAGGTGTTTGTTTGTGTTGTTTTATTTTTCCAGCTGATCTGGTCATGTGACCTTTGACCCTAAACTCATCAATAGATTTTAACAAAATCTTCTGTTTTCCTTTAAAGGTTGAATTTACTGAGTTTATCACATATTTCACTGATTTGTCAGTTCAAACGTGTTTTTGTAAAAACTAAAACTTTTCTCAATTTTGGACAAAATCAACGTATTTTCACTCGTGTGATCTGTTAGTGTAAAGATATTTATTCAGATTGGATCATTTCATTGGCTCCTTTATAATCTGCTTATTGAAAATATTCTTCATGTTCTCAATGATTGTAGCATTTTATGGAACAATAATTCACCTTTTAACTATTTTCTTATTAATTATTGCAGATAATTGATCTTATTTCAGGCGTTTTTTATCATTATTCTATCTCTGTT
>JAYKQN010000052.1:155000-480000 GCA_036785175.1 Eupleurogrammus muticus | reverse complement strand
ACTTTGACAAAAAAAATAGTGACAGATTTCCTGCAAACTTCCAGAGGAACGTCTAACATGCAGACTTCTACAGAAACTCTAGAGTTCCTGCAGATTCTAGAGAATCTTTATGCAGACTTTTAGACATTCTGTAGATATCTAAAGAAACTTTTGACAGACTTTTACAGATTTCCTGCAAACTTCCAGAGAAACTTTCTACAGATTTTACAGACTTCCAGAGAAACTCAATGTGCTGGCAGCGATTTGGTTTAATAAATCTAAGAAACAATCAATCATCACGTCACATGATGGATAGATAACTGATCAATAACAGATGATTAGGAGGCGTGTGTGTGTGTGTGTGTGTGTGTGTGTGTGTGTTTGTGTGAGAATGAGCTGACATTCCTCACAGACAAGTCAGCACAACTTCAGCTTCCTGGCAATGGTCTTATAGGCATGTTAACTGCTGTGTGTGTGTGTGTGTGTGTGTGTGTGTGTGTGTGTGTGTGTGTGTGTGTGTGTGTGTGTGTGTGTGTGTGTGTGTGTTTGTGTGTGTGTGACGGCAGGTTTTGTTGAGTCAGCCTCTCTGAGGTGATGATCTGTCCTCACTCCAACGTGTCGTGTGTGTGTGAGAAAGTCAGGACGACTAATTGTTTGCGCTGGTGTTCATCATCTTTAATCATGTCTACAGTTTCAGCCTGAGGGCACACACACACACACACACACACACACACACACACACACACACACACACACAGACACACACACACACACACACACAGACACACACACACACACACACGTCGGACCCCTGCAGCTCCACTGACTCAACGCAGTAAAGAGCCTCAACAGCCAATCACAGCCTCCGTATTTCATGACTTCCATGATGTCATGTGACCATCAGACGACCCCCCCTTGGGGGGGCGGCCGCTGGCGGGAAACGTGTCGACGCCTTCTGTGATACGTGTCGAATCGAGTTTTAGGTGAAGATGAGACGAGCAAATATTGTTATAATATAATAATTAATAACACATTCAAATCTATTAAATAAATCAAACAAATCGGCTTTTATTTAACTAATAAAACCTTCAGACATTACACAACGCGATAGGAGCATTGCCGCCTAACTGGTTACCATGGTTACCACGAGACACGCAACAACGAGGCGAGCCGCGACGCGATTGGCCGAGATGATCGTGGGCCGCCGCCCCCCAGTAACGACGAGACGAGATTATAGGTTGTGATGTTCTGACAGATCACAAAGAAGCAGATGAATCGACTTCGTGTTTCTACACGTTAACGTTAAAATATAAATTATCATCCTGGTAAAAATCTGTAAAATCTACAAAGTGAGAAAATGTTCTAAAATCATCTTTTGCAAATGTAAAACAGTATTTATTAAACAAATAAAGCAAATCTTGAATCTTTCTTTACATACAAACACTAAAAGTTGACTTTACTTATCGACTCTAGCGCCACCAGCTGTTGTGGAGGCTGAATTACTTTAAATTTACTGACTTGTTTTCACAGCAGAAAATGACCACATGTTCTTTATTTTGTATTTGATGCATTTTGTGTTGGGAATGTGGTTTCTATTATTTTATTTGTACTTAAAGAACTTTTTCTTTGCACTTTTTCAGACGTGTATTTATGAACCAAGCCACAAACATCTTTAAAGGGATTAAAAAATTCCACTTCTTATAAAAAAAGCATAAAAAGACAGTGTAAGTACAGAATGGAGGTAAAAACCATTTCCTGGTCACAAAAAGCCTTTTCTGCACAGTAGAAAGGCAACGGGCTGTTTGTGATCAGAAACAGGAAGGAGAAGCTTTGGAAATCTCGTCTGACAGGGATTTTATAACCGGAGCAGAGAGCTGGCTGTTCCACAGCGTTTTTTTTATTTCCTGTCTTTATTCAGAGTGTGGTCCTTCAGTTTGAGGCGTGATGTATTGATCGCATGCTGAGACGTTGGAGTTGTTCCCTCCGACCCCGAACGCTCGCATGGTTCAAACGGCTTCAAACGTCTCAGACTCTGCAGGTTTTTACCCTGAAAGACTCCGTCAGGCATCGGTCGATTTAACCCAAACTACAACGCTGCTCTGACCCATAAAACCTCCTAAAACAGCCATTTAAACTATAAAACAGTTCATCATCAGCGTATTAGAATAATGGTTTAAGTCATTTTTACTAGAGTGAGTTTTAGTCCTTAATCATCTGGTAAAATCACTTTAATCCTGAGTTAAAGGATCAGACTCTTTATGTCCTATAGGACAATGGACATTTTACTATTAAAAATTTAAAATAATAAAATTTTATCATAATTTAAAATAAAGTGCTTATATTATTTTACCTTAAAATGTCCCAATTAAGAAATAAAAACATAGTATGAAATAAAAATTTAAAAATTATATATATATATATATATATATATATATATATATATATATATATCCATCCATCCATTGTCTATCCCGCTTATTCCCTTTCGGGGTCGCAGGGGTCTGCTGGAGCCTATCCCAGCGCGTTAAGGCGAGAGGCAGGGATACACCCCAGATGGTCGCCAGCCAATCGTGGGGCACACACACCATTCACACACCATTCACTCTCACACTCACACCTATGGGCAATTTAGAGTTTACCAATTAACCTGAGCATGTTTTTTGTATTGTGGGAGGAAACCGGAGTACCCGGTGAAAACCCACGCAGACACGGGGAGAACATGCAAACTCCACACAGAAAGGCCCCAGACCCAGGCCCAAGGCGGTCTTGAACCTGCGACCTTCTTGCTGTGAGGCAACAGTGCTACCCACCGCACCACCGTGTCGCCCCTATATATATATATATATATATATATTAAAATATAAAAATTAAATTGTATATTACAAATTTAAATGTATTGTGTATATTAAGAACTGTCAAAAATAAAGAAGTAAAAAAATCATGGTATGAATAAAACCCCATTTAAAAAATGTAAAAAAAAATAATAATACACATTAATTATGGGAAAAAAATTAAATTCAAAAA
This sequence comes from Eupleurogrammus muticus, assembly GCA_036785175.1. Classification (NCBI taxonomy): domain Eukaryota; kingdom Metazoa; phylum Chordata; class Actinopteri; order Scombriformes; family Trichiuridae; genus Eupleurogrammus; species Eupleurogrammus muticus. The sequence goes on along the minus strand of JAYKQN010000052.1, from coordinate 476,997 downwards.
TTAAATATTTAAATCATAAGAAAATAAATCTGAACATATGAAATTATACATTAATAATAATCTATAAATGTAATAAATCTGCAGCAAATGTGCAGAAATAAAGGAAGTTCCAGGATCTTCATCATTAAACATGTGTCATCACTTCATTGTAAATTCTCCACATCTCAGGTTTCTAAAAGTCAAAACTGGATGTTGATGAGTTACGTTCAATAAAAAACAGGAAAGAAGAACCTGGGAAAGTGATGAAAAAGTTTAATTTAACTTTAGAGTTTTCACTATGGAATGAAAGGACAGTTTAACGCTGTCAGAGAAAAACTCACCAGGTGTTTTAGTGGATAAATGTTTTTATCAGTGATAATTGATGAGATGATTATTGATATTTGGGAAAATTATGACATATTTCTAGTAATTATCTACTTTTTTGGGGTCATTAATGCTACTTAAATGCAGCATTGTGAATGTCAAACTGTACGCTGACGATATCCTGTTTTATTTGTCCTTCAAACTTGATGAACTGGAGACATTTTCTGCATTGAACAACTGTTTAAATGTGATCAGGAAAATAATTCCCTGCAGTTAAATGCAGATATAATGTGTTGCTCATTGAGTGTCATCAATTTACTGAAAATTTGTGGAAAGTGATGAAAAAGGGACAAACTGACATTAGTTTAATTTAACTTTAGAGTTTTCACTATGGAATGAAAGGACAGTTTAATCCAGCTTTTGTTGAATAAAGTCACTAGAATGTTCAGGAATTGGACTAAAGTCACTTTATTCTGTAATGTTCCTTAGTGACATCACAAAGTTCTATGTATGTCCACAGTCATCCACTAAAACATGATTCACTGATAATGACCTTTTATGTCTTTATTCTAAAAGCGTGATGATGTGTGGAAATATGCAGATACCAAAAATAGTTTAAAAAATGTTTATAATTCATAAACTGTCAGATTTTATCTTGAATAACGTTAAATTATGAGCTGATACGTGACGGTTAAAACCTCAACAAACGAAAACGACAAAAGCTTATTCGACGGACAAAAAAAGACACGACGAGACGATCACAGACTAAAAGTCTGTTTAAGGAAACAGACGAGTCGAGCCAGCGTGACTCAGAACGGCAGATATTTGTCTGTTATTCAGACACACACACACACACACACACACACACACACACTCAGAGGTATTTTCCATCCTTCATGTTCTCAGACTCTTATCTCTGGCTTCGTGCCTCCATCCTCTCGTCTTTAGCCGTTTGGACTCGTTCTGTGATTTTATTAATAAACTGGTAATAATTATTATTATTTGTTGGTTTTACCATAATTTCCTGTTATTTCGTAGAGAAGATAAGGGACAAAACATGTTTTTTTAACTGCAAACTGTGACACAAATGTAAATTAAAACCATTGGATGTAAATTTATCCAACGAGACAAATACGGTCACTTTCCACATGTAGATAAACTTAAATATAAAACACAGTTGATTATTTGTCATTGTGTCCTAATACAGCCGTAAATATAATTATGAATATGCATCTTATCCTCAGTACGTTTGACGTGTGTTTTTCTAATAAAAATATGAATAATTATTGCAAACCAACCTGCGACTTTTAATAGGTTAAAGCAATGTGAAGACACGTATGTAAATATAGGTTTTATACACTTAAGCCCAAAATGATTCCTACCTGTCTAATACAGGGATTTCTTTATTTTTTCATGTACAAATTAGTATTTCTCTTCAGTTTTTACTTAAATAGACACAAAGAAAGTCTGAAGCCATAATTGATTTGTGTTTCGTTAGAATGTGTAAATAAACAGAGTGAAAACCAAAAATCACATCAACAAATGACTGTGATATAGAAAGCTCCTGCAGGGCATGCTGGGAAATCTGTCTTTATACATATACACTTTATAGTTGGAGACTTTCTTTGTGTCTATTTAAGTAAAAACTGAGCTGAAATACTCATTTTTTAGTTGGGAAAATCAATAAATCCCTTGTGTTTGATAGTATGAATAAGTTTGGGCTTAAGTGTAAATGTTTATTTATAAAAAGGAGGAAAAACGCAGACAAAAGAGAAAAGCAGCAAAAAAACTGACACTGTGCGTGTGTGTGTGTGTGTGTGTGTGTGTGTGTTCCAGCTGTTCCCACGACCCCCAGCGACCCCCCCTCCCTCTCTATAAATGGTTCGTCTGGTGGCGTCTCAGTGACTTAAAAAGGACAGAAAACGAGAAACGCAGCGAGAGGAGGAAAGAACAAGAACAACAAGAAAGAAAAAGAAAGAAAAACGTACAAGAACATTTATTCAGTAGAGACGAAGATTAGAAGCTGCTGGACAGGAAGTGGCTGACTGCTAATTAACCGATTAATAGATAATATTGATTAATATCAGTCATTGTACAAATGAACTACATTGGCATTTCATATCTATATATATATATATATATATATAGATAGATATATAGATATATCCATCCATCCATCCATTTTCTATCCCGCTTATTCCCTTTCGGGGTCGCAGGGGTCTGCTGGAGCCTATCCCAGCGCGTTAAGGCGAGAGGCAGGGATACACCCCAGATGGTCGCCAGCCAATCGTGGGGCACACACACCATTCACACACCATTCACTCTCACACTCACACCTATGGGCAATTTAGAGTTTACCAATTAACCTGAGCATGTTTTTTGTATTGTGGGAGGAAACCGGAGTACCCGGTGAAAACCCACGCAGACACGGGGAGAACATGCAAACTCCACACAGAAAGGCCCCAGACCCAGGCCCAAGGCGGGTCTTGAACCTGCGACCTTCTTGCTGTGAGGCAACAGCGCTAACCACCGCACCACCGTGTCGCCCCTATATAGATATATATATAAGGAAATATGTGTTAATAAATAATAATTAATATGTATATATGTGTATGTATATATTATATACATACACATACATATACATATACTTATACATATATATACACATATTTTTATAATTATTTATTAGAACTTATTTCCATTTATATATATATATATATATATATATAATAAATACTATTTATATATACATATTTTTATAATTATTTATTAGAACTTATTTCCATATATATATAAGTAATTAATAAATTAATAAATAAGTAATTAATAAATACTATTTATAAATATATACATATTATTATTAGCATTTATTTATATATATATATATATATATATATATATATATATAGGTATATATATATATATATATATATATATATATAATGAAATAATTAATTAATTGAGTTCTTAATTAATCTAGTTCTATTCAAGTAATTAAGAATATTGATGAAAAGATTTGAAATAAATATAATAATATATAACAAGATCAAGTTATTTATATAATTGTAAAAATAAAATAAAGGCATTTCTTTAACTGGTTGTTCAAACATCCATTTTCATGGTTCTCACATGTACGTTTTGATGCAATATAAACTGATTCCACCTCAAGGAATAAAATACAATAGAATTTTACAAAACAGGGAAGAAAATGTAAAAGAAATGACAGAGATCCAGGTTTCAGTTTATTCCATTGATAAATGGGATAAAGTCAGAACATTCTATCAACCAGTGATATGTTCTAGGTGGATTAAAACCTAAAATATCACATTCTTTCTTAGTCACAACATTTGAAATTTGGTGTTAAAAAAAGCACAAAATCTAGATTTTCGTAAAAATAAATGGTACAAATAGACTTAAAAAACAAGAAAAACCAACATGCTTCTTAAAACTGTATTTTAAAAAGTTATTATTATTCAAACAACATTTTAAACGTGTATTTTAACAGAATAACAGCAATATAAAAGTATGAAATGATTAGGACACAGCGACGAGTTGTATCCTTTGTCTCTGGATTCTAAAGTAAAGTAAAGATGAGGTGGAGAGATGAGCTGGATCCACTGGAACCAGCAACATGAGGATATTTGCTGGTTTCTATGGAGCTGGAGCTTGGTCTGCACCAACATGTGTTTGGGTTTATCTCTCACATGAAGCTTCACATCAGGTGGAAATCAGACTCTCAGGTCCTCAACAGGAAAAAGGATTTTCTGCTAAACAGGGCAGTAAACGGATCCTGACGTGAGCCAGAGCTCATGTCAGCTTCACGTCACGATTCCTCATCGTTTTATCAGAAGCACATGAACTGCAGAGGAAACATCAAGGACGCGTTTCTACAGCTTCAGCTTCTTGAACCTTTGTTGTCTCTTTAAGACTGGATCAGTGGATCACAGAGCAGAGACTGGATCAGTGGATCACAGAGCAAAGACCGGATCAGTGGATCACAGAGTAGGGACTGGATCAGTGGATCACAGAGCAAAGACCGGATCAGTGGATCACAGAGTAGGGACTGGATCAGTGGATCACAGAGAAAAGACTGGATCAGTGGATCACAGAGCAGAGACTGGATCAGTGGATCACAGAGCAGAGACTGGATCAGTGGATCACAGAGCAGAGACTGGATCAGTGGATCACAGAGCAGAGACTGGATCAATGGATCACAGAGCAAAGAACAAGTGGGAGAAGCGTTCCTATGGTCACCATTCGACTAAAAGCAGTAAAGTAAAGCTAGCAGAAGAAATGAAAACTGAACATTTCAACAATTTAGTGCACATTTCCATTCAAAAAGACACTTTGGTGAACATTTAGATATTAAAAAAGGGCAATTTCATGCATGTTTAGATACTTAATATAAGTATATATATATACTTATATAACATTTCCATGCATCTTTTCTATTGACAAAAAAGGCACTTGTTTAGTTTGTGCATGTTTAGACATATAAAAGGTGCTTTAGTGTCCACGTCTACAGAAGTTATATAATAATAATCATTATTATTATCATTATTAGCAGTATTTCAGCTTGTTCAGGGTTCTTTCTGATCCTGTGATTTAATAGTGTGAAACTTCACATTTTTCTGTAGTGGAATCACTCTGAGTGTGTGTGTGTGTGTGTGTGTGCGTGTGTGTGTGTGTGTGTGTGTGTGTGTGTGTGTGTGTGTCCATATCTGGGAAGTGAGCTGATAGTCTTCAGGGTCTAATTTTAGAGCTATGTGTTTTATTGCAACACCAAGGACAGGCGCATACACACACACACACACACACACACATGGGTCCAGATGTTTCCTATTGGACGGGTCCAGAGAGACCGGAGCCGGGTCTCAGTCCTCCAGCTGACACGGAATTACGACACCAAAAAAAACACACACACACCAAAACATGGAGGAAGCTCCAGGACGATGAGTTCAAGACTCAACATGGAGGACGACGCTAACGCAGCGTCTGACGCGTTGACGCTCCACGTTTCATAAAGTCCACGTCAAGGCTGGATTATGCAAATGAGGAGCAAACTTTGAGATATAAAATAAAGACAAATTCAGTTAAATTCATGTTAAACCTGAGCTCCAACACTGAATAAAGTATTTTATCTGTTCCTGTTCCAGCATCAATATATATCATCAATATCCACATCATCAATACAATAATAAAATAGTTTAATATAATATCAGTAGTAGCTGCAACTAACCACTATTTAGAGATTTATTTAGATTGGAGCTGTTTGTGGGATTATTTAATCACACAAACAATAAGATAATTTTGTTCGATTCAAGGTTTTTTTTCCTTTATTCCTATGCTTTAACTAAAGTCTTTTTATCAGGTAAAACCCAAAATTAGATGATTCTGACACGTCTGTAGTCACTTCACACGTTGAAGATTTATTTAGACTTTTCTGACATTGTATCTCATGTTCATGACTTTCTCAGCTACAACACTAAATGAATATTTTGTAGTAAAACCATTTCTCCCATATTTTTACTATATATATGCAACATAAACCGATTCTGACTCTTCTGTATCTCCTCACATGTTGTAGATTTGTTCTGATTCAGGTTTTAGTCCAATAAGCTTTGTGTTTGTACAGATATTCCACATTTATCAGCATTTACAGCAGGAAACTCAACAAACAGGCCTGTGGCCTCAGTGGTTAAATGTCTACAGGAACCCATTGCATTGAAATATTTTTGTAATATAATAGAAATTTGCTAAACAAACCACAGTGTTGGTCTATTGTAAAGCAGGTTTGTCCAGGACGTTTTTTTTGTGGTTGTAGTAAGCAGCCGATGCTGAGGATCTAAAAATACCCACGATGTCGTTGAGAAGTTAATAAAACCGCTGGTTCTAAAGGACAAATGAGCAAAATATGCAATGACCTCAGGAGGAGGTCCAGGAGATGTTGAACTTGGTCCAGTCGTCCAGGCGGAGTAGGACTCAGGTTAACACTGCAGATTACCGTATTCTCACGACTATAAGGGCACATTAAAGTCTCCTATTCTCTTCTAAATGTTGGTGCTCCCTATGTGTGTATGTAGGGGAAGTGTGGGCATGGATTGTAGATAAAATAACGGGGATGTGCGTTATGCAGAACATCGTTGTTTTAACAACCTGAAAATGGTAAAGAGACACGCTGATAAAGCACAGTTTAAACTGAAGGAAATCAGCTACACAGCTGAGTTTAAGACATAAGACAGGTGGTACGAGTTGGAGGAAAGACTGGATCAGTGGATCACAGAGCAGAGACTGGATCAGTGGATCACAGAGCAGAGACTGGATCAGTGGATCACAGAGCAGAGACTGGATCAGTGGATCACAGAGCAAAGACTGGATCAGTGGATCACAGAGCAGAGACTGGATCAGTGGATCACAGAGTAAAGAACGAGTGGGAGAAGCGTTCCTATGGTCACTACTCGACTAAAAGCAGTAAAGCAGCAGAAGAAATGAAAATTGAACATTTCCGACTTGGTGCTTTCTTTTCAGTGCCATTTCTCCATCCAGATTTAGCTGCTGTTGGAATCAGAAACAGAGGATGAGGACTTTGATGGTTTGATTGATGACATTACCCCGCTCTATTTTTAAATACAGACACTTGTGTGCTTGTTTTATCCGTGTGTTTTACCATGTGATGATTAAAAAATGTTAGTACTTTGTAATCAATACTTAGAGAAGCTCAACCAAACTCAGTTTAGCTCCCACTCTATTTCTGTATTTATCTATGTGTGTATATAAACCCTCCCCTATAGTTAGGTTCCTTATGTGTGTGTTAAATACAGTAATGACACACAGAACTCAGACTGAGCCTTTTAGTACGGAGCCTTATGGTCGTGTTAATACAGGATAATGAAACACTGACCCCATTAGTGACAAAACAAGCACCTTAGTGGATCTACAAACGGAAATCTCCACGAGCTGCTGAGCTCTTGCTCAACACTGGACCAATTCCCAATAAAACGATCGCCCCCAAAAAGTGACGGGAAGACCAGGTCCAGGTTGAGAAACACAATCTATTCCCTTCAAGCCGACCTCTGTGGATCCTCTTGACTCTGTTCTGATGTTTTATTTTTGGGTCAAATAACTTCACAAGGGGGTTGAGGCCTAAAGTCGAAGCGTGGTGACACCAGCAGTTGTCGGGTATGAAACCGAGTCCAGGATCACACCCAGAGACCAGTCCACCAACCACAGCACCGTGACTTACGGGTTTCATGGTGTCCCATGTGTTGATAGAAGCATGATAACGGATAGAGACCAGGCTGGACCCTGGTTCAGACGCTGATCGCTGCTGCCCTCTGCTGGCTGCAGAGCTGAAAGACTCCATCCTGCTCTAAAAGGACCAGGAACCAGGGGTTGGTTTACCCCAGAGTTTAAGGTCCACTGTAATCCATATAAGTAGAGGATTTAAGGGACTTTTTACTGAAAACTGTGACACAAATGTCTGACTTTAGAATTAAATTCATCCAAAGGAAAATAAGACCTGCCAATAGTTGCTTCTTCTGTATATCTATCATAATGAAGTCTGTGTGTAACTTTACATTATTAATGTAAGGATCCAAATAAACAGGGATGAAGTATAAATTGTATTGTTTGATCCATAACAAGGATTTAGCATCAAATTATGCATATTTTTTAATTAAAAAAAACACTTAAATACAAGTGAATGTGCAGTAGAGAAGTATTTTGGATGCAAACGTGTTGAGTGATGAGATGAAAATTCATAATTAATTTACAGCTGAATTAGGACATAATGAAGATTTATTACTAAGACAAATGTTTCTGATCAACAGTGTTTTATATGTATGTTTATCTCCATGTGAAAAGTTATGGGCTTTAGTGTGTTGATGGCAGCCAAAGTAGAAATTTGTGTCAGAAGTTGCCGTAAAAACCTTTGTTTGTCCCTTATCTCCTCTGCTATGTAATAGGAAGAAGTTGAGTTATACAGTAATACAGGTCCAATTAATTACTGATGTTAACTAACCTTAACATTCCTCTTTACATGAGCTACCAAGGCATTAAGATTAGTCAGAATACTTTAGAATATGTCACGTATATTTACATATTTTAATCATTAAGTATCAGAGTTTGTGCAGAAAAGAACATTTCAATAATCAATGAGCTGTTGATCAGTTTGGTGATAATAGAGGATTTTAACCAGTTTTAAATGTTAAATCATAGCAGCACTTTGCATTTACATGTTAATCACACATTGAATGTAAAACTGCAGGGAAGCAAAGGGGAAGATGGAATTCAAAAGTAAACAGCAGTAGTTGCATCATTACAACATGACATCACTTTTGCATGTGATGTCATACGTGATGTCATACGTGATGTCGTATGTGATTGGATGTGATGTCATATGTGATTGGATGTGATTGGATGTGATGTCACCGGTTTCTGCCAATGATTTCTCTGATGATGTCACACATCCTCTGACCTCATCCTGCTCTCAGCCTATATAAGTCTGACTCGTACCCAGCCAAGTAGCGAATCTTCACTTGAAGCCTAGCACCGCCGACGCACGCAGAAGCAAGCATTAGCAAGCCGACGCACACGCAGACGCACCCGCAGACGCACGCAGAAGCACACGCAGACGCACGCAGACGCACTCAACTCAGTTACAGATTTTTCAGATTTTTTTGTGAACTTTGTGAAGACCAACCAACACAAATGGAATTCACAATGAATGACGAGTCCGTCAGCAACAACAAGAGAACCAGGAGAATGGACAAACTCCGCGCTGAGTTGGCTCAGGCAAGGGAGCTGCTGGCCTGCCAGGGTAACCTCCAGGACCTGTGCATCGAGAGATACCACGAGATCCAGCTGCTCAAGAAGCAAGTGGGAACTCTCGCTGCACGCGACGCTTTGCCTGACCTGCCGGAGGATGACTCCACCGAGCAGATGTTTCTGGCTCAGGATGAGGGATTAAAGGTGGTGGACGAACTGACCTGGGAGCAGTTCCTGACCCAGATCAAGGAGGACAACACCTTTAAAACCACGGCCGCCCTTTGTGACTACAAGCCGGAGACGGTGTACCTCACAAAGGACATTGACCTGGACCCGACTTCTGAGTATTTCACCAGCAATGGCAAGAAGACCAGGAGACTGGACAGACTTCGAGCCGCGCTGGATGAGGCCAACATGCAGTTGGCCCAGCAGAAATATCTCAAGGACTTGTATACTGAGATGGAAGAAGAGATTGTGATGTTGAATAGGGAGCTGGTCAACATCACATCACTTCACGTTACCCCGGAACCGGAGAGTACCACTTCCCTCGAGGCTAGGGAGGAGAAGGAAACGGAAGGCCACGTCATGCAGAACTCTGAGTTCGAGGAACTCAAAGTTCTGTATGAGGAGTTGAAGGTGGCACATGAACTGAGCCAAGAGAAATTCAAGGCTGAGCTTCATAGGGAGAAGGAGATCAACATCATGAGAAACCTTGAGTTTGACCAACTCAAGGCTTCCTATGACCAGTTGAAGGTGGCTCATGAAGAGCAGAGATCGCAATTCATGGATATGCTCCTAAAGACCTTGGGTGATAACGACGTACTTGAGTCTGACCTTGAGGACCTCAAATCCTCATGTGAAGAGTTAAGGACCGGGAATCAGTTGAGAGAAGGTGAACTCACCGCTGAGCTCCTGAAGGAAAAAGAACGAAACGTCGCTCTGAACTCTGAATTGCTGCAGCTGCAAGCTGCTCATGAGGAGTTAAAGAAGGCGTATGAATCGAGCCAGGAGCAGCTAGCAGCCCAGCTCAATCAGAGGGAAGATGACATTGGACAGGATCCAGAACCTCAGCAGGAAGGCCAGCAGCCAGATCCGTCAACTGAGGAAGAACCTGTCCAAAGTCAGGAAGAGCTGGAACCTGAGCTTGATGCAGATCCTGAAGTCCTGGAGACTGCTGAAGTGTCGGAGGAGAACATCCCCAAACGTAAGTTCTCTAAGTTCAAGCGTTTCAGACACGCTCTGGGGCTGAGGAAGCCAAAAAGCTGGAAGAAACCAAAGCAACCTCAGTCCTAAGCTCGATTCCTATTCTTTATTCCTCTTCAGCTCATCCCTCAACACCCCATTGTCCCGCGGAGCCTAAGTACTTCCACCTTCTAGTTACTACATGACTCAATTTCAGAAAAATTGTGTGAGTGGTCACCTGGAGGAAACAACAGCGAGAAGGTTGCGCTTGTTGTGGAACTGTTACGGTAAGAGACTTTGAAAATACGTAATTAGAAAGATGACCGACCCGAGAGGGGTTCGTGAAGTCAGCACTGCTATTGACCCCAGATCCTGGACCTGGTCCTGGATCTGAGGTCAATAGCGGGAGAGAAGTGCTGATGACACGTTCACCACTCTGGTTTGTTCTCTTTCACATCACGTATTTAAAAGTCCTTTACTTTAACGTTTTACGACAAATCGCAACTTTCCCGTCTTGCGATGTTTTATCTTTTGGATATACGACCGTCATATGTATCACACATGTGATTGTTGTGTGTTCAGAAGATAAATGGATCATCGCAGGTAGGTTGTTCTTCCTCGTGCTGCCGCAATTTTCCTGAAATTGTCTCATGTAGTAACTAGAAGGTGAAAGTAATTAAGCCCCCCCTTCCCCACCCCCCAACCCCCCTCCCCCACCCCCTCCCCCTAGCCTCCCCCCCCACCACCCTCCCGGCCCCCCCCACCTCCACCTCCATCCCTGCAGGGATGGGGTGGAGGGGGATGAGGGTGAATTTTTCTTCTCCTTGTGCTGTGACCTTGTCGTGGTGGAGAAGCTTTAATGTTTCTAGGACTCAGATCTTTGCTGGAAGGTTAAACCTGACCAGACTGGACTAAGATAGGAAGCAGAACTAAAGACAGCACACTGCCCCCCCTGCAGAAAATCTACAACCAGCAAATCTCTTGACGTCATAATAAACGTTCTGTGTGTTAAAACACCTCAGAGCTGCAAACAAATGTAGAAATGTTCACTTTTTGCAATGGATTTAATAAAACTGGACTTAAAGTATAGTTCAGGTTCTGGTTTTAGTGTCAGAAGTGTTATGGAAACATTTTGAACGATACGCAGCAATAATGATGAAAATTTGACCTAAAAAGTAGATTTCTGACACCTTCAGGTTGACTGAACGTCTGTTGTTCAGACTAAAACTCTGTAGAATTTTCAATTATCTAGAATTCTAGAGTTTACTTCTTTATGTCTAATATCTTCTTACACAGTAAACAGTAACAGATGCTGCAAATAACCTGATAGTTGATTAATCTATTGATTATTTAAACGGTTGATTGATTAGTTGATTGGTTCCTTAAATGGTGTAAAATGTTGATCAGTGTTTCTAAAGCTGCAGATTCAAGCTAAAATGTCTTTTTTGTCCACAACCCAAAGATCATCCGTTTACTATTATAGAAGAATAAACAAACCAGGAAATAATCAGAGAACAGAAGCTGGAACCAGAGAATCTGGACATTTTATCATTAAAAATGACTCAAATCAATTAATTAATTATGAGAACAATTGATGATTAATGTGGTAGTTGGTAATTAATCAATTAATCGACTAATCGTTGCAGCTCCTTGTCTGTATCTTGTTTCAAGTAATTTAATTTTGAATCAATAAACAGCTCAGTCCCAGAACAACAATTAAATACTAGAACTTTACTAATGACTATTTTAGTGGTTGATTATCAGTTATTGAAACAATTTATTGATCTGGTTTATAAAGTCCAGCAACTCACATCTTTGATTTGTTCTCACTAGAACTGCAACAACAACCAGAGATCATCAGTTTACTATTATAGAAGAATAAAGAAACCAGTTTGTATAATAATCGTTTTAATAGTCGATCAATCAATCGACTGGTCGTTGCAGCTCTAAACTACACTGAGATGATTTTTGTTGACGACATCACAACCACATCAAACACGTTGGGGATGGAAACATGAAGAGACGAGTAAACTTTGGTACTGATCAGGATAAATAATGATCCTGCTTTCTTTGTTGCTTGGCAGCATTGTGGTAAATGGAGCTTCAACAGGCGCCACCTGGTGGTGAAACCTGGAACCTGCACAACTTGTTCATTTGCACATTACACGATTAATTTAATAGCTGGCAACTACTCGATTAACTGACAAATCGTCAGTATCAAATATGGAATTAAAGCTGCAACAGTTAATCGATTATTTAAGATAAGATAGATAAGATAAGATAGGACTTTATTGATCCCACAACGGGGAAATTTACTCGTTACTGCAGCTAAGCACAGGTGTAAGAGAGAACAGAGTAAAGAAAAAAATAAAAGCTTTAAAAAATACACAACACTATATACTACATACAATTCATTGAATTTGTTGAGCAGCATACACAGTATGCATGATGGACATATTTATATATATATATTTATATTTAATTACTTTTCAATGATGCCACTCATAATACATTAACCTATAATACATATGTACTTTTACTGCAATCTTTCAACTACACTAACTCCTATATATATATATATACATATATATACATATACATATACACATATATATATGTAAATACACATATATACACATATATATATAAATACACATATATACCTATATATATATACCTATGTACCTTTCCTGCAATACTTTAGTGATAATAATGATGTACTTTAATGCAATTTGTAAGTACTTTTAAATGCAATATTTTAACTACACTAACTCATAATACATATGTACTTTTACTGCAATACTTTAAGTACTTCTGAGGATCTGAGGACGTGTTTCTATTTCATGAAGCTGAAGCTATGAACGATATAGAGAATATATATAACCTATTTAATGTAATATATATAGTAGATATTTAGTGAAGCCGCAGAGAAGCAGCTGATGATAATTTCATGTTTTCAGACAGAAACTCGTTCCTAACTTGTTCTGCAGCAGAGTTTAAATTAGTTTGTGCAGAAATGTTCCTTAAACGTCCCAAAGCTGCACTCATGTGGTTTTATTTGAAGGTTTGATCTCCAGAACATGAACTATCTGCAGTTTAAAACACTAATTTAACTCAGCGTAGTTTCACAGACGCTTTAAAGATTCTCACTGAAAGCTGCAGAAAAACACAGATTCATCTGTGTCATGAATATTCAGGAGCGATTAGTCGATTAATCGATTAGTTGCTGATGATGAGTCATTTTTATTAATAAAATGTCCAAATTCTCTGGTTTCAGCTTCTGTTCTCTGATTATTTCCTGGTTTCTTTATTCTTCTATAACAGTAAACTGATGATCTTTGGGTTGTGGACAAGAAAAGACATTTTAGCTCCATCAACATTATAATGAACCAAACTACCAATGGACTAATCAATAGATTGATCACCAGAATATTCACATTCACAATTAGTAGATATGTGATTATCTACAGATCTCATTAGAACTGTCAATCAGGGCCTCAACTAAAGAGTGTTCTGATAGTTGATGAATCTAGTGATGATTTAATCGATTATTGGTTTGTTGTTTGGCTCATTAAATGGTGTAAAATGTTGATCAGTGTTTCTCAAAGCTGAAGATTGAACCTAAAATGTTTTCCTAAAAAATGTACACACACACAAAGAGAAATGAACCAGTGAAATATAAACATCAAACTATGAAAGCTTCTATTTCAAAATGTGTTTTTACTGAAGTGAGATAAAATAGAGAAATGACTCTTGGCTCTGATAATCAATGAGCTGTTGATCAGTTTGGTGATAATAGAGGATTTTAACCAGTTTTAAATGTTAAATCATAGCAGCACTTTGCATTTACATGTTAATCACACATTGAATGTAAAACTGCAGGGAAGCAAAGGGGAAGATGGAATTCAAAAGTAAACAGCAGTAGTTGCATCATTACAACATGACATCACTTTTGCATGTGATGTCGTACGTGATGTCATATGTGACGTCACATGTGATTGGATGTGGTTGGATGTGATGTCACCGGTTTCTGCCAATGATTTCTCTGATGATGTCACACATCCTCTGACCTCATCCTGCTCTCAGCCTATATAAGTCTGACTCGTACCCAGCCAAGTAGCGAATCTTCACTTGAAGCCTAGCACCGCCGACGCACGCAGAAGCAAGCATTAGCAAGCCGACGCACACGCAGACGCACCCGCAGACGCACGCAGAAGCACACGCAGACGCACGCAGACGCACTCAACTCAGTTACAGATTTTTCTGATTTTTTTGTGAACTTTGTGAAGACCAACCAACACAAATGGAATTCACAATGAATGACGAGTCCGTCAGCAACAACAAGAGAACCAGGAGAATGGACAAACTCCGCGCTGAGTTGGCTCAGGCAAGGGAGCTGCTGGCCTGCCAGGGTAACCTCCAGGACCTGTGCATCGAGAGATACCACGAGATCCAGCTGCTCAAGAAGCAAGTGGGAACTCTCGCTGCACGCGACGCTTTGCCTGACCTGCCGGAGGATGACTCCACCGAGCAGATGTTTCTGCCTCAGGATGAGGGATTAAAGGTGGTGGACGAACTGACCTGGGAGCAGTTCCTGACCCAGATCAAGGAGGACAACACCTTTAAAACCACGGCCGCCCTTTGTGACTACAAGCCGGAGACGGTGTACCTCACAAAGGACATTGACCTGGACCCGACTTCTGAGTATTTCACCAGCAATGGCAAGAAGACCAGGAGACTGGACAGACTTCGAGCCGCGTTGGATGAGGCCAACATGCAGTTGGCCCAGCAGAAATATCTCAAGGACTTGTATACTGAGATGGAAGAAGAGATTGTGATGTTGAATAGGGAGCTGGTCAACATCACATCACTTCACGTTACCCCGGAACCGGAGAGTACCACTTCCCTCGAGGCTAGGGAGGAGAAGGAAACGGAAGGCCACGTCATGCAGAACTCTGAGTTCAAGGAACTCAAAGTTCTGTATGAGGAGTTGAAGGTGGCACATGAACTGAGCCAAGAGAAATTCAAGGCTGAGCTTCATAGGGAGAAGGAGATCAACATCATGAGAAACCTTGAGTTTGACCAACTCAAGGCTTCCTATGACCAGTTGAAGGTGGCTCATGAAGAGCAGAGATCGCAATTCATGGATATGCTCCTAAAGACCTTGGGTGATAACGACGTACTTGAGTCTGACCTTGAGGACCTCAAATCCTCATGTGAAGAGTTAAGGACCGGGAATCAGTTGAGAGAAGGTGAATTCACCGCTGAGCTCCTGAAGGAAAAAGAACGAAACGTCGCTCTGAACTCTGAATTGCAGCAGCTGCAAGCTGCTCATGAGGAGTTAAAGAAGGCGTATGAATCGAGCCAGGAGCAGCTATCAGCCCAGCTCAATCAGAGGGAAGATGACATTGGACAGGATCCAGAACCTCAGCAGGAAGGCCAGCAGCCAGATCCGTCAACTGAGGAAGAACCTGTCCAAAGTCAGGAAGAGCTGGAACCTGAGCTTGATGCAGATCCTGAAGTCCTGGAGACTGCTGAAGTGTCGGAGGAGAACATCCCCAAACGTAAGTTCTCTAAGTTCAAGCGTTTCAGACACGCCCTGGGGCTGAGGAAGCCAAAAAGCTGGAAGAGACCAAAGCAACCTCAGTCCTAAGCTCGATTCCTATTCTTTATTCCTCTTCAGCTCATCCCTCAACACCCCATTGTCCCGCGGAGCCTAAGTACTTCCACCTTCTAGTTACTACATGACTCAATTTCAGAAAAATTGTGTGAGTGGTCACCTGGAGGAAACAACAGCGAGAAGGTTGCGCCTGTTGTGGAACTGTTACGGTAAGAGACTTTGAAAATACGTAATTAGAAAGATGACCGACCCGAGAGGGGTTCGTGAAGTCAGCACTGCTATTGACCCCAGATCCTGGACCTGGTCCTGGATCTGAGGTCAATAGCGGGAGAGAAGTGCTGATGACACGTTCACCACTCTGGTTTGTTCTCTTTCACATCACGTATTTAAAAGTCCTTTACTTTAACGTTTTACGACAAATCGCAACTTTCCCGTCTTGCGATGTTTTATCTTTTGGATATACGACCGTCATATGTATCACACATGTGATTGTTGTGTGTTCAGAAGATAAATGGATCATCGCGGGTAGGTTGTTCTTCCTCGTGCTGCCGCAATTTTCCTGAAATTGTCTCATGTAGTAACTAGAAGGTGAAAGTACTTAAGCCCCCCCTTCCCCACCCCCCAACCCCCCTTCCCCACCCCCTCCCCCTAGCCTCCCCCCCCACCACCCTCCCGGCCCCCCCCACCTCCACCTCCATCCCTGCAGGGATGGGGTGGAGGGGGATGAGGGTGAATTTTTCTTCTCCTTGTGCTGTGACCTTGTCGTGGTGGAGAAGCTTTAATGTTTCTAGGACTCAGATCTTTGCTGGAAGGTTAAACCTGACCAGACTGGACTAAGATAGGAAGCAGAACTAAAGACAGCACACTGCCCCCCCTGCAGAAAATCTACAACGAAATCTCTTGACGTCATAATAAACGTTCTGTGTGTTAAAACACCTCAGAGCTGCAAACAAATGTAGAAATGTTCACTTTTTGCAATGGATTTAATAAAACTGGACTTAAAGTATAGTTCAGGTTCTGGTTTTAGTGTCAGAAGTGTTATGGAAACATTTTGAACGATACGCAGCAATAATGATGAAAATTTGACTTAAAAAGTAGATTTCTGACACCTTCAGGTTGACTGAACGTCTGTTGTTCAGACTAAAATTCTGTAGATTTTTCAATTATCTAGAATTCTAGAGTTTACTTCGTTATGTCTAATATCTTCTTACACAGTAAACAGTAACAGATGCTGCAAATAACCTGATAGTTGATGAATCTATTGATTATTTAAACAGTTGATTGATTAGTTGATTGGTTCCTTAAATGGTGTAAAATGTTGATCAGTGTTTCTAAAGCTGCAAATTGAAGCTAAAATGTCTTTTTTTGTCCACAACCCAAAGATCATCAGTTTACTATTATAGAAGAATAAAGAAACCAGGAAATAATCAGAGAACAGAAGCTGAACCAGAGAATCTGGAATTTTTATGATTTAAAATGACTCTCATCCATTAATCAATAATATAGTTTATGTCATAGATGGAAATTTATCAATTAACTACTAACTAATCTTTGCACCTCCATATTATAGTAAACTGAATATCTTTTGGTTTTGGACTGGAAATTCAATTAAAAAACAAAAAAAGTCTTTTTTCAATCATCACATTGTTGTATTTTCTGGTTCAGTTATTTCTCTGCAGTTTGCTGAGTTTGTTCCAGATTTGTGGAGCAGAAAAAATGTTTTATAACCACACATCAGGGAAGAAAAAAGCAATAAAATGAACTCAGACTCACAGCAGGACAAAAAGTCAGAAATGGTCCCAACTGTATTCTATCAGACATTTAAAGCAGTGGTCCCCAAACTACGGCCCGCGGACTGGATATGGCCGCCTCCACATTTGGCCTGAACAATACCTGAGAGCGTTTATATATTTTTTTTCCATATACCGTATTTTCATGACTATAAGGTGCACATTAAAGTCTTGTTTTTTCGTGCATTGTAGATAAAATAACGGGGATGTGCGTTATGCAGAACATCGTTGTTTTAACAACCTGAAAATGGTAAAGAGACACGCTGATAAAGCACAGTTTAAACTGAAGGAAATCAGCTACACAGCTGAGTTTAAGACATAAGACAGGTGGTACGAGTTGGAGGAAAGACTGGATCAGTGGATCACAGAGCAGAGACTGGATCAGTGGATCACAGAGCAGAGACTGGATCAATGGATCACAGAGCAAAGACTGGATCAGTGGATCACAGAGCAGAGACTGGATCAGTGGATCACAGAGCAAAGACTGGATCAGTGGATCACAGAGCAGAGACTGGATCAGTGGATCCCAGAGCAGAGACTGGATCAGTGGATCACAGAGCAGAGACTGGATCAGCGGATCACAGAGTACATTTGTGACACAAATGTCTGACTTTAGAATTAAATTCATCCAAAGGAAAATAAGACCTGCCAATAGTTGCTTCTTCTGTATAACTATCATAATGAAGTCTGTGTGTAACTTTACATTATTAATGTAAGCATCCAAATAAACAGGTATGAAGTATAAATTGTATTGTTTGATCCATAACAAGGATTTAGCATTAAATTATGCATATTTTTTAATTAAAAAAACACTTAAATACAAGTGAATGTGCAGTAGAGAAGTATTTTGGATGCAAACGTGTTGAGTGATGAGATGAAAATTCATAACTAATTTACAGCTGAATTAGGTCATAATGAAGATTTATTACTAAGACAAATGTTTCTGATCAACAGTGTTTTATATGTATGTTTATCTCCATGTGAAAAGTTATGGGCTTTAGTGTGTTGATGGCGGCCAAAGTAGAAATTTGTGTCAGAAGTTGCCGTAAAAACCTTTGTTTGTCCCTTATCTCCTCTGCTATATAATAGGAAGAAGTTGAGTTATACACTAATACAGGTCCAATGAATTACTGATGTTAACTAACCTTAACATTCGTCTTTACATGAGCTACCAAGGCATTAAGATTAGTCAGAATACTTTAGAATATGTCACGTATATTTACATATTTTAATCATTAAGTATCAGAGTTTGTGCAGAAAAGAACATTTCATTTTCATATTTTAATCCACATTTGTATTTTAGTCTCTGAGCTGCTTCAGTCACATCCTGAACAAACCCTTGATTTCCTTTTGAGTCTTTTGGCATAAATACATGTGAATCCACGCTTCACCTGCTCTAATCTACTCTGTAGAGACGCTGTTCTCCTGCCGTGAAGCAGTCAGAGTTCTCGTCATCATCTCCGTGGTCGGCCCCTCTGGATCCGCCGCCATGGAGCGGCCGAGCATCCTGCCGAGCGTCCGCCTGAAGGACGGGTCGAGGTAGAGGAAGAGCAGCGGGTCCACGCCGAGGTGCAGCAACGCCAGGAGCAGCGTGGCCTCCTTCCCCAGGAACAGCTGCCTCCTGGTCCGGCAGTCCGTGGCGATGGCCCTGGTTTGGGTCAAGGTGTAGGGCGTCCGGACCACGTGGTACGGGACGAAGCACAGCAGGTAGCCCAGGGTCAGCGCCGCCACGCCGCCGACCGCCCGGAGCGACCGGGTGGACAGCAGCCTCCTGAAGGCCAGTCCGCTGGAGACCAGCACGGCCACCGTGGCGTTGAGGAACAGAGCCGTGCAGAGGTAGACGGTGAGGGAGTGCCAGTGGAGGCCGATGTCTTTCTTTAGCGAGGAACAGCTGAGGTAGCGCTGCTGCTGCAGAGACACAGCCATCAGGGAAATCAAGTACACTCATTCATACAGGTCATTCTTCTCTCAGTTAAATTCAAAGTAATCGTAATTGTCTAGAAAAGACATTTTCCTCTTATCCAATGGGCTTCATCAGTTCATAGGCATCAGTCTGACTAGTCTAGTCTAGATGCCTAGACCACTGATTTATTTGTGATAATGGGTCATGGTTACCTTACTTAAATAGAAGTTTTATGTATCTATACTCTACTGGAGGAGTCATATTTTAGCCTATTTAACTTCTAATCCTTCCATTTTCATGCAGTTCATGCAAAACCTTCAACCAAACCGTCCCTGCAGGGGCAGGATTGCACATCCCTGTTCTACTCCATCTAGTGTAAAGGTCCCATTCCCTGCAAATAGGCACATTCCCAACGTTCTTGATGCTTGATTAGGTAAATAATGAAACCTCCCCCAACCAAAACAAAGCATCCACTGGACTTGTAATTGTCTAGGTGGACTTTTCACCTCTTATCCAAGGGACTTCATCAGATCATAAGCATCAGTCTGACTAGTCTAGTAAGTAGCATGCAGTTATCTGTACTTTCTACTCAAGGAGTGGGCAATCCTGGTCCTGAAGTGGGTCAGGTGTGTTACTGCTTGGTTGGAACAAAAACCTGCAACCAAACCGGCCCTCCAGGACCAGGATTGCACATCCCTGTTCTACTCCATATATTTGAAAGGTCCCATTCCATGCAAATAGGCACATTCCCAACTTTCTTGATGCCTATTAAGGTCTAGGGCAGGGGCGTCAAAGGAGGGCCGAGTGGGTGCAGGTTTTTGTTCCGAACAGGCAGTAACACACCTGATTCTACTAATCAACCATTAGCGCTCTTGCTGAGAACCTTCATTAGTAGAATCAGGTGTGTTACTGCCTGGTTAGAACAAAAACCTTCACCCACTTGGCCCTCCAGGACCTGAGTTTGACACATGTGGTCTAGGGGTTATATAAATACTGTCCCAAGTAATGAAAACAACCCCCACACCCAAAAAAAAGCGTTGGGAAGTGTCTGTGACTATTGTCATTCATTCAGTTCTCACATTCAAGTATGAATCAACTTTTCACCTCTTATCCAATGGGCTTCATCAGTTCATAAGCATCAGTCTGACTAGTCTAGTCTAGATGCCTAGACCACTGATTTATGTGTGATAATGAGTCTAGTAACACGTTACCTTACTCAAATAGAAGTTTTAGGTATCTATACTTTACTGGAGGAGTCATATTTTAGCCTATATAACTTCTAATCCTTCCATTTCCATGCAATTATCTGTCCTTACTTGGGTCAGGTGTGTTACTGCTGGGTTGGAACAAAAACCTGCAACCAAACCAGACCAGGATTGCCCATCCCTGTTCTACTCCATCTAGTTTAAAGGTCTCATTCCGTGCAAATAGGCACATTCCCAACTTTCTTGATGCTTGTTTAGGTAAGCAATGCCCCCCCCCCCCCAACCAAAAAAAGCATTGGGAAGTGACTATTGTCATTGATTCAGTTCTCACTCTTGTAATTGTAATTGTAATTGTCTAGGTGGACTTTTCACCTCTTATCCAAGGGGCTTCATCAGTTCATAGGCATCGGTCGGTGTTCAACGATGTGTACTTCTTAATCCATTTACACTTAGTACTGACTCAGTAAGTTTAAGTGACATCCCATTCCTAGTTTATGGGGTTAGATTTTATTTCTGGCCATTCTTTACAGCTATAACAGCCTTAACTCGTCTGAGAAGGATGTCCACATGGATTAGCAGTGTGTTCAGGAGAATCTTTGACCATTTTACCAGAATGGACGAGAATAACATCAGTGTGTGAGTCTCTCAGCCTCCAGTTGAGATTACAATTTATGATGGGTTGAATACTTTTGGAAATAAGGTTTATGGGTTACGTAAAAGCTGTCTCAAGCATGAGAACCCCCCCCTCCCCAAACACTGTATGGACAGTATATGAAAAAAAGCTGCATTAATAGAGTTAGTAGTGGAAGTAGTAGCACCAGCACTAGTACTAGTAGTGATGGTACTAGTAGGTACTGCTATACCGGTATTTGCTGGACGGGCAGAGCCATGTTGGGCACCATGATGAGCAGCAGCAGCAACCAGACGACCAGCGACAGCGTCCAGGCGAAGCCGACCTCCTGCAGCAACGGAGCGTGGCAGACCTGGAAGAGGAAGTCAAAGTCAAAGTGTGTGTCATTCCTACACGGCGCCTTGCTAAAGTATTTGCCCCCCCATGGCCTTTTCTTTCTGTAAAAGCTAAAAACTTTTTCAGAAAACTGAAAAAAGTGAGGTGTGCAAAATCATTTGCGAGATGTGGTAAAAGATGTGATGTGGTAAAAGGAAATGTACTGAGCAAAAAAACTAGATTTGTGGTTGCCTGCAAAGTGCAAAAGCAGAGACATCGTTGTAGACGAGTAGCAGCAGCGCTGAACAAAGTCGTAAAAGAAACACTTTCCTCATTTTTTGAGTAAATCTGAGAATTTGTGGTATTCATCAAGTTTTTTACTAAGTGTGCTGATGGATTTATTATTTGAGTTAATTTAAATATTATCATACATAAAAGTCAAGAAAGCATCAATGAAGAACGTTTTGCTAGAAACTTGAAACTGCTGGAAACAAAGTTTGCAAATAAATTACAGCTGACTCGGATGTGACGTCATGGTAACAGCGGCGTGTGCGTCCCTACCTCCAGGTAGCGGCCTATGATGATGAGGGCGAGGAAGGCGACGGCGGCGTAGAGGCTGACGTAGACGGCGACGCCGATGACCTGGCAGTGGAACACCATGAGGCTCCACGGCGCCTCGCCCAGGTCCTTCAGGATCTTGAAGGGCAGAGCGAGCAGCAGCAGCAGGTCGGCCAGCAGCAGGTTGAGCAGGTAGACACTAGTGCTGTGTTGCTGCACACACACACACACACACACACACACACACACACACACATATTACCAACAGGGCACTGCTTCTCAATTATTTTCTGTCCCCCCATGGATGACGAAAACATCTCGCCCCCCCATGTGACTATAAATAGAATCATTTGTCTATAAACTGTTATAAGTACCTCTGCATAACACTGTGTCCTTATTAACATCCATCCATCCATCCATTTTCTATCCCGCTTATTCCCTTTCGGGGTCGCAGGGGTCTGCTGGAGCCTATCCCAGCGCATTTTATGGCGAGAGGCAGGGATACACCCCAGATGGTCGCCAGCCAATCGTGGGGCACACACACCATTCACACACCATTCACACACACACTCACACCTATGGGCAATTTAGATTTTGCCAATTAACCTGAGCATGTTTTGTATTGTGGGAGGAAGCCGGAGTACCCGGTGAAAACCCACGCAGACACGGGGAGAACATGCAAACTCCACACAGAAAGGTCCCAGACCCAGGCCCCAAGGCGGTCTTGAACCTGCGACCTTCTTGCTGTGAGGCAGCAGTGCTACCCACTGCTCCACCGTGTCGCCCCCTTATTAACATATGAGAGAATAAAAAAGAAAGAAATATGGACCAACTTACAGCAAAGAATAGCTTTATTAACTAACAGAAAAGATTTAAAGTGCATCTGAAATTAAAAAATAAAATTAAATCCTTAATCCTTAATCATACTCATACTCTGTGCTGTATGCTCCCTGTGAACACTCTGCTGCCCCCTAATGGAGTGGGGTGCAACTACACTTTATTCTAGGACGTAAAAAATTAAATATAAATAAAAAATCATGTTCCCTGAGATCAAACGTGCCCCCCCTTGCATCACTATTTGAAAACCACTGTCCTAGGGTAACAGTGGACTTCTGTTTTTGGTCGTTTTGAAAAAAAAAAAAATGGTTTAATATACATTTTATAACCATCTCACAAGTCCCTGTGATAAATATTGCTAAACACACACACACACACACACACACACACACACACATACAAACTACCATTACCAGTGAACTCCTGTTTCTA
Organism: Eupleurogrammus muticus; assembly: GCA_036785175.1. Taxonomy (NCBI): domain Eukaryota; kingdom Metazoa; phylum Chordata; class Actinopteri; order Scombriformes; family Trichiuridae; genus Eupleurogrammus; species Eupleurogrammus muticus. Next base: position 453,452 of record JAYKQN010000052.1, on the reverse strand, counting down.
GTCAATTAAAATCAATTCAAGTAGTAGTGTTTGTAGTGTTTGTCCACCACAGCGACTTTATTTACTTCCTTAAAAAAAATAATTCTTTAACATGAATTTGATAACCTTTTAAATATGACAAAACACACACACACACACACACACACACACACATAAACATTACCAACAGCGATCGATTAGGGTCAACAGTAACAGTGGACGTCTGTTTCTGGTCATTTTCAAAGAACGAGAATTTGTTTTTAAGGTGTTTTGCTATAAAATTACTTAAAATTACTTTAAATTATTTTTTAATAAATTACCAAGAGGTAATGTCGACCAATGAGCTCAGTTAGAGTCGCTTCAATAGAACTCTACAGCAAAGGGTTAATAGAGTGCTAATGATAGAGCGGTTTAGAGTAGTACCTTAACCGCTGGGTTGTGGATGAACACCCACAGGGACAGCAGGTTTCCAGGCAGACTGATGGTGAAGACCAGGAGGTAGAGGACGGAGAAGGCCGCCATCTGGTCATTGACGATGCACTGACGCGCCTCCTCGGCTCCAGCGTCGCTCCAGTTGGACGGAGGAGGAGGAGGAGGAGGAGGAGGAGCAGGCGTCATCGTCTAGACAGAAGGAGAAATAAGTGAGGAAGCTGCATTCTGACTTTCTGGACATTTCAACCATTCAAAGCTGCTTTAACAGGGTTAGGTCGTCCAGACGTAGAATCACTTTCTCAGAATGCCAGTTTTCTGTAGCTTGAAGGTTCCACCGTCCATCCATGGATCACAGAGGGTGGAGCTGTACACCACATCCTCAGTCTGTAGCTCAGAGCAGTCGTCCACCAGTCAGGAGATCGGTGGTTCGATTCCCGCCTCCTCTGAGTTGTGTATTGTTGTCCACCATCAGTGTGTGTGTGTGTGTGTGTGAATGGGTGAATGGACACTTGTGAAGCGCTATATAATGCAGACCATTTATCCCTATAGTAAAAGCCTGTGTGATCTTAAGGTTGTCTTGTTTCTGCAGTTTCACCGTCTGCTGGAAACAGACAGAAAAATGCAAAGTCTTGCATCCAGGGACAAACCTGTGCAGATTTAGAGCGTAGACTGGTGCATGCATGTAGACCTGTTTGACAAAAGCATCAGATATGGTGGTATATGCAGGTTAAATGGTGGATATGGAGAACCCAGAGACCTGTACACGCGTGGCGGTGGCTGACGTCCACATTTAGAGGTTCAGTCTGCAGTAACACGCCACGTTTACTGGTGGGAATCCAGAGTCAGACGTGTGAGGTTGTTGTGGCTTTGGTTTCGTGTCGAGCGCCACGCGTCTGCAGGTTCACGGTCTACTGGGAAACAGACAAATATGCAAAGGCCTGTGGGAGGAAACACTCTGCTGGTAAAGGTCGTGTCTCAGGCTTTTCTCTCTTTGTTTTCCCTGTGTTGAGTCGTACGTTGTGATTCACGTCCACGCAGAACGGTGAACTTCATCTAAATATTCACGACGTGACTCTTGCTAATTTAGCCGTGGTTATTCAACCTTTTAAGGGAAATGTGTAACAAGAGGAACTGAAAGTCCCCGCGGTGGGAAACATTACGTTTTACGTCACAAACACCAGAACACAAAGAACATGAGAAGCTTGTCACTCGATTAAAACAAAGGCCTTTTTACGAAAGTGGGTTTTCACCCTAAATCCTCATCGTTTTTTTCCAAATCAGGATTCATGATTGTAGAATCAGTTTCTACTGGTGGTTTTAGGCTGTAATGTTTTATATCCACTTAGTCTACATTTCACTGATAATTCAATAAGAGCTGTGCATGTCAGAAAACTGAGCAATTTGCCCAAATTAGGATTAAATGACAATTTAACAGTTTACATGAGGCTCTAAACATGATTCTAGAATGAAATTCTGCTCTTGATTGATGAAGGTTTTATCAAGTTTTACTTTAATAATTTGATATAAAGTGCTGTGCACGTTAATAAATGTAATAAATCTGCAGAAATAAAGGAAGTTCCAGATCTTTGGAATGAAAGGACAGTTTAATCCAGGTTAAAGTGGAATAAAGTCACTAGAATGTTCAGGAATTGGAATAAAGTCATTTTATTCTGTAATGTTCCTTAGTGACATCACAACATTCTGTGAACATGTCAATCTCACACGAACAGACGTTTGATGCAGTAATGAAAGAACAAGTGTGTTTATGTGTGTGTGTGTGTGTGTGTGTGTGAGTGTGTGTGTGTGTGGGTGTGTGTGAGTGTGAGTGTGTGTGTGTGTGTGTGTGTGTGTGAGTGTGTGTGTGTGTGTGTGTGTGTGTGTGTGTGTGTGGGGGGGTGTGTGTGTGTGTGTGTGTGTGTGAGTGTGTGAATGTGGGTGTGTGTGTGTGTGTGTGTGTGTGTGTGTGTGTGTGTGTGTGAGTGTGTGTGTGTGGGTGTGTGTGTGTGTGAGTGTGAGTGTGTGTGTGTGTGTGTGTGTGTGTGTGTGTGGGGGGGGGGGTGTGTGTGTGTGTGTGTGTGAGTGTGTGTGATTGTGTGTGTGTGTGTGTGAGTGTGTGTGTGTGTGTGTGTGTGTGTGTGTGTGTGTGTGTGTGTGTGAGTGTGTGTGATTGTGTGTGTGTGTGTGTGAGTGTGTGTGTGTGTGTGAGTGTGTGTGTGTGTGTGAGTGTGTGTGTGTGTGTGTGTGTGTGTGTGTGTGAGTGTGTGTTTCAGGTTTTCCCTGAACAATAAAAGCTTCTGTTGACTCACTTAATTCAACTGATCTGGAAAAAATAATTACCCACAATGCCTTGTGTGATTTCAGGGGATTCACTTCATGTCTGGACCAAAGGAAAATAAACTAGCATCAACTAGCAGCCAGATTTATATTCTACCTCCTGCAAACATACATTTTATCTTCTATAATGAGATAAATGAACAAGTCCAATCGCTCGCAGCAGATATTCATCATGACTATGATTGTTGGGACCCCCCATAAACCATGTGTATGGATGACTACCATATATTTGTGTATTTCCAAATATTTGTATGTATTATTCTACCTTTCCCATGAATTTATTTAAAATCTCTATGAAAAGTCAATTAGTCAGAATAACAGAACGTGACCACAGTGGAGCGTTCCACCTGAACGTGACACCTGGTAAAACTCGCTCACCTTCCCGTGGCGGCCGCTCTCCGGCCTCGCTCAGTCCTCTCGGGGGTCCTCGGACCACGTGTTGGGTTCAGCTTCAGTCGTGGTGTGTTCACAGCCGAGGAAGCTGCAGACGTTTAGGACGGTTTGACAGGATGCTGCATCGGCCTATCAGACCACAGGCCACGCCCCCAACACACACACACACACACGGCTGTTAAAGGCTTTTCTGGAACTGAAATAAATGTTGGTTTCTTCCTTTAAAGCGACAGTAAAATATCTGCATGAAAAACACCAGAGTAGAAATATTGTTGAAGTAATTTCTGTGTAAATTACTTAACTTTTTTATGGCACTTGATTGTACAAATTTATTTTATCTAACTCTAGATTTTTTTTTTTATGTTAGAAAAACATAAACTGACATACATTATGCTATTATACAGATTAATAGCTAATTTTTGTCAAGGCAAATATTAAACATCATATGAGTAGAGTTGAAAATTTGCTTTATTCCTAAAAGGTTAACCACCACAAATAATAGTGTGTAAATAGGCATCAAACTTTTATTTAGTTGTTGACATTCAATGTAAAAGATCCAGATAAATTTCCATTTTATCTCAGTCCATCAACAAATAAAACAAACGTGTCCGAGGACACGAAGGGTGAAGGTTCAAAGAAGCAGAGTCACTTTTCCTGTGAGAATCAACCACTTTCACTGCAGAACTACATAGAAAACGTGATAAAAACAGAATATCCTGGATGATACGAGTGTGTGGGTGCATGAGGCGCCACCTGGTGGTCATATCTGGCACCTGCAGACGATAGAATCCAAATCCACCAGACATTGCTAATGGATAAAAAGTACAGTAATAAATACACACAGTTATTTTACAATTAAATATATGGATCAGATAACAAATAAACTAAATAACTTAACAGGGAAACTAATGGTATCTTGTGTGTGGTTGAAGAAATGACAATTCTTATGGTATTTCATGATAAACTAAGGTTTCATTAAAGAGGTGAATGCAAAATGTCATTTATGATTTGACAGCCTTTGTTTTCAGTTTCAGCCTCTAGACATTAAAAAAACTCCATTAAGGATCTGAGATTACTGACGTTGTTTCTGCTCTGAATACATGAAAAATTAATTTATAGCTACACCTATATTTTTGCCAAACGTTCTGTTGGGAATGGCACCATGAACAAATGGTTGAACTTTTGATGATCCAGCAGAAATTCTGTTTTCTTGTTTTTTCTGTTGTTTGGTGACATTGTGGTAAAACCGTCAAACAGGCGCCACCTGGTGGTGATGTGGCACCTGCAGACAAGAGAATCAGAAGATGGGTAGGAGTCACAGTTGTCAAAGTGCTTTACTAGTTGTTGTTTATTTATATTCAGCTGCAGAATTTGCTGATTTACAGATATATAGTTAGGTAGTAGTATGTTTTTTGTTGTTGTGAATCACAGGAACGTGTTAAGAGGAGATTTTTAATTTACTCATGAACTCATGAAAATGTTGGCAACAACAACCAAGCGTCTGTGGGACATCACCCATTGGTTTATGGATTTAGTTTTTTTTTAGCTTGAAGTTTCTCTTCCATGCTCAGTCCATTCATATTTTGCAGCATCTTAGGTTTAATAAAAAATCATCAAAACTCAATAAAAACAGACAAAGAAGACCTGGGAAAATGATTGAAAGGACAGTTCAGTTCAGACTAGAATGTTCAGAAATTCATGAATTGTTCATTATGTTTGTGTTTTGGATGAATGAAATGAATGAATTAGAAAGGTGCCTGCATTCCATACACAGTTTTTTCCAAAAAACCTGAAAAAATTCTTAGGCCAATAGTTTATTAGGGTGATAATATTTGACATATTAGTGTGATTGGTTTACAGCAGGTTCTAGTTCCAACCAGGCAGTAACACCTGACTACTAATGAAGCTGCATAGCATGGGGTTGTAGGGGTTGATCAGTAGAATCAGGTGTTGCTGCCTGGTCTAACGTGACGAAGTCTTCACGCCTTAATGGAACCCGTCACCCAGCGGAATGACTCATTAAACATTTGAATAGATGCTGGTTAAAATGGAGGTGGGGACGACTGAGTCACAGAAGTTACAGGAATAGCAGCATAAACAAGGAAGTGACATGAAAACTTCCACTTTCTGTGGAAATGAAGCCGAGGCCGTGGGACTCTATTAACATTCAGACGCGAGTGTGAAGCTGAGTGGGCGACCTCCTTAATTACGTACACTCAGAATCTCATTGGGCTCAAGGGATCTATAAGACTAAAGGTTGTGTTGTACCAGGCAGTGGATATGGGGGGTCTCTGTGATTTAACCCCCCTATGATGACTCGACTGGACGTTCTCAGAACCTGTGGTTGTTGAAGTTCACCCATAAGTTCACTGATTTCCCTTTGCAGGTTTTCTGGGTAAATACGGTGCCAACGTCTACAAAGGTCTTAAGGCTTAAGCGTTGTGTCGAGGCGTGCTATGTTATCTCAGCATCTACAGCAGAGCTGAGCAACGCCTTCCTGTTGATGTCCGCGGTCCTCAGATGCTTCTGGTCGTTTTCCGTACGCGTCGCGACCTGTGTGGTGCTGAACTCCGCCTTCAGCCTCAGCTGGGCCCGGAAGGCCTTGCAGAAGATGAAGTAGATGAGCGGGTCCAGGCAGACGTTGAAGACGGACACCAGGACGGTCAGCTCCTTCATGTAGAAGAAGGCCCGGCTCCACAGGCAGCGCCCCTGCAGGAAGGCGTAGGGCAGGCGGACCAGGTGGTAAGGCACGAAGCACACGCAGAACACGCTGACCAGCACCAGCATGTTCCGCCGAGCCTTGGCCAGCTTCCTGGAGCCGGAGGAGGACGCCAGCTGCTGCTGCTGCCGCTGCGCCAGCGTCAGCCTGCGGGAGGTGCTGTAGTAGAAGAACACCAGCGCGACGAGCACCACCAGGAAGACGGTGGCGGAGAAGCAGTGGATTACCTTGTAGAGCACGCTGAGCTCCCTGCTGTGCAGGACGTCGCAGCTCAGCGTGTCGGGGACGGGCGGCGGCGGTTCCTGCGTGAGCAGCGACAGGGCGATGTACACGCCCACCGTCGCCAGCAGGAAGACCCAGGTTACCGTGGAGATGATGTTAGCCGCACGCACCTTCTGCAGGAAGTGGGAGCCCAGAGGGTGGATGATCTTCAGGTACCTGGAGAGAAAAGAACACTGGACGTTAGTGGATGATCGGAAACCAACTTCCTGCCTACACAGCAGGTAAAACCACATTGTGCACGAAATCACAGAAGTTACATTTCTATGATTTGACAGCCTGTGTTTTCAGTTTCAGCCTCATGACATTTAAAAAAAAACTCCATTAATGATTTGAGATTACTACATGACTATCTGAGGCCATGAGGCGCCACCTGGTGGTCACATCTGGCACCTGCAGACGATTGAATCCAAATCCACCAGACATTGCTAATGGATAAAAAGTACAGTAATAAATACACACAGTTAAGCTAGATGAGGAACATGATGCACTCTAGTCATTTTATAATTAAATATATGGCTCACATAACAAATAAACTAAATAACTTAACAGTAATGGTATCTTGTGTGTGGTTGAAGAAATGACAATTCTTATGGTATTTCATGATGAACTGTTTCATTAAAGAGGTGAATGCAAAATGTCATTTTATGATTTGACAGCCTGTGTTTTCAGTTTCAGCCTCTAGACATTTGAAAAAAAAACTCCATTAAGGATCTGAGATTAGTGGCTTTGTTTCTGCTCTGAATACATGAAAAATTCATTTATAGCTCCACCTATATTTTTGCCAAACGTTCTGTTGGGAATGGCACCATGAACAAATGGTGGTGATGTGGCACCTGCAGACGATAGAATAAGATGGGTGGGAGTCACAGTGTGCTGCTGGAGGTGGCAAAGTGCTTTTCTAGTTGTATATTTCTCTCGTATATTTTATATTCAGCTGCAGAATTTGCTGATTTACAGATATCTAGTTAGGTAGTTTTACTTTTTTTGTTGTGAATCACAGGAACGTGTTAAGAGGAGATTTTTAATTGGCTGAATAAACTCAAACATTGTTGGTAATAACAAAGCGTGAGACCATACTGGGGCGGTGTAGGACATCCTGTGAACATCCAGGTTCAAAGGTCAAGATGGCTGCTTCTCCCCGCTAACGTCCTACATGGAAGTTACTACTGTGACATTGGAGTAGTAGCTGCTGGCAGTGATACGAGGATTTTAGAATGTTTTTTATTATTTTTCCTTCCTCATGTTCTGTTCCAGGCAGCTGTGTGGTCAACGAAGGATTAATGGTACAAACTCCTGCACTGACACCTACACCCATTGCATTAATACGTTAATTCTCTCCATGTTTTAGCCCCTATCCTGTAAAGTCAGATTTGTGCAGCTCTTGTCTTATGGACCTTCAAGATATATGTATTCTTTTCTCTGAGAACTTTGATAAAAAGTAAAACTACACATTTGTCAATTGAAGAACCGAACCAACACTGTCATACGCAGCAAAACCACATCATTGCTTTTAAATACAATTTGCCTGTACTTTCACATCCTTATCGTGACAAGTGAACCTGGAACAGCTGAACGGACGGAAATTGAGGTTTCCTCTACCTGACTGAGTCTGAATGAAGTTAAAAAAAGTTCAGAAAAAAAGTGAATCCCTTGGTACTATGAGGAAAAAATATATTAAATAAATATATTGCCGTGGGCGACACGGTGGTGCGGTGGGTAGCACTGTTGCCTCACAGCAAGAAGGTCGCAGGTTCAAGACCCGCCTTGGGGCCTGGGTCTGGGGCCTTTCTGTGTGGAGTTTGCATGTTCTCCCCGTGTCTGCGTGGGTTTTCCCCGGGTACTCCGGTTTCCTCCCACAATACAAAAAACATGCTCAGGTTAATTGGTAAACTCTAAATTGCCCATAGGTGTGAGTGTGAGAGTGAATGGTGTGTGAATGGTGTGTGTGCCCCACGATTGGCTGGCGACCATCTGGGGTGTATCCCTGCCTCTCGCCTTAACGCGCTGGGATAGGCTCCAGCAGACCCCTGCGACCCCGAAAGGGAATAAGCGGGATAGAAAATGGATGGATGGAAATATATTGCCATGCTGACATAATGAATGAAGACTTCCCTTCTTCCCCCTTTATTAACCTTTATTACTCTGCCTGATGAGTTTAATCAATGGGCGACTTAATGTCTACGATACTAAGCGCTTCCATGACATTGAGCAATAAGAGTGTACAAACGTACCCTTTAGCCAATCAGAGAGCTAGAATTAGCAATAATAAATGGCTATGCAGTGATGTACAGTAGGTAGGTTGAGAGTTCTCCAGTGGCTGCTGCTTAATCAGTTCAATTCACTTTATTTGTATAGCCCAGAATCACAAATCAGATTTGCCCCAATGGGCTTTACAGTTTGTACAACAGCAACACAACATCCCCTGTCCTTAGACCCTCAAATCTACAAGGTAAAACTCTAAAAAACAGAAGAACCTCAGGAAGAGAAACAGAGGAGGGATCCCTCTTCAGGACGGACAGGCTGCAGTAGATGATGTGTGCAGGTGGAAACATTACAGGGAAAACTGGACATTACAAATAGACAAACAGAAATGTAATGAAGGTTGGTGTAAGTGGAGGATGAGGAGCAGGATCCATCACAGCTTCCAGGTTTCACCAGGACAGCATCAGACCCTCCAACATCGTAGATCCCTCAGTGGCTGCACTGCAGCATGCTCTGTGAAAGAGAAAACACAGGAAACACAGGGCAGGACTCCGGGCTTTATAGGTGAGGAGCAGGATTTTGAATTCTATACGAGATTTTACAGGAAATGCATGGATATGTTTTTCTGCATCTTTCAGAGACAGGAAGTGTCTGACCTTTGACCTTTGCTATGTTGAGTAGGTGAATAAAGGCAGTCCTAAAAATATGTTTAATGTGGGAAGAGAATGACAAATCTTGGTCGAAGATGACTCCCAGGTTTTTCACCATGGAGCTAGAGGCCAGGGAGATGTCATCCAGGATAGTTATATCACTGGATATTTAGTTCCTCAGGATTTCAGACCCGAGTACAATAATTTCTGTTTTGTCTGAATTCAGTAGAAGGAAATTGCAGGTCATCCAGGATTTTATATCCTTAAGACAGGCTTGAAGTTTAGCTAGCTGATTCGTTTCATTTGGCTTAATTGATAGTTGTGTATCGTCAGCATAACAGTGGACATTAATAGAGTGTTTTCTAATGATTTTACCCAATGGGAGCATATAGATAGTGAAAAGTATTGGTCCAAGCACAGAACCTTGTGGAACCCCATGATTAACTTTGGTATGGATAGAAGAAACATTATTGATATGGACAAATTGGGAACGATCTGAAAGATAGGACTTAAACCATTTTAGTGCAGTCCCTTTTAGACCAATAAGATGCTCTAGTCTCTGTAACAAGATTTGATGGTCGACTGTGTCAAATGCAGTGCTAAGATCTAAAGAGCTAAATGCTCTGATGTTGAGAAGTTAAACCATGTATATGGGGAAATAAAAGTGTATTTGGAAAGTAAATCAAAGAGAAGATTGTTGCACACATGGATAAGATGTCATCAAAAATCACATGCCTGTTCCACCATTCCAGCCATGCCTTGTACATATCATCATACATCATGTACAACTAATCCTCACCTGCAATTATAACAATTAATATCAAGGAGGATGGGATGCAGGTCAGAGCTCTTCTTCCACACCGAACAGAAAATGGAGAAACAAAAACCATTGGCACAAACTTTAGGTGATGGTATGCAGGTCAGTCAACGTCCTACCTGTTGGCGGCGATGTAGCCCATGAACAGGATGCTGGCATACATGTTGAGATAAAAGGCGGAGGCACCGAAGTTGCAGTAAATCCGGCGGACTAGGATAGAGCTACTGGCGTAGTTGGCGATGCGGAGGATGAGGCAGAGGCTGATGAGGAAGTCAGAGGCCGCCAGGTTCTTCAGGTAGATGGTCACGCTGCTGGACGCCTGCTGCTGAGCGTTGCAGAAGTAAACCTTCAGGGTGAAGCCGTTGAGGATCAAACCCACCTGAGGACAGAGTTGAGTCTTAAAGATGACTAAAGATGATTCCTCAGACAAAAGTTTGGGACTCACCAGAAACAGCACGCTGTAGATGAGCATGAAGAAGAGATGAGCCGAGGTTTCGACGTGACCACACGTCTGGTTGACGACTGGTGACTGGTTGAAGGACAGGGTCACTCCCACAAGGTCGTTCATGGTTGTGGACGCTCTACGAGAAACAGTCAAATTATCTTTTCAATAGTAGACTTTTGCTTAATTATCAAACAGAGTAGACTTGTAGTCAAGACCTCCTAAACCGAGACCAAGACCAAGACAGAGAGAGACCACATCCACACTGAGACCACTTGAGCTCAAGACCAAGAACATACCAAAAACATACCACACCATGTGTTAAAGGAGGTACTCGGAAGCAACTGGACTTTTTCTTGTAGCTTGAAGACGTTTCACCGTTTATCCAAAAGGCTTCTTCAGTGGACTGAACTATATTTGCATTAAAGGAAAGTGTGTAGAGGCCTAATCTAGTCTATGTTTATGTACTTTATTGAATCCACAAAAGCTTTTGATCAAATGATGATGAGAAATGCATCATCATTTCAATGCATATATATATATATATACATATATACAGACATGTATATAAACCAACACAAATGAATCAACAAACTACCAAAGTGGAGCGGTAACTTGTGAAATGAATTTAGAAGCAGTTTCAATCAGTAAAATCTACGATAAGGTTTTTGAACATCTTGCAAGGACGATAAGAGATGATAAAAACGTTTACAGGCAGCGTGATATGGATGAATACGCTAGAAAACACCCGCAAGGTCCAGAATGTGTACAGGGTTAGGGTTAGGGTTAGGGTTAGGCCGTCAAATATCTCTGTTTAGAGCACATTGCGAAACACAAAAAAAACACAAAAAAGCAAGCCTGCAAAAACCTCAGATAGCTTATAATGATACCATGAGCATCCTACTCAAAGAATCTAGATGGTGTCATGTGAGCAACTCACTCATAACATAATGATGTGTCTGAGCATCGAAGAAGCACCAACCAACCCTCTATGCACTGTAATTCACCTCTAATCTTAGGGTGTGTAAAAGCTTCTATGTAAGTGTCTTTTTTAAATAGACGGCTGACTGATATGACCTGAGACAATATTAGATTGTCAATATACATATACATCTGACAGCTTTACGCATGTAAAAATAGTTTTCCTGTTCAATTTGAGCTGATTTCTCAGGTGTTGCAGAGTGAATGTATGTATGTGAAATGTTCATATATCTTCTTTTAGCTCACGTCTCTCAATAAAAACTATGAAATATAAGTATTTTTCAATATTGCATTTAAAAAATACAAGTCAAACCACTTTGAGGAAATGCATGATCATTTTTGACATTTTCTAACCACAAAAGGCAATCAATAAAGAGAATCTGATAAGTTTTGTGAGATACAATAATCAGAATGCATATGCAGCTTTGAAGTCAACCTATATTAAACATCCAGGAGTCTAACGGTGGAGACCCAGGTATTTAACCTCTGTGGGTGTGTTCACCAAACCCTGAAAGTCCTGGTTTCCTCTGACGAGATCTTAACAACCACAAAACTCTTTCTGAGATAACAGTGGTCCAGGTAAACCAGGACATTCACAGGTAAAACATTTCCTAGACAAACCTACTTGCTTTTGAACAATCAAAACGTATAAAATTCAGGAAATAAAAAGTGCACAGCTGCAGGATAAAAACACGACGAAGCGCAAAGCAGAGATGCCGGTTCACCTGCAGAACTCACCTGTCGTCGTGTCAATCATGGACTGAAACTTTCCTCTGTCAGTACTTCCCTGTTCACACATCAGGAAGCAGAGACTCAGGGGGAGGAGAGCGCCACTGATGTGCTTATTAATAAGCTTTATTGTGGGTGTTTATTTGCAAGTCAAACACATACAAGTTGGTCACGTATCAGAAAGATTAGAGATATTACACTGCAAATTATCTTTTACTTCATGTGTCATGTCCTGTCCATAGCATTGCATGAGTTCAGTTACTGTGTGTTTTCTGCTGTTTGCACAATGCATATTAACAATGAATGCAGGAAAAACTAACAGTAGAAAACCATCAGGCAGTAGATAGCAGGTTTCTTTATGCTAGTTGAACATATGGAGTGACAGCATTTGTGGGATCCATAATAAAGGTTTTTTATGGAGTTTTACCTTGTGTAATGTGAGGGTCTAAGGACAGGGGATGTTGTGTTGCTTCCGAAAACACGTCGGACTGTTCTTGAAATTGTACTACTCAGTTCATAGAACAGCTTGAACTAATATAGAAAGAAAGTGGGAGAAGCTGTAGATTTATGGAGGATCCCCATCAACATACAGGAAAGAACCACAGAAAAGTGCAGAACTGGAAACACTCTTAAGTGAATGTACTGAGACCTGTCAGCTTAAGTTTAAAATGCTTCGGCTGGATGGAGCGTCCATGAGTTTCATTCCATTGACGAACCTTCAGCTGATTTATGAACAAGCTCCTGATGTGGTGAAGGTCTCCTGGTCTCCTCTGAACCTCAGTCTAGTATGTTGAAGACACCACATCATCCAGGTGCAGCTGAAATGGTTTGTCTTTGGTTAAAATAATAAAAGATATGTAAGGAATAAATGTTGAAAATGTGTGTGTCTACGATAGTCAAGGTCAAATCATTTGAGACGTATATGGCAAATAGGACAACTAGAAAGTAGAATTAATTTCAGTAATGTCCTTAATAAAAACCATAGCCAATCATCCTGTGGACCCTTGAACATTCACATGTTTGATTCTACTTTAAAGACAGGCCACGTCTAAATTAAGGCTAGGCTGTTCCATGTATTCATATGAATAGGAATCTCAAAAACAGAAATGAAAATCTCACACATCAATTCTTAATGTAAAGTGAGTAAAGTAAAAAAGGAAGCTTCCCAATAAAGGGAAGCTGTGGACAGCATGTCCGTCTCTGCTCAAAAGAGAAGTATTATAAAAAAAATAATCTCTAGGCAATCCTCAACAGCAGGCTGGTCTGTCTGCGATGGACAGAAATCTGTCAGAACCAGTTTCAGGAACAACATTCCTGCTTTGACGGAATGGAGGAAGTTTATGTGGAGGGAACGTCCCCAGCTGGTGTCTAACAGGAAGACAGACAAAGTATGAGCTATCACCTCCACAACGTGTGCAGCCTTTATAAATTACTCCAAAAACAACATTTACACAAAATGCACCTCTATGCTGATGACACCGTAATAACATTTTTTTTCAACACTTTGGTCAAAACTGAAACAATTTCACTTTAAACATAGTAAATATGAAATGAAAACCTAATCTCATAAATGTAGAAAAATTGTATAATTGCAGAAATAATAAATGTGGAAACAATGATGAGTGTGTGTGCTTGGATGTTATCGTCGTGGTGGTTGACAGAGGAAACGTCTCATTAGCTGTAGAGAGATTATCTGTGTTTTTAGCTGCAAAGCAACACATATAATAATCTGTCCCCATGTTATAGTCATCTGAGGAAGTCAGCAAAGCTCTCACTGTTCTTTAGATTACATTACAACCTTTTCACATTTGGGCACAAAAAAAAATTGATAGTATTAATATATGTATATTACTTTATCAGTCTTACTGAAAGTTACACATAAATGTATTTGAGTCATTAAAAATCATGTTTAAAAAGATGAAAAAATATTTCAAAAATACAGGTTTAAGGTTTAACATTTTGTGTTCATGTTGATTTCATGTCCATTTGTTTGAACAGATGATTAAAAGTTTTTTGTTGTTTGGTAACATTGCAGTAAATGGACCTTTAATCAGGCGCCACCTGGTGGTGAAATCTGCTTCCTGCACAGCTTGATGGAGGTCTGCATGCTCGGTGCTTTTCTAGTTTTTGATATTTTAACAAGTAAGCGCTGCATTCAGATATGAGATATAGAAACTTTTAATGTAATGGAACAAACTTTGACTGTAGACCTCGTGTAGTCGTCACTGAAACAAAGCAATCAATAACATACAGAGAAAATGTCAAACTCATCTCTAACATCCTGAAACCTGAGATGTGGAGAATTTACAATGAAGTGATGACTCATGTTTAATGATGAAGATCCTGGAACTTCCTTTATGTCTTTATATTTGGCTGCAGATTTATTGAATTTATTAATATATTAAATTATTATTAAAGTCTAACCTGTTAAATTCAAAAAAGGGGGCTTTTATTTTGAAGGACAAACAATTTATGAGGTCACATGACCAGTCCCTGTTAACATGTGAACATCATTGTCTCACAACCAAAGGTGAACTTTTATTCTGAATTTTGAAAGATTTTCACCAAAAAATAAATAACATTTAATTCATTTTTGAGGTTATATATATTTTCGTAATATAAAATCTATAAAATAGATTTCTTGCCTTTTGACATGTGAGCATAAATATCTTCAGTAAAATGTCCTTTGTCCTACAGGACATAAAGAGCCTGATCCTTTAACTCAGGATTAAGGTGATTTAGGTTTTTTGGACTAAAACCTTTAATATTGTGACGACATGTGAGTCGTGATTCTGAGCTCAGGTCAGTTTCTTCTCCTCTAAATGTTGCTGAGACTCTGGTTGGTGGTCAGGGACCTCCTCCTCCTCCGCCCTCGTCCCGACAGCTTCCTCAGCAGCGACTCCCTGAAGGTGCGGCACATCAGGAAGTAGATGACGGGGTCCAGGCAGACGTTGAGCGCCGACAGGAAGAGCGTGGCCTCCTTCAGCTGGAACAGCAGGAAGCGGCTGGCGGGGCTGAAGCCCGACGCCGGCATCTGGCTGAAGGTGTAGGGCACGCGGCAGGCGTGGTACGGCACGAAGCAGACCGCGAACACCGCCAGGATGCTGAAGATGCTGCGGTTGGACTTGCGGCAGGCGGAGCTGCCGCGGCGCTGCACGCGGCGGTACGACCGGTACACCTGGCGGGCGATGGAGGCGTAGCAGGAGGCGAGCACCAGCAGCGTCAGCCAGAAGAGCGCCACGTTGAAGAAGGTGGACACGCGGTGCCACTGCACGCCCAGCGGCGTCTTCAGCTGCATGCAGTGGCGCGAGTTGCCCTCGTGGGCCGGCCGGCTGGTCAGGACGGCGTTGGGCAGCACGCACAGCAGCAGCAGGCTCCAGATGAGCAGCGCCAACCCCCGGGCGAAGCCCACGCTCTGCAGGAGGTGCAGCGACGGCGCGGCGCCCGGGCGGGCCGGGCACGGGCAGCGGGCGGCCGACGGGTGGCGGACGATCTTCACGTAGCGCTCCAGGCTGATGAGGCCCATGAAGAGGATCCCCACGTACATGGAGGAGTAGAAGAGCACGGCCGTGTAGCGGCAGATGACCACGTGCAGCCGCCAGCCGCCCAGGTCCAGCTCCGCCGCCACCCTGAAGGGGAAGGAGGCGAGCATGAGCAGGTCGGCCACCACCATGTTCTTCAGGTAGACCACCAGCCCCGAGTCGCTGGGCACCCTGAAGAAGATCCAGGCGGCCATGCCGTTGAGGGAGAAGCCCACGACGCAGATCAGGAAGTAGAGCGACGGCAGGACGCGGTGGGTGAAGACGCTGCTGAAGTCTGATTGGTTGGCGTGGAGGTGGGTGGAGTTGAGGAGATCCATCCCTAGAAACACAGACGTACATCACACAGGAGTTTAGAAGAGGCACCAGAGCATCTAGAGATCTTTTTGTTCTGATTCACCCTGAAGAGTTTCATGTTGTTTCAGGTTCATGTCGAGCTGCTAGACCATGGTCCACCAATCCTGGTCCCAGGGGGGTTGCTTTGGGTCCAGGATTGGTGACCCCCCCCCCCCCCCCTCGATTCTACTAATCAACCATTAGATCATTGCTAACGGCCTTCATTAGTAAAATCAGGTGTTACTGGTTGGAACAAAAACCTGGACCCACATCAGGCCCTCCAGGACCAGGATTGGAGACCTCTGTGCTAGAACTGAGGCTCTAAAGCAGGGGTGGGCAGTCCTGGTCCTGGAGGGCCGATGTGGGTCCAGGTTTTTTTCCAACCAGTAACACCTGATTCTACTAATGAACCACTAGAGTCCTTGCTAAGAACCTTCATTAGTAGAATCAGGTGTTGCTGCCTAATAGACCTGGACCCACATCGGCCCACATGGGCCCTCCTGGACCAGGATTGGTGATCCCTGCTCTAAAGTTGTCTGTGAACAAAAAACTCTGCAACGTTTTCCATCAGCCAGAAGAGAGCAGCTGTTTCCTGTGTTAATACATTAAGTTAAATTCTTTATCTAATTCTGCATCGACATTTTCATGTGTAGAACAGACAGAGTTTTGGAAAATGTGCTTATTTATTAAAGTTAAAGGTTTTTCATGTTAACTTCATATACAGCATTTTTGGTGGTTTTGAAGGGTGGTGAATTCCAATCTTCTGTATGCCAGGCCTCATGATAAATCAGGCATTAAATATGGGGTAAATTTGTGAAATTACTGAATAAATATGTTAAATATGCATTAAACATGGATAGATGATCCTCTTTTGTTCACTAGTCCAGTTCCTGTAGAAAACATTGGATAAAGGTGATTTTTTTTTCATGTGATGAAGACGATGATTGATTAACATAGTGGCGGCCATATTGGATTTCTCCATTTTTAAGGCATTTTTGGACATTTTTGAGCCTGAAATTCAGAAGATGTGAATCCAGCACCCTTCTTTGTAAGCAGCTAAAACAAACATACAAAGGCTCGTGGGTTTATCTTCTTTATCTAACTTTATCTTTATCTAAAACATCCAAGTTGTTTTACATTTATCTGCTACTCATTTGGTTTCACCCATTAACAGTTTGGATTTCCCGTTTAAAATGACCTCCACAGACACAACAGCAGTTTCCGTTCGTGCTGTTCTGCTATAATAAGAAAACAAAAATTCCAGTTGACTCCCCACGGACGCCTTTTATGTTCATGAAGTGAAGATGCTGTTTACACGGATAAAACGCTGCGCACACACACACACACACACACTTCCCTCCAACCACTGATTCATCCCCGTCCAACACACACTGTGAAAACAGGACATTTACTGAAGCTTTTTATTTTTAGTCGCTCGTCCTCTTCCTGTCAACGTTCGCTCCACGTTGAAAAGTGATTATTCCCATTGTTCAGGTGATCAGATGCAGAGATTTCTGCATGTTGTACCTCCCTCACCTGTGCTGATGTGGCTCTAGTTTAACAAAAAACTACAAACAGGTAATATTAAGGTAAAAGCTTGTGTGACAAGTGGCTTTAACTGAGTAAATTTACAAGGACTTTAATCCTCGTGATACTTTCACTATATGAACCAATGCTGTTTACAGCTGAATGAATCAAAACACTCTTTGTATGTTTTTTTAAGAAGTTGAACATATCTTCACCGTAATAACATTTAAAATAAATGAGTTTTAGTCCTAAATCATCTGGTAAAATCACCTTAATCCTAAATTAAAGGATCAGACTCTTCATGTCCTATAGGACAATGGACATTTTGGTTTATTTTGGCCAAATTAGAATAAAATGACAATTTAACAGCTTTCATGATGGTGACTGCTGCAAGAATCAAAAAGAAGCTCTAAACATGATTCTACAACCAGTCATCAGAATTTAGTCTGAATTTATGAAGTTATACTTTAATAATAATTTAATGTGAAGTGCTGTGCAAGTCAGTAAATTCAATAAATCTGCACCAAATGTGCAGAAATGCAGGAAGTTCCAGGATCTCCATCATTAAACATGTGTCATCACTTCATTGTAAATTCTCCACATCTCAGGTTTCTAAAAGTCAAAACTGGATGTTGATGAGTTACGTTCAATAAAAAACAGGAAAGAAGAACCTGGGAAAGTGATGAAAAAGTTTAATTTAACTTTAGAGTTTTCACTATGAATGAAAGGACAGTTTAATCCAGGTTAAAGTGGAATAAAGTCACTAGAATGTTCAGGAATCTTACAAAACTCACCAGGTGTTTGAGTGGATTAATGTTTTTATCAGTGATAATTGATGAGATGATTATTGTTATTGGGTGAACATGATGACATATCTCCAGTGATTAATCTACTTTTTTGGGGTCATTAATGCTACTAAAATGCAGCATTGTGAATGTCAAACTGTATGCTGACGATATCCTGTTTTATTTGTCCTTCAAACTTGATGAACTGGAGACATTTTCTGCATTGAACAACTGTTTAAATGCAATCAGTAAAATAATTCCCTGCAGTTAAATGCAGATATGATGTGATGCTCATTGAATGTCATCAATTTACTGAAAATTTGCCAAGTAAAAACAGGCGAAGAAGAACCTGGGAAAGTGATGAACTGACATTAGTTTAATTTAACTTTAGAGTTTTCACTATGGAATGAAAGGACAGTTTAATCCAGGTTTAAAGGTTTACGCCTCTATGATGAATTTGAGCTTTGTGAACTGCTGAACTCTGGTGGATCGTCCATAAACCAACACCAGGTCCAGGCTGGTGGACCTGGCTCCAGGACGTCCTTCATGTACGTCAAGAATATGAGTCAGACAACAGAGTTAAAACAAGTGAAAGAGGAACAAAACAGAATGAAATCAGACCACGATCGACCAGGAAAAGACGAGTCGGCGTAAACTGATGTTACCTGAGTGTTCCTGACCATAAGCATCCAGAAGTGTCCACTGAGTGATCCCAGCTGTATGAATGGAGTTAAAGCTCAGATCAACACGGGGTCTGGAGACGGTTTCACCTTCACAGAATCAACTGGAAGAAAACAAAATGCGATTGGATCAATAATTTAGAAACAAGGCGACTGCTGTGAAGGAAAAAGCACAAAGTCTCTATTGTCCAGTGATTTCTGTTTTTTCATGAAGACTCAGCAAAGATCTGCTGGTTTGGTTCTGCAGACGTTATGATAAGCAGACAATTACTTTATGCTAATTTTTCTAACAAATATGTAATTGTGTGAAAAGGGGGCTTTTATTTTGAAGGACACACATTTTCTGAGGTCACATGACCAGTTCTAGTTTTTATAAACCTTACAAACATGTAAAAATTAAGGTAAAAGCGTGTGTGACAGGATTTAAAAGTCCTTTGACCAGTGACTTTAACTAAGTACATTTACGAGTACTTTGTTCCTCTTGATACTTTCACTATATACCAATATACAGCTAAATGGGTTAAAAAAAACTCTTTGTATGTTATTTTAAATGACTTAAACATATCTTCACCCTGATAAAATAATGGCCTAAATGAGTTTTCGTCTTTATGTCCTATAGGACAATGGACATTCTAGGTTTTTTTGGCCAAATCATGATAAAATGATAATTTAACAGGTTTCATGAAGCTCTAAACATGACATACAACTTATGATTAGGTTATATATAAGTTATAATATATTTTTAAAAAGGGAACTCACTATCTGAGATAATGAAACTTTCATTTCAGCCAAATGTAATTTTTAAAATTCACCACCTGTAAAGCTACGTGATGATTGGTCCAAATGGGCGACGCCAAAATAACCAGAAAAAAACATAAAACCTGGAAAACGTGCTTTTTATAACGTTTTTCTCTGATCAACATGAAATCTCACACGTACACTCTACTAATGAACCTGAGATTTGTTGTTTTTTTTGGCCACATATCTGACAGTATTCTACATACGTGTGAGACAAGAACGACGTTTGAACGACATGTTTAACGTGTTTCTCATCAGACTCAGGAAGTTTATGATTTTAGGAAGGAAACCAGACTCAGAAAAGAGTGATAAACTAAGATTAAACCGCAGATAGATAAAGCGATGAGCGAGATGTCACTTCTGACCCCTTATTAAGTTATATAACTCAATTAAAAGTAATTAGAAAAGCACTATGTATTGATTATTCTGTATTTTCTCCACTTGTGCAGACAAGTAAATATTTGGTTTAGTTAATTGTTAAATGTTGAATTTATTGAAGGTTGAAATACAGAAAATCAGCTAAAATCTTTAATTGATATAAATGCATTGATGTGAAAAGTGCAAACCTGCACTGAAGGAAATACCTGAAAGTTTCACTGAATTAACCACAGTGTTCATTCACTGTTCATTAAACTTCTGGCTCAAGGTTGGAAATTCAACTTTTACGTTAAAGCAATAAAGCTGTAAAATAACATGATGAATCAGAGTATTTAATGGTAAAACTTGTCCATAAACACATCGACTCACCGTGCACACTGAAGCCAGCTCAGAGCTCCATGCAGACCTGTCACCTGTTCTTCTACCTCTGGTCATGTGAGAGACGAATGAGGCTTGTTCAGAGTTTGTTCATGAAGTTCCTCTTCTCTCTCTCTCTCTCTCTCTTTGTATTGATTGACCCTCCCTTTCTTATCATCTCTCTCCCAGGAGAGACTTCTGAGACGTTGTTGTTTTATTGCACCACAGCTTGTTAACATGACAATAGACGCCCCCCCATTACAATAACTACAAGAAAGTAGTAGTAGTTCTGTATAAAAGTAGATAGATGGTCCTACAAATGATGATAAATCTGTAGTTTTAATGTTCACAACTCATCCATAAAACGACAGAGTCTGGATTTCCTGAGGGTCAGTGAACGCCTCTGGAGTTTGAGCATTTAGTTTATAGAAAGAAGAAAAGACGGCAGCACGTGAAGTTTTCTCAGGAAGTTTGTAGTTTTGTGGTTGGCTACGGCCACAGTAGCCTGTGTGAGTGAGGAATAAAGCAGCAGCTGAACCAGGAAACTTAAAATGGTCATGGTGATTCAACTACAACTAAAGATCTGCTGCAGGGTAGCGCTGCGATATGGACGTTTTTTTTATTTGTAAAAGATTTTTGTGGCATAAATGTAAGGGATTACTTCTGCTGAAACTCTAACCTGAGTCTGTTACTTATGAGGCAAGAACACTACCCCCTACACTGTGCACCGATATGGTTTTAATATTACTAATGATAAAAATTATGTTTTGAATATGCATATACAATTTCTGAAAAATAAAGGATACCTACAATCATGCCATGCACAAACTATATGTATAATATATTATTAATGTTATATATTTATTATATATATATGTATTACTTTTTTTGGAAAATATATTTAGTGGCATTAGTGAAGATTCAAACACGGGTCTGCTGCTTATGAGGCAAGAACACTACCCCCTACACCCCCACAGAACAACTACAGGACTTTAGGTTATAATGAGAATAATAGAATAATGGTGATATGACTCTCCATCCAAACAATTCCACTACAAGGATACCCCCCATCATGCCATGAACAAACTATATAAGAAAGTTGAGGTGGATCCAACAAAATATGTTTAATTTATTATATTTTATATAAAGGATTTCTTCAGCTAGGACTCAAACATGGGTCTGCTGCTTATAAGGCAAGAACACTACCCCCTACACCACTTTAAGTTTTAATTGGGAATAATAGAATAATGATGGTTTGACGCTGCATCTGAAAAATTTTACAAAAACTTTGTCTACAAGTTGAGGTTGATCCAACAGAAACAGACTGACAGATGCTGCTTGATTTATAGATAAATGAAAACACAAAACCCTTCTTCAAACTGAGAGAACGTTGTATCAGTGAATCATTGTGACGTCACGTATGGAACACTGAAGAATGAAGACACTCAGGACAATTTCTGAACATTCAAGTGTGACTTTGGTCCAGAAATGTTTAAACCAGAAAGGTTCTAAAAAAAAACACGTGTGTGGTGTGATCGTTTCATGTGAAACGCTGTGACATGCAGGATGTGGTTTTTAGTGTTTATCTCTCACTGTTAGTTTCAAACATAAACTCGTATGAACACAGTTGCATTACTAAGAAAGACGTTGTTTTAACATTCACTGAAAATGTTGAAATAGTTTAAGAAGCATTCATCAGGTCAAAATGTACATTTTGGGTTTCTTGTCATTTAAAAGTCCAATTTCTTACCTTTTTTTTCCACCTAGAATATAAAACTAGTCGATCACATCGGTTTTCCAGCTGATTCCATTGGCTGGTTCATGGTGTCAATCAATGAAAAACTACTGAGACCATAATTATTGTGTTATTTGCATATGATAAACCATGACTGAAGCCTAACGTTGTATTAAGTACCCCCTGCTCTGGCATGGTGTGGTAAACGTGTGTTCTTATGGGGCTTTCTCTGCCTACACATGGAGGATGTGGCTCAGACTGGTTCAGACGCTGCTGTGGCCTCGTCTCTGCTTCAGTTTTATTCTGGTCTCTGCAGCCTCCTCCAGTCTTCCTCCTCCACCTCTAGAAATAATAATCATTAATGTCCAGGGCGGCTAAAACGGGATTAAAGGCACAAAGCAAAGAAACATTTCATAGGTGTATTAACAAAAATGTAGAATATATAAACTGGAACAAGGCGTCTGCAGGAATTAACTCAGTAGAAGAGAAGATTTGACATTTTGCAGGATTTTCATGATCTGGTGGAATTAGTTGGAGTTTAAATTATAGTTTATTTGTCCCATGTTAAGTTCCATCATGTTGATTATGTTTATGTGATGTGGTTGAAATATATATATATATATATATATATATATATATATATATATATATATATATATATATATATATATATATATATATATATATATATATATATATATATATATATATATATATATATATATATATATATAAAATACAATATAAAGAAATACACCAGACTTTATCATGCATAATCTCATCTTCTGTCTTTATATATAATTATATATTATAATTATAATTATTATAACCCCATTTATATAAATACATATACTGTATATATATATAGAAAGAGAGAGAGAGATTTTTTTTTAAATGAGTATTTCTCCTCAGTTTTTCCTTAAATAGGACACAAAGAAAGTCTCCAACTATAAAGTGTATATATATATATAAAGACAGATTTCCCAGCATGCCCTGCAGGAGCTTTCTATATCACAGTCATTTGTTGATGTGATTTTTGGTTTTACACATTCTAACAAATACAAATCAATTATGGCTTCAGACTTCCTTTGTGTCTATTTAAGTAAAAACTGAAGCGAAATACTAATTTGTAAGTGAAAAAATAAAGAAATCCCTGTATTAGACAGGGTAAGAATCATTATGGACGACGAAGTATATATATATATATATATATATATATATACACGGGACGCTGCCGTGTATCTGAGCTTCAGACAAACCTGTAGCTACAGCAGCAGGACTGTGGTTTGTGGCTTATTTCTGCTTGTTTTTCAGCCACTTTGAAGCAGCAGCGACGGTGGATGCTGATAGATGTTCTGGAGGAGAATGGGAGGAAGAGGAAGAGATGAAGAGGAGGAGGAAGCTGAAACAACACGGCGCTGCACAGCTGCAGCGACGCGTGGCCGGCGGACGCAGCAGCACGCCGCCTCTCTGCAGGGGGTCTGTGGTGGAAACTCCAAATATAAGCGTCGATCAATGGAACTAATGATAGAAACATGAGCTGAATAAACGTCACCCTGTTAAAATAACACAAACCTTCATCAAAGGTAGAGAATGTTCCATCAGGAAATCATGTTCACTGTGGACATACATAGAACTTTGTGATGTCACTAAGGAACATTACAGAATAAAGTGACTTTATTCCTGAACATTCTAGTGTGACTTTATTCCACTTTAAACCTGGATTAAACTGCCCTTTCATTCCATAGTGAAAACTCTAAAGTTAAATTTAACTTTTTCATCACTTTCCCAGGTTCTTCTTTCCTGTTTTTTATTGAACGTAACTCATCAACATCCAGTTTTGACTTTTAGAAACCTGAGATGTGGAGAATTTACAATGAAGTGATGACACATGTTTAATGATGGAGATCCTGGAACTTCCTTTGTTTCTGCACATTTGGTGCAGATTTATTACATTTATTGATATGTACAGCTCTTTATAATAAATTATTATTAAAGTATAACTTGATAAATTCCTATAAAACATTCTAATCTAAGGTGTTTATCACTCACAAGTAGACATTGATTCTAGAATCATGTGAATTGTCATTTTATCCTGATTTGGGCAAAATTAACTTTTACTTTATTTTATTTTTTTCTAAAAAGCTTAGATATAAATTCTGTTTTATACAGTTAGGTGTGAAAAGGAGGCTTTTATTTTGAAGGACATATAATTTGAGGTCACATGACCAGTCCCTGTTGACACGTGAGCATCATTGTCCCACAACCAAAGGTGGACTTTTATTCTGAATTTTTTAAATTCAATTTTGTAATATGCTAAAATATATATATTTTTTCCCATATTTCAACCATATACAAATGTGTAAAATTCCTAGTTTAACCTAATGGAGTCACATTTACTTACATAGCATCAAACTATGGTCATTACCTTTATAGTTTTAATATATCTATTATTTAGGCAAATCTAAATGATAATTGTCAACATTTAAGACAAAATCTGACTTTAGTCAAAAAAATAAAAGACTAAGACCATTATTAATATTATCATTATTTGTATTCATTTTATTCTTTTTATTTATTCTATTCATTTTTCATTATTATTATTATTATTATTATTATTATTGAAGTGATATTCTAATTGTTGTTAAATCCCAGCAGCTCCACCAGGGGGCAGCAGCGGGTCTATTTAACTGGATTTGAGTCCAGATCCAGGTCCAGGCTCCAGTCCGGGATCGAGCCCTGATCCGCTCCAGGTCTTAGACGCCGCCCTCAGCCGCTCGGCCCCAGCGACAGGAAGTCGGCTAAATAACATCAGCGGAAACCGGGGTTTTATCCCCCCAAAAAACATGGATTAAAGTCGCTTTATAGCGTTTTTTTCCGCGGAGGGGCCGACGCTGCCGGACCGAACCGGTTCCGCTGACCATGGCGAACGCGGCGAGAAGCGGCGACATCATCCACCTGAACGTCGGCGGGAAGAGGTGAGCAGCCGGCTAGCTAGCGGCTAGCGCTAGCCGCTAGCTAGCCGGCTAGCAGCCGGGCGCCCTTTATCGGACAGAGCCCTGTCCGAGCAGGTTACTGCACTTTGTGACGACACAACATCTCCGTGTGGATACCTGCTAAGTCCCCAACGTCATTCTGTCTGTGGAAAAACTTTTTTTTCCTTCCTCAAACAACATATTTTTAATTAAAGGGGTGATGTTGAGCAGCGGTTCATTGTGACTTAATTTACTTTAACCTGAATAAGTTTCAACCTAAGTCTCATGTTCATCATGTTTTTGGGTAAAACTCGTGTTACAGAAAGCAAATAAATTCACAATGAATGAAGCGAGAATCACAAGATAAACGTAAAAAGTTATAGAATTCAGATCTTTTTGTTTCGTGTCCGACAATGGAACCAGGGCTAAAGGCTAATCCGCTGTAATGTGTGTTTTCTAAACAATGTTATATCAGCGATAAATATGATTTTTATGTTTTCATGATGTCTAAATAAGTTTTAACTTAAGCGTTAAAATTAAATAAATATGGCCACTGTCCGACTATATATACTGAAAAAATTGATAAAATTACTTTTTTACTAAAAAATAATGAGACTGTTTTATGTGATTAACCCTGTCAACCTAAAATATAAAAATAAAAATATGATAATAAAATTATCAGTACATTTTCACTACTTATTTATTTGTTTACTTACATTTTTATAAGGAGCAGAATTTCTGTATTTATACCTGCATGCATATATAATTGGTTAGGATTTAGTTTTTTGTTTTTTTTTTATTATTATCATATTTAATAAAAAGAAAAAGATTTTAGAATTTGAATTCTTTTTTAAGTGAAACAGATTTTAACAGCATCAAGTCATAAATAAATTCTAAGAGTTAACCAGTTGTTGTTGTTGTGTCCACAGGTTCAGCACCTCCAGACAGACGCTCACATGGGTTCCTGACTCCTTCTTCTCCAGGTCAGTGACCAAAAACACACACATTAATATATAGAACATAACATTTAAGCTATATAAAGAACAGTTTAGAGGGGGAAAATCAGTAATGAAACTGTGAAATTTTCAAAGTAAAGGAGTGTTTGTGTTTTAAATTCTGGAATTTGTGTTTGCAAATGTGAAACGTGGCTAAAATTATAATTACATTTACAATTAAATACAGCTCAGGATTATACAATTCTATAATATTCTATCTTTGGTTGTTTCTAACACTAAAAGCTGCTTTGTGCTTTGTCTTCATCTTCAGTCTTTTGAGCGGTCGCATCTCGACGTTAAAGGATGAAACTGGAGCTGTAAGTACACTGGCTTTGTTTTTTTGTTTTTTTAAATGCAGCTTTATTGACAAATTGTCAATATAAATACATTCATCAGGTTTACACGTGAACAATACTGGCATCTCACTCATACAGTAAATACATATGGATAAGGATATATTTATATATAACAATGGTGTATATACATTAAGATATAAATTAAAAAAAGACAAGTTTATTACATTTCATTTTATAATATAATATTAAATCCTTAGCTTCTAAATTATTTGGGATGTTGGTCTGAAAGGAGATGAAGTCTTTTGTCCCACATCAAAAAAAATGGAAAATTGACATTAAAACAGGTGTTTAAGTGTTTCTTCTTAATTGTTAGAAAATACACATTTGACATTAAATTTTTTAGTAGATATTGATATTTTATATTGATTTCATATATTTTTTTCGATTTTTATAAATAATTATTTTGTTGGAGTCATGCTATTTTCACGTTTATATCAGAAAAAATAAGAAGCCCATACATTTTGTTTACCCTGATCTAATTGACTAATTTATTTATAAAGATAATATTTATTCTTTTAACCTTTTAACAGTTGTAGATTTCCACTAGCTACAGATTTTATCACCTTTTGATTTCCCTTAAAATCAAAGTAAACCGGCTCTGTGGTTATTTTAATGTCATAATGGCGTTTGTACGTGTGATTTCCCTCCTTCTGCCCCCCCTACCGCCGTAGATCTTCATCGACAGGGACCCCTCCCTGTTCGCCCCCATCCTCAACTTCCTGCGGACCAAGGAGCTGCACCCCCGCTCCGTCAGCGTGCACATGCTCATGCACGAGGCCGAGTTCTACGGCATCACGCCGCTCGGTGAGAAACACATGAATCTGAATTAGTTTCATATATATAAATATTTTTTTTCCTGTGAAGTGTTTTATGTTTAAATTAAAATGGATTTTAATAAATAGGTAGATAAAATAACAGGAATTCATGCTGTCTTGTTTTCAGTGAATTTCTATTTTATCTGTTAAATTTAAATATATTATTTATTAGTCTTTTTACTTTTAAATCCAAAAAAAGGGGTCAAAGATGTCACGCTTTGTACGTTTGTGTCTTTGTGATAAAGTAGTTTAAGATGTTGGCTCCATGTTATTAACACTAAAGTACGAACTTGTTTGGAGTGTTTTTTTGTTTTTTTTATAAAACTAATGAATAGTATGTTTTTTTTTTCATTTTTTAAAAACATTTTTAAGAGATTCAAACTGTCTGGTACCAATTTTTGAGGGTTACACCACATTATGGTTTTGACCTTATCCCATATAACGACTTACGAACAGCCTCTGTCTGTATATATTTAACTTTCAGCTCTTTCGTCGGTGAAATAAAGTTGTGTTTGTCCAACAGTGCGTAAGCTGCAGCTGTGTGACGAGCTGGACCGGTCCTCCTGTGGAAACGTGTTGTTCAACGGCTACCTGCCTCCACCTGGTACAGCACATATCATCATCTCATCAGCTGATTCACTATTACCGTATCTTCACCAACATAAGGCGCAGTCTCATTACTGTATTTAACAACCACAAGATAGATATATACGCACATAGATATATACGCACATAGATATATACACACATAGATATATACGCACATAGATATATACGCACATGGATATATACACATAGATATATACACATAGATATATACACACATAGATATATACACAAAAATAGAACGGGAGCTAAACTGAGTTTGGTTGTGCTTTATTTAAGTATTGATTACAAAGTACTAACATTTTTTAATCATCATGGTAAAACACACAGATAAAACAAGCACACAAGTGTGTGTATTTAAAAATAGAGCGGGGTAATGTCATCAATCAAACCATCAAAGTCCTCATCCTCTGTTTCTGATTCCAACAGCAGCTAAATCTCCATCAAACATGTTCTTTGATCAATACAAACCTGATCCAGTCTTTGCTCTGTGATCCGCTGATCCAGTCTCTGCTCTGTGATCCGCTGATCCAGTCTTTACTCTGTGATCCGCTGATCCAGTCTCTGCTCTGTGATCCGCTGATCCAGTCTCTGCTCTGTGATCCGCTGATCCAGTCTCTGCTCTGTGATCCGCTGATCCAGTCTCTGCTCTGTGATCCGCTGATCCAGTCTCTGCTCTGTGATCCGCTGATCCAGTCTCTGCTCTGTGATCCACTGATCCAGTCTCTGCTCTGTGATCCGCTGATCCAGTCTCTGCTCTGTGATCCACTGATCCAGTCTCTGCTCTGTGATCCACTGATCCAGTCTTTCCTCCAACTCGTACCACCTGTCTTATGTCTTAAACTCAGCTGTGTAGCTGATTTCCTTCAGTTTAAACTGTGCTTTATCAGCGTGTCTCTTTACCATTTTCAGGTTGTTAAAACAACGATGTTCTGCATAACGCACATCCCCGTTATTTTATCTACAATGCACGAAAAAACAAGACTTTAATGTGCACCTTATAGTCATGAAAATACGGTATATGGAAAAAAAAAATGTAAACGCTCTCAGGTATTGTTCAGGCCAAATGTGGAGGCGGCCATATCCAGTCCGCGGGCCGTAGTTTGGGGACCACTGCTTTAAATGTCTGATAGAATACAGTTGGGACCATTTCTGACTTTTTTGTCCTGCTGTGAGTCTGAGTTCGTTTTATTGCTTTTTTCTCCCCTGATGTGTGGTTATAAAACTTTTTTTCTGCTCCACAAATCTGGAACAAACTCAGCAAACTGCAGAGAAATAACTGAACCAGAAAATACAACAATGTGATGATTGAAAAAAATACTTTTTTTGTTTTTTAATTGAATTTCCAGTCCAAAACCAAAATATATTCAGTTTACTATAATATGGAGGTGCAAAGATTAGTTAGTAGTTAATTGATAAATTTCCATCTATGACATAAACTATATTATTGATTAATGGTTGAGAGTCATTTTAAATCATAAAAATTCCAGATTCTCTGGTTCAGCTTCTGTTCTCTGATTATTTCCTGGTTTCTTTATTCTTCTATAATAGTAAACTGATGATCTTTGGGTTTGATCTTTTGGGTGGACAAAAAAGACATTTTAGCTTCAATTTGCAGCTTTAGAAACACTGATCAACATTTTACACCATTTAAGGAACCAAATGGAACCAAATGGTTCTTCATTTTTTTTTTTTTAAATCAACTGTTTAAATAATCAATAGATTAATCACCTATCAGGTTATTTGCAGCATCTGTTACTGTTTGCTGTGTAAGAAGATATTAGACATAAAGAAGTAAACTCTAGAATTCTAGATAATTCTAAATTCTACAGAATTTTAGTCTGAACAACAGACGTTCAGTCAACCTGAAGGTGTCAGAAATCTACTTTTTAAGTCAAATTTTCATCATTATTGCTGCGTATCGTTCAAAATGTTTCCATAACACTTCTGACACTAAAACCAGAACCT
The DNA here is from genome assembly GCA_036785175.1 of Eupleurogrammus muticus. NCBI lineage: Eukaryota > Metazoa > Chordata > Actinopteri > Scombriformes > Trichiuridae > Eupleurogrammus > Eupleurogrammus muticus. Next base: position 423,642 of record JAYKQN010000052.1, on the reverse strand, counting down.
GAACTATACTTTAAGTCCAGTTTTATTAGATCCATTGCAAAAAGTGAACATTTCTACATTTGTTTGCAGCTCTGAGGTGTTTTAACACACAGAACGTTTATTATGACGTCAAGAGATTTGCTCGTTGTAGATTTTCTGCAGGGGGGGCAGTGTGCTGTCTTTAGTTCTGCTTCCTATCTTAGTCCAGTCTGGTCAGGTTTAACCTTCCAGCAAAGATCTGAGTCCTAGAAACATTAAAGCTTCTCCACCACGACAAGGTCACAGCACAAGGAGAAGAAAAATTCACCCTCATCCCCCTCCACCCCATCCCTGCAGGGATGGAGGTGGAGGTGGGGGGGGCCGGGAGGGTGGTGGGGGGGGAGGCTAGGGGGAGGGGGTGGGGAAGGGGGGTTGGGGGGTGGGGAAGGGGGGGCTTAAGTACTTTCACCTTCTAGTTACTACATGAGACAATTTCAGGAAAATTGCGGCGGCACGAGAAAGAACAACCTACCCGCGATGATCCATTTATCTTCTGAACACACAACAATCACATGTGTGATACATATGACGGTCGTGTATCCAAAAGATAAAACATCGCAAGACGGGAAAGTTGCGATTTGTCGTAAAACGTTAAAGTAAAGGACTTTTAAATACGTGATGTGAAAGAGAACAAACCAGAGTGGTGAACGTGTCATCAGCACTTCTCTCCCGCTATTGACCTCAGATCCAGGACCAGGTCCAGGATCTGGGGTCAATAGCAGTGCTGACTTCACGAACCCCTCTCGGGTCGGTCATCTTTCTAATTACGTATTTTCAAAGTCTCTTACCGTAACAGTTCCACAACAGGCGCAACCTTCTCGCTGTTGTTTCCTCCAGGTGACCACTCACACAATTTTTCTGAAATTGAGTCATGTAGTAACTAGAAGGTGGAAGTACTTAGGCTCCGCGGGACAATGGGGTGTTGAGGGATGAGCTGAAGAGGAATAAAGAATAGGAATCGAGCTTAGGACTGAGGTTGCTTTGGTTTCTTCCAGCTTTTTGGCTTCCTCAGCCCCAGGGCGTGTCTGAAACGCTTGAACTTAGAGAACTTACGTTTGGGGATGTTCTCCTCCGACACTTCAGCAGTCTCCAGGACTTCAGGATCTGCATCAAGCTCAGGTTCCAGCTCTTCCTGACTTTGGACAGGTTCTTCCTCAGTTGACGGATCTGGCTGCTGGCCTTCCTGCTGAGGTTCTGGATCCTGTCCAATGTCATCTTCCCTCTGATTGAGCTGGGCTGCTAGCTGCTCCTGGCTCGATTCATACGCCTTCTTTAACTCCTCATGAGCAGCTTGCAGCTGCTGCAATTCAGAGTTCAGAGCGACGTTTCGTTCTTTTTCCTTCAGGAGCTCAGCGGTGAGTTCACCTTCTCTCAACTGATTCCCGGTCCTTAACTCTTCACATGAGGATTTGAGGTCCTCAAGGTCAGACTCAAGTACGTCGTTATCACCCAAGGTCTTTAGGAGCTCATCCATGAATTGCGATCTCTGCTCTTCATGAGCCACCTTCAACTGGTCATAGGAAGCCTTGAGTTGGTCAAACTCAAGGTTTCTCATGATGTTGATCTCCTTCTCCCTATGAAGCTCAGCCTTGAATTTCTCTTGGCTCAGTTCATGTGCCACCTTCAACTCCTCATACAGAACTTTGAGTTCCTCGAACTCAGAGTTCTGCATGACGTGGCCTTCCGTTTCCTTCTCCTCCCTAGCCTCGAGGGAAGTGGTACTCTCCGGTTCCGGGGTAACGTGAAGTGATTTGATGTTGACCAGCTCCCTATTCAACATCACAATCTCTTCTTCCATCTCAGTATACAAGTCCTTGAGATATTTCTGCTGGGCCAACTGCATGTTGGCCTCATCCAACGCGGCTCGAAGTCTGTCCAGTCTCCTGGTCTTCTTGCCATTGCTGGTGAAATACTCAGAAGTCGGGTCCAGGTCAATGTCCTTTGTGAGGTACACCGTCTCCGGCTTGTAGTCACAAAGGGCGGCCGTGGTTTTAAAGGTGTTGTCCTCCTTGATCTGGGTCAGGAACTGCTCCCAGGTCAGTTCGTCCACCACCTTTAATCCCTCATCCTGAGGCAGAAACATCTGCTCGGTGGAGTCATCCTCCGGCAGGTCAGGCAAAGCGTCGCGTGCAGCGAGAGTTCCCACTTGCTTCTTGAGCAGCTGGATCTCGTGGTATCTCTCGATGCACAGGTCCTGGAGGTTACCCTGGCAGGCCAGCAGCTCCCTTGCCTGAGCCAACTCAGCGCGGAGTTTGTCCATTCTCCTGGTTCTCTTGTTGTTGCTGACGGACTCGTCATTCATTGTGAATTCCATTTGTGTTTGTTGGTCTTCACAAAGTTCACAAAAAAATCAGAAAAATCTGTAACTGAGTTGAGTGCGTCTGCGTGTGCTTCTGCGTGCGTCTGCGGGTGCGTCTGCGTGTGCGTCGGCTTGCTAATGCTTGCTTCTGCGTGCGTCGGCGGTGCTAGGCTTCAAGTGAAGATTCGCTACTTGGCTGGGTACGAGTCAGACTTATATAGGCTGAGAGCAGGATGAGGTCAGAGGATGTGTGACATCATCAGAGAAATCATTGGCAGAAACCGGTGACATCACATCCAACCACATCCAATCACATCCAATCACATCCAATCACATGTGACGTCACATATGACATCACGTACGACATCACATGCAAAAGTGATGTCATGTTGTAATGATGCAACTACTGCTGTTTACTTTTGAATTCCATCTTCCCCTTTGCTTCCCTGCAGTTTTACATTCAATGTGTGATTAACATGTAAATGCAAAGAGCTGCTATGATTTAACATTTAAAACTGGTTAAAATCCTCTATTATCACCAAACTGATCAACAGCTCATTGATTATCAGAGCCAAGAGTCATTTCTCTATTTTATCTCACTTCAGTAAAAACACATTTTGAAATAGAAGCTTTCATAGTTTGATGTTTATATTTCACTGGTTCATTTTTCTTTGTGTGTGTACATTTTTTAGGAAAACATTTTAGGTTCAATCTTCAGCTTTGAGAAACACTGATCAACATTTTACACCATTTAATGAGCCAAACAACAAACCAATAATCGATTAAATCATCACTAGATTCATCAACTATCAGAACACTCTTTAGTTGAGGCCCTGATTGACAGTTCTAATGAGATCTGTAGATAATCACATATCTACTAATTGTAAATGTGAATATTCTGGTGATCAATCTATTGATTAGTCCATTGGTAGTTTGGCTCATTATAATGTTGATGGAGCTAAAATGTCTTTTCTTGTCCACAACCCAAAGATCATCAGTTTACTATTATAGAAGAATAAAGAAACCAGGAAATAATCAGAGAACAGAAGCTGAACCAGAGAAATTGGACATTTTATTATTAAAAATGATTAAAATCATCAGCAACTAATCGATTAATCGACTAATCGCTCCTGAATATTCATGACACAGATGAATCTGTGTTTTTCTGCAGCTTTCAGTGAGAATCTTTAAAGCGTCTGTGAAACTACGCTGAGTTAAATTAGTGTTTTAAACTGCAGATAGTTCATGTTCTGGAGATCAAACCTTCAAATAAAACCACATGAGTGCAGCTTTGGGACGTTTAAGGAACATTTCTGCACAAACTAATTTAAACTCTGCTGCAGAACAAGTTAGGAACGAGTTTCTGTCTGAAAACATGAAATTATCATCAGCTGCTTCTCTGCTGCTTCACTAAATATCTACTATATATATTACATTAAATAGGTTATATATATTCTCTATATCGTTCATAGCTTCAGCTTCATGAAATAGAAACGCGTCCTCAGATCCTCAGAAGTACTAAAGTATTGCAGTAAAAGTACATATGTATTATGAGTTAGTGTAGTTAAAGTATTGCATTTAAAAGTACTTACAAATTGCATTAAAGTACATCATTATTATCACTAAAGTATTGCAGAAAAGGTACATAGGTATATATATATAGGTATATATGTGTATTTATATATATATATATATATATGTGTATATATGTATATATATATATATATATATATAGGAGTTAGTGTAGTTAAAGGATTGCAGTAAAAGTACTACATTTTTGCAGTGATGGTACATGGGTATTATGAGTTAGTGTAGTTAGGAAGTTAAGATCTTGCAGTAAAAGTACATATGTATTATAGGTTAATGTATTATGAGTGGAATCATTGAAAAGTAATTAAATATAAATATATATGTATAAATATGTCCATCATGCATACTGTGTATGCTGCTCAACAAATTCAATGAATTGTATATAGTATATAGTGTTGTGTATTTTTTAAAGCTTTTATTTTTTTCTTTACTCTGTTCTCTCTTACACCTGTGCTTAGCTGCAGTAACGAGTAAATTTCCCCTTTGTGGGATCAATAAGGTCCTATCTTATCTTATCTATCTTATTTTAAATAATCAATTAACCGTTGCAGCTTTAATTCCATATTTGATACTGACGATTTGTCAGTTAATTGAGTAGTTGCCAGCTATTAAATTAATCGTGTAATGTGCAAATGAACAAGTTGTGCAGGTTCCAGGTTTCACCACCAGGTGGCGCCTGTTGAAGCTCCATTTACCACAATGCTGCCAAGCAACAAAGAAAGCAGGATCATTATTTATCCTGATCAGTACCAAAGTTTACTGGTCTCTTCATGTTTCCATCCCCAACATACGCTGAAAAATATTTCCTGTGTTTAATGTGGTTGTGATGTCGTCAACAAAAATCATCTCAGTGTAGTTTAGAGCTGCAACGACCAGTCGATTGATTGATCGACTATTAAAACGATTATTATACAAACTGGTTTCTTTATTCTTCTATAATAGTAAACTGATGATCTCTGGTTGTTGTTGCAGTTCTAGTGTGAACACATCAAAGATGTGAGTTGCTGGACTTTATAAACCAGATCAATAAATTGTTTCAATAACTGATAATCAACCATTAAAATAGTCATTAGTAAAGTTCTAGTATTTAATTGTTGTTCTGGGACTGAGCTGTTTATTAATTCAAAATTAAATTACTTGAAACAAGATACAGACAAGGAGCTGCAACGATTAGTCGATTAATTGATTAATTACCAACTACCACATTAATCATCAATTGTTCTCATAATTAATTAATTGATTTGAGTCATTTTTAATGATAAAATGTCCAGATTCTCTGGTTCAGCTTCTGTTCTCTGATTATTTCCTGGTTTCTTTATTCTTCTATAATAGTAAACTGATGATCTTTGGATTGTGGACAAAAAAAGACATTTTAGCTTCAATTTGCAGCTTTAGAAACACTGATCAACATTTTACACCATTTAAGGAACCAATCAACTAATCAATCAACCGTTTAAATAATCAATAGATTAATCAACTATCAGGTTATTTGCAGCATCTGTTACTGTTTACTGTGTAAGAAGATATTAGACATAAAGAAGTAAACTCTAGAATTCTAGATAATTCTAAATTCTACAGAATTTTAGTCTGAACAACAGACGTTCAGTCAACCTGAAGGTGTCAGAAATCTACTTTTTAAGTCAAATTTTCATCATTATTGCTGCGTATCGTTCAAAATGTTTCCATAACACTTCTGACACTAAAACCAGAACCTGAACTATACTTTGTTAAGTCCAGTTTTATTAAATCCATTGCAAAAAGTGAACATTTCTACATTTGTTTGCAGCTCTGAGGTGTTTTAACACACAGAACGTTTATTATGACGTCAAGAGATTTCGTTGTAGATTTTCTGCAGGGGGGGCAGTGTGCTGTCTTTAGTTCTGCTTCCTATCTTAGTCCAGTCTGGTCAGGTTTAACCTTCCAGCAAAGATCTGAGTCCTAGAAACATTAAAGCTTCTCCACCACGACAAGGTCACAGCACAAGGAGAAGAAAAATTCACCCTCATCCCCCTCCACCCCATCCCTGCAGGGATGGAGGTGGAGGTGGGGGGGGCCGGGAGGGTGGTGGGGGGGGAGGCTAGGGGGAGGGGGTGGGGAAGGGGGGTTGGGGGGTGGGGAAGGGGGGGCTTAAGTACTTTCACCTTCTAGTTACTACATGAGACAATTTCAGGAAAATTGCGGCAGCACGAGGAAGAACAACCTACCCGCGATGATCCATTTATCTTCTGAACACACAACAATCACATGTGTGATACATATGACGGTCGTATATCCAAAAGATAAAACATCGCAAGACGGGAAAGTTGCGATTTGTCGTAAAACGTTAAAGTAAAGGACTTTTAAATACGTGATGTGAAAGAGAACAAACCAGAGTGGTGAACGTGTCATCAGCACTTCTCTCCCGCTATTGACCTCAGATCCAGGACCAGGTCCAGGATCTGGGGCCAATAGCAGTGCTGACTTCACGAACCCCTCTCGGGTCGGTCATCTTTCTAATTACGTATTTTCAAAGTCTCTTACCGTAACAGTTCCACAACAGGCGCAACCTTCTCGCTGTTGTTTCCTCCAGGTGACCACTCACACAATTTTTCTGAAATTGAGTCATGTAGTAACTAGAAGGTGGAAGTACTTAGGCTCCGCGGGACAATGGGGTGTTGAGGGATGAGCTGAAGAGGAATAAAGAATAGGAATCGAGCTTAGGACTGAGGTTGCTTTGGTTTCTTCCAGCTTTTTGGCTTCCTCAGCCCCAGGGCGTGTCTGAAACGCTTGAACTTAGAGAACTTACGTTTGGGGATGTTCTCCTCCGACACTTCAGCAGTCTCCAGGACTTCAGGATCTGCATCAAGCTCAGGTTCCAGCTCTTCCTGACTTTGGACAGGTTCTTCCTCAGTTGACGGATCTGGCTGCTGGCCTTCCTGCTGAGGTTCTGGATCCTGTCCAATGTCATCTTCCCTCTGATTGAGCTGGGCTGCTAGCTGCTCCTGGCTCGATTCATACGCCTTCTTTAACTCCTCATGAGCAGCTTGCAGCTGCTGCAATTCAGAGTTCAGAGCGACGTTTCGTTCTTTTTCCTTCAGGAGCTCAGCGGTGAATTCACCTTCTCTCAACTGATTCACGGTCCTTAACTCTTCACATGAGGATTTGAGGTCCTCAAGGTCAGACTCAAGTACGTCGTTATCACCCAAGGTCTTTAGGAGCATATCCATGAATTGCGATCTCTGCTCTTCATGAGCCACCTTCAACTGGTCATAGGAAGCCTTGAGTTGGTCAAACTCAAGGTTTCTCATGATGTTGATCTCCTTCTCCCTATGAAGCTCAGCCTTGAATTTCTCTTGGCTCAGTTCATGTGCCACCTTCAACTCCTCATACAGAACTTTGAGTTCCTCGAACTCAGAGTTCTGCATGACGTGGCCTTCCGTTTCCTTCTCCTCCCTAGCCTCGAGGGAAGTGGTACTCTCCGGTTCCGGGGTAACGTGAAGTGATTTGATGTTGACCAGCTCCCTATTCAACATCACAATCTCTTCTTCCATCTCAGTATACAAGTCCTTGAGATATTTCTGCTGGGCCAACTGCATGTTGGCCTCATCCAACGCGGCTCGAAGTCTGTCCAGTCTCCTGGTCTTCTTGCCATTGCTGGTGAAATACTCAGAAGTCGGGTCCAGGTCAATGTCCTTTGTGAGGTACACCGTCTCCGGCTTGTAGTCACAAAGGGCGGCCGTGGTTTTAAAGGTGTTGTCCTCCTTGATCTGGGTCAGGAACTGCTCCCAGGTCAGTTCGTCCACCACCTTTAATCCCTCATCCTGAGGCAGAAACATCTGCTCGGTGGAGTCATCCTCCGGCAGGTCAGGCAAAGCGTCGCGTGCAGCGAGAGTTCCCACTTGCTTCTTGAGCAGCTGGATCTCGTGGTATCTCTCGATGCACAGGTCCTGGAGGTTACCCTGGCAGGCCAGCAGCTCCCTTGCCTGAGCCAACTCAGCGCGGAGTTTGTCCATTCTCCTGGTTCTCTTGTTGTTGCTGACGGACTCGTCATTCATTGTGAATTCCATTTGTGTTGGTTGGTCTTCACAAAGTTCACAAAAAAATCAGAAAAATCTGTAACTGAGTTGAGTGCGTCTGCGTGCGTCTGCGTGTGCTTCTGCGTGCGTCTGCGGGTGCGTCTGCGTGTGCGTCGGCTTGCTAATGCTTGCTTCTGCGTGCGTCGGCGGTGCTAGGCTTCAAGTGAAGATTCGCTACTTGGCTGGGTACGAGTCAGACTTATATAGGCTGAGAGCAGGATGAGGTCAGAGGATGTGTGACATCATCAGAGAAATCATTGGCAGAAACCGGTGACATCACATCCAACCACATCCAATCACATGTGACATCACATATGACATCACGTACGACATCACATGCAAAAGTGATGTCATGTTGTAATGATGCAACTACTGCTGTTTACTTTTGAATTCCATCTTCCCCTTTGCTTCCCTGCAGTTTTACATTCAATGTGTGATTAACATGTAAATGCAAAGTGCTGCTATGATTTAACATTTAAAACTGGTTAAAATCCTCTATTATCACCAAACTGATCAACAGCTCATTGATTATCAGAGCCAAGAGTCATTTCTCTATTTTATCTCACTTCAGTAAAAACACATTTTGAAATAGAAGCTTTCATAGTTTGATGTTTATATTTCACTGGTTCATTTTTCTTTGTGTGTGTACATTTTTTAGGAAAACATTTTAGGTTCAATCTTCAGCTTTGAGAAACACTGATCAACATTTTACACCATTTAATGAGCCAAACAACAAACCAATAATCGATTAAATCATCACTAGATTCATCAACTATCAGAACACTCTTTAGGTGAGGCCCTGATTGACAGTTCTAATGAGATCTGTAGATAATCACATATCTACTGATTGTGAATGTGAATATTCTGGTGATCAATCTATTGATTAGTCCATTGGTAGTTTGGTTCATTATAATGTTGATGAAGTTTGAAGCTAAAATGTCTTTTTTTGTCACAACCCAAAGATCATCAGTTTACTATTATAGAAGAATAAAGAAACCAGGAAATAATCAGAGAACAGAAGCTGAAACCAGAGAATTTGGACATTTTATTATTAAAAATGATTAAAATCATCAGCAACTAATCGATTAATCGACTAATCGCTCCTGAATATTCATGACACAGATGAATCTGTGTTTTTCTGCAGCTTTCAGTGAGAATCTTTAAAGCGTCTGTGAAACTACGCTGAGTTAAATTAGTGTTTTAAACTGCAGATAATTCATGTTCTGGAGATCAAACCTTCAAATAAAACCACATGAGTGCAGCTTTGGGACGTTTAAGGAACATTTCTGCACAAACTAATTTAAACTCTGCTGCAGAACAAGTTAGGAACGAGTTTCTGTCTGAAAACATGAAATTATCATCAGCTGCTTCTCTGCTGCTTCACTAAATATCTACTATATATATTACATTAAATAGGTTATATATATTCTCTATATCGTTCATAGCTTCAGCTTCATGAAATAGAAACGCGTCCTCAGATCCTCAGAAGTACTAAAGTATTGCAGTAAAAGTCCATATGTTTTATGAGTTAGTGTAGTTAAAGTATTGCATTTAAAAGTACTTACAAATTGCATTAAAGTACATCATTATTATCACTAAAGTATTGCAGAAAAGGTACATAGGTATATATATATAGGTATATATGTGTATTTATATATATATATATATATGTGTATATATGTATATATATATATATATATATATATATATATAGGAGTTAGTGTAGTTAAAGGATTGCAGTAAAAGTACTACATTTTTGCAGTGATGGTACATGGGTATTATGAGTTAGTGTAGTTAGGAAGTTAAGATCTTGCAGTAAAAGTACATATGTATTATAGGTTAATGTATTATGAGTGGAATCATTGAAAAGTAATTAAATATAAATATATATGTATAAATATGTCCATCATGCATACTGTGTATGCTGCTCAACAAATTCAATGAATTGTATATAGTATATAGTGTTGTGTATTTTTTAAAGCTTTTATTTTTTTCTTTACTCTGTTCTCTCTTACACCTGTGCTTAGCTGCAGTAACGAGTAAATTTCCCCTTTGTGGGATCAATAAGGTCCTATCTTATCTTATCTACCTTATTTTAAATAATTGATTAACCGTTGCAGCTTTAATTCCATATTTGATACTGACGATTTGTCAGTTAATTGAGTAGTTGCCAGCTATTAAATTAATCGTGTAATGTGCAAATGAACAAGTTGTGCAGGTTCCAGGTTTCACCACCAGGTGGCGCCTGTTGAAGCTCCATTTACCACAATGCTGCCAAGCAACAAAGAAAGCAGAATCATTATTTATCCTGATCAGTACCAAGGTTTACTCATCTCTTCATGTTTCCATCCCCAACATACGCTGAAAAATATTTCCTGTGTTTAATGTGGTTGTGATGTCGTCAACAAAAATCATCTCAGTGTAGTTTAGAGCTGCAACGACCAGTCGATTGATTGATCGACTATTAAAACGATTATTATACAAACTGGTTTCTTTATTCTTCTATAATAGTAAACTGATGATCTCTGGTTGTTGTTGCAGTTCTAGTGTGAACACATCAAAGATGTGAGTTGCTGGACTTTATAAACCAGATCAATTAATTGTTTCAATAACTGATAATCAACCATTAAAATAGTCATTAGTAAAGTTCTAGTATTTAATTGTTGTTCTGGGACTGAGCTGTTTATTAATTCAAAATTAAATTACTTGAAACAAGATACAGACAAGGAGCTGCAACGATTAGTCGATTAATTGATTAATTACCAACTACCACATTAATCATCAATTGTTCTCATAATTAATTAATTGATTTGAGTCATTTTTAATGATAAAATGTCCAGATTCTCTGGTTCAGCTTCTGTTCTCTGATTATTTCCTGGTTTGTTTATTCTTCTATAATAGTAAACTGATGATCTTTGGGTTGTGGACAAAAAAGACATTTTAGCTTGAATCTGCAGCTTTAGAAACACTGATCAACATTTTACACCATTTAAGGAACCAATCAACTAATCAATCAACCGTTTAAATAATCAATAGATTAATCAACTATCAGGTTATTTGCAGCATCTGTTACTGTTTACTGTGTAAGAAGATATTAGACATAAAGAAGTAAACTCTAGAATTCTAGATAATTGAAAATTCACCAGAATTTTAGTCTGAACAACAGACGTTCAGTCAACCTGAAGGTGTCAGAAATCTACTTTTTAAGTCAAATTTTCATCATTATTGCTGCGTATCGTTCAAAATGTTTCCATAACACTTCTGACACTAAAACCAGAACCTGAACTATACTTTGTTAAGTCCAGTTTTATTAAATCCATTGCAAAAAGTGAACATTTCTACATTTGTTTGCAGCTCTGAGGTGTTTTAACACACAGAACGTTTATTATGACGTCAAGAGATTTCGTTGTAGATTTTCTGCAGGGGGGGCAGTGTGCTGTCTTTAGTTCTGCTTCCTATCTTAGTCCAGTCTGGTCAGGTTTAACCTTCCAGCAAAGATCTGAGTCCTAGAAACATTAAAGCTTCTCCACCACGACAAGGTCACAGCACAAGGAGAAGAAAAATTCACCCTCATCCCCCTCCACCCCATCCCTGCAGGGATGGAGGTGGAGGCGGGGGGGGCCGGGAGGGTGGTGGGGGGGGAGGCTAGGGGGGGGGGGGTGGGGAAGGGGGGTTGGGGGGTGGGGAAGGGGGGGGCTTAAGTACTTTCACCTTCTAGTTACTACATGAGACAATTTCAGGAAAATTGCGGCAGCACGAGGAAGAACAACCTACCCGCGATGATCCATTTATCTTCTGAACACACAACAATCACATGTGTGATACATATGACGGTCGTATATCCAAAAGATAAAACATCGCAAGACGGGAAAGTTGCGATTTGTCGTAAAACGTTAAAGTAAAAGACTTTTAAATACGTGATGTGAAAGAGAACAAACCAGAGTGGTGAACGTGTCATCAGCACTTCTCTCCCGCTATTGACCTCAGATCCAGGACCAGGTCCAGGATCTGGGGCCAATAGCAGTGCTGACTTCACGAACCCCTCTCGGGTCGGTCATCTTTCTAATTACGTATTTTCAAAGTCTCTTACCGTAACAGTTCCACAACAGGCGCAACCTTCTCGCTGTTGTTTCCTCCAGGTGACCACTCACACAATTTTTCTGAAATTGAGTCATGTAGTAACTAGAAGGTGGAAGTACTTAGGCTCCGCGGGACAATGGGGTGTTGAGGGATGAGCTGAAGAGGAATAAAGAATAGGAATCGAGCTTAGGACTGAGGTTGCTTTGGTTTCTTCCAGCTTTTTGGCTTCCTCAGCCCCAGGGCGTGTCTGAAACGCTTGAACTTAGAGAACTTACGTTTGGGGATGTTCTCCTCCGACACTTCAGCAGTCTCCAGGACTTCAGGATCTGCATCAAGCTCAGGTTCCAGCTCTTCCTGACTTTGGACAGGTTCTTCCTCAGTTGACGGATCTGGCTGCTGGCCTTCCTGCTGAGGTTCTGGATCCTGTCCAATGTCATCTTCCCTCTGATTGAGCTGGGCTGCTAGCTGCTCCTGGCTCGATTCATACGCCTTCTTTAACTCCTCATGAGCAGCTTGCAGCTGCTGCAATTCAGAGTTCAGAGCGACGTTTCGTTCTTTTTCCTTCAGGAGCTCAGCGGTGAGTTCACCTTCTCTCAACTGATTCCCGGTCCTTAACTCTTCACATGAGGATTTGAGGTCCTCAAGGTCAGACTCAAGTACGTCGTTATCACCCAAGGTCTTTAGGAGCTCATCCATGAATTGCGATCTCTGCTCTTCATGAGCCACCTTCAACTGGTCATAGGAAGCCTTGAGTTGGTCAAACTCAAGGTTTCTCATGATGTTGATCTCCTTCTCCCTATGAAGCTCAGCCTTGAATTTCTCTTGGCTCAGTTCATGTGCCACCTTCAACTCCTCATACAGAACTTTGAGTTCCTCGAACTCAGAGTTCTGCACGACGTGGCCTTCCGTTTCCTTCTCCTCCCTAGCCTCAAGGGAAGTGGTACTCTCCGGTTCCGGGGTAACGTGAAGTGATGTGATGTTGACCAGCTCCCTATTCAACATCACAATCTCTTCTTCCATCTCAGTATACAAGTCCTTGAGATATTTCTGCTGGGCCAACTGCATGTTGGCCTCATCCAACGCGGCTCGAAGTCTGTCCAGTCTCCTGGTCTTCTTGCCATTGCTGGTGAAATACTCAGAAGTCGGGTCCAGGTCGATGTCCTTTGTGAGGTACACCGTCTCCGGCTTGTAGTCACAAAGGGCGGCCGTGGTTTTAAAGGTGTTGTCCTCCTTGATCTGGGTCAGGAACTGCTCCCAGGTCAGTTCGTCCACCACCTTTAATCCCTCATCCTGAGCCAGAAACATCTGCTCGGTGGAGTCATCCTCCGGCAGGTCAGGCAAAGCGTCGCGTGCAGCGAGAGTTCCCACTTGCTTCTTGAGCAGCTGGATCTCGTGGTATCTCTCGATGCACAGGTCCTGGAGGTTACCCTGGCAGGCCAGCAGCTCCCTTGCCTGAGCCAACTCAGCGCGGAGTTTGTCCATTCTCCTGGTTCTCTTGTTGTTGCTGACGGACTCGTCATTCATTGTGAATTCCATTTGTGTTGGTTGGTCTTCACAAAGTTCACAAAAAAATCAGAAAAATCTGTAACTGAGTTGAGTGCGTCTGCGTGCGTCTGCGTGTGCTTCTGCGTGCGTCTGCGGGTGCGTCTGCGTGTGCGTCGGCTTGCTAATGCTTGCTTCTGCGTGCGTCGGCGGTGCTAGGCTTCAAGTGAAGATTCGCTACTTGGCTGGGTACGAGTCAGACTTATATAGGCTGAGAGCAGGATGAGGTCAGAGGATGTGTGACATCATCAGAGAAATCATTGGCAGAAACCGGTGACATCACATCCAACCACATCCAATCACATCCAATCACATCCAATCACATGTGACATCACGTATGACATCACGTACGACATCACATGCAAAAGTGATGTCATGTTGTAATGATGCAACTACTGCTGTTTACTTTTGAATTCCATCTTCCCCTTTGCTTCCCTGCAGTTTTACATTCAATGTGTGATTAACATGTAAATGCAAAGTGCTGCTATGATTTAACATTTAAAACTGGTTAAAATCCTCTATTATCACCAAACTGATCAACAGCTCATTGATTATCAGAGCCAAGAGTCATTTCTCTATTTTATCTCACTTCAGTAAAAACACATTTTGAAATAGAAGCTTTCATAGTTTGATGTTTATATTTCACTGGTTCATTTTTCTTTGTGTGTGTGTACATTTTTTAGGAAAACATTTTAGGTTCAATCTTCAGCTTTGAGAAACACTGATCAACATTTTACACCATTTAATGAGCCAAACAACAAACCAATAATCGATTAAATCATCACTAGATTCATCAACTATCAGAACACTCTTTAGTTGAGGCCCTGATTGACAGTTCTAATGAGATCTGTAGATAATCACATATCTACTCATTGTAAATGTGAATATTCTGGTGATCAATCTATTGATTAGTCCATTGGTAGTTTGGCTCATTATAATGTTGATGAAGCTAAAATGTCTTTTCTTGTCCACAACCCAAAGATCATCAGTTTACTATTATAGAAGAATAAAGAAACCAGGAAATAATCAGAGAACAGAAGCTGAAACCAGAGAATCTGGACATTTTATTAATAAAAATGACTCAAATCATCAGCAACTAATCGATTAATCGACTAATCGCTCCTGAATATTCATGACACAGATGAATCTGTGTTTTTCTGCAGCTTTCAGTGAGAATCTTTAAAGCGTCTGTGAAACTACGCTGAGTTAAATTAGTGTTTTAAACTGCAGATAATTCATGTTCTGGAGATCAAACCTTCCAATAAAACCACATGAGTGCAGCTTTGGGACGTTTGAGGAACATTTCTGCACATACTAATTTAAACTCTGCTGCAGAACAAGTTAGGAACGAGTTTCTGTCTGAAAACATGAAATTATCATCAGCTGCTTCTCTGCTGCTTCACTAAATATCTACTATATATATTACATTAAATAGGTTATATATATTCTCTATATCGTTCATAGCTTCAGCTTCATGAAATAGAAACACGTCCTCAGATCCTCAGAAGTACTAAAGTATTGCAGTAAAAGTACATATGTATTATGAGTTAGTGTAGTTAAAGTATTGCATTTAAAAGTACTTACAAATTGCATTAAAGTACATCATTATTATCACTAAAGTATTGCAGGAAAGGTACATAGGTATATATATATAGGTATATATGTGTATTTATATATATATATATATATATGTGTATATATGTATATATATATATATATATATATATATATATAGGAGTTAGTGTAGTTAAAGGATTGCATTTAAAAGTACTTACAAATTGCATTAAAGTACATCATTATTATCACTAAAGTATTGCAGGAAAGGTACATAGGTACATATATATAGGTATATATGTGTATTTATATATATATATGTGTATATGTATATATATGTATATATATATATATGAGTTAGTGTAGTTAAAGGATTGCAGTAAAAGTACTACATTTTTGCAGTGATGGTACATGGGTATTATGAGTTAGTGTAGTTAGGAAGTTAAGATCTTGCAGTAAAAGTACATATGTATTATAGGTTAATGTATTATGAGTGGAATCATTGAAAAGTAATTAAATATAAATATATATGTATAAATATGTCCATCATGCATACTGTGTATGCTGCTCAACAAATTCAATGAATTGTATATAGTATATAGTGTTGTGTATTTTTTATAGCTTTTATTTTTTTCTTTACTCTGTACTCTTACACCTGTGCTTAGCTGCAGTAACGAGCCAATTTCCCCGTTGTGGGATCAATAAAGTCCTATCTTATCTTATCTACCTTATTTTAAATAATCATTTAACCGTTGCAGCTTTAATTCCATATTTGATACTGACGATTGGTCAGTTAATTGATTAGTGTTTCCTCCAACTCGTACCACCTGCACTGCACATTTTAAAGAAAATATAAGACTTTAATGTGGCCTTATAGTCGTGAAAATACAGTAAGTTATTTTCCAGCTCATCCACTCACCTCCGTCCATCGTCTTGTTTCCTGTCTCGTCGTGTCCTGACTTCCTGTCTGTGGTTGCAGTCTACCCAGCAAAGCGTCGTAACCGCCACAGCGTGGCGGGCTCCCAGTTCATGGCGGGACGCCAGGCGGCGGCGGAGCGGGCGCCGGTCCGACGCAGCAACACCATGCCGCCGAACCTGGGGAATTCTGGGATACTGGGCCGGGTCATCACGGAGGAGAGGCCGTCTGGAGGTCAGGAACACACACACACACACACACACACACACACACACACAGATACCAGCCATCACTGATATCATCTGAGGAGGAAAACTGATTGACTCTTATATTTTTAAATATTGCTAATAACCTAATACTACTCATATTAATTACTATTAAGTTATTTATTTAATTTTAAGTACTATAAGAGACTTTAGAGGTAAAAATAAAATCATGTTTCTATGATTCGTAGTTAGTTACCAATAGTCCTGGTTTCTGGATCACTTTGGATTTTCTGTTGTTTGGCAGAACTGCAGTAAATGGAACTTCGAACAGGCGCCACCTGGTGGTGAAACCTGGCACTGACATAGCATGAGGACATAATATACTAGACAACATACAGTATTAAAAACAAGCCAGCTCCATAAAGGAACGGCCACAACACTTAGGCGCATGTGCTTTTAGATAAAAAATTAAATGTAAAATTATTCTTTTTAAAATTTTTGATCTTTGAGTGTGTGGCCATGGATTATATATTTTTTAATAATAATGTCCCCATAGGTGCTCCATAGTTTTCTGTGTGGGTTTCTACACTTAATAAATGAGGTCCGCTTTGATCAATGCAAACCTTTCTAATATGTGTGTGTGTGTGTGTGTGTGTGTGTGTGTGTGTTCAGGTCCGGTATCAGATCCCGGCATGGTTCGGATCATCTGTGGACATCACAACTGGATCGCCGTGGCCTACGCCCAGTTTGTGGTCTGCTACAGGTAAAAGATGAAGTCCCACCAGAAATTTGTGAAATATGCCAATTTTTTTTTCCTTCATGAGTAGAAATCAGCTCTGTTCTTACACTCGTTTTTACTATAAATGAGGCTTTAATTGTAATAATATCCTTTAGTGTGTTGGCGTCAGAGAGAATGTCATGGAAGCAAAAAAATAAAACTAGTCTGGTACCAAGTTTTCATGATATTTTTGACCTTATCCAGTTCACTGTAAATTTCTTTGTTTTAAAATATAATAGTTTGTCATTGTATGGCAGTGTGGTAACTATAATTTAGACTTTTTTTCTTGTGTGTGTCCCTCAGGGTGAAGGAGTCCACCGGGTGGCAGCAGGTCTTCACCTCCCCTCGTCTGGACTGGGTCATCGACCGGGTCGCCCTCAACGCCAAGGTGATGGGCGGCTCCCTGGGCGACAACGACAAGATGGTGGCCGTCGCCTCGGTAACAGAGATCATCCTCTGGGCCATCTGCCCCGACGGCAACGGGAACGAAATCGGTTAAGTGTTGTCTTCACCTTGTTTCAAGCCTATCAATAATCACTATTGATGATAATATCAGCTATAGACTATCAATAATCACTATTGATGATAATATCAGCTATAGACTATCAATAATCACTATTGATGATAATATCAGCTATAGACTATCAATAATCACTATTATTGATAATATCAGCTATAGACTATCAATAATCACTATTATTGATAATATCAGCTATAGACTATCAATAATCACTATTGATGATAATATCAGCTATAGACTATCAATAATCACTATTGATGATAATATCAGCTATAACCTATCAATAATCACTATTGATGATAATATCAGCTATAGACTATCAATAATCACTATTATTGATAATATCAGCTATAGACTATCAATAATCACTATTGATGATAATATCAGCTATAGACTATCAATAATCACTATTATTGATAATATCAGCTATAGACTATCAATAATCACTATTGATGATAATATCAGCTATAGACTATCAATAATCACTATTGATGATAATATCAGCTATAGACTATCAATAATCACTATTGATGATAATATCAGCTATAGACTATCAATAATCACTATTATTGATAATATCAGCTATAGACTATCAATAATCACTATTATTGATAATATCAGCTATAGACTATCAATAATCACTATTATTGATAATATCAGCTATAGACTATCAATAATCACTATTATTGATAATATCAGCTATAGACTATCAATAATCACTATTGATGATAATATCAGCTATAGACTATCAATAATCACTATTATTGATAATATCAGCTATAGACTATCAATAATCACTATTATTGATAATATCAGCTATAGACTATCAATAATCACTATTGATGATAATATCAGCTATAGACTATCAATAATCAGTATTGATGATGATATCAGCTATAGACTATCAATAATCAGTATTGATGATGATATCAGCTATAGACTATCAATAATCACTATTATTGATAATATCAGCTATAGACTATCAATATTCACTATTGATGATAATATCAGCTATAGACTATCAATAATCACTATTGATGATAATATCAGCTATAGACTATCAATAATCACTATTATTGATAACATCATCTTCAGATTGAGATTCTCTCCAATCACTAATTAATCTCATTTTCTCTTCCTACTTTTTATATCTTAACATGTGAGTGGACAAATCTGCTTCAGTTTATGATTATTGATTATTGGAACAATGAGAAATAGTCTCAATAAATAAAAAACCTCATTTCTGCCTTTAAAATGTAAAAAAACATGTTGAATACAAACCAAACCAGCTTCAGTCTTGACATGAGACTGTATGCAGATGATCATTGAGTTTATGTCACAGAAACAGTGTTATAGAAGTTCAATGATAACATTTCTCTGCAGACTTTATTGGTCTAAATTTGTGTTTTTCCTGCTGCAGGCGTCTTCAGCCTCAACGTTCCAGTGGAGGCTCTCTTCTTTGTTGGGAACCAGCTGATCGCCACCAGTCACACGGGGAAGGTCGGAGTGTGGAACGCCGTCACCAAACACTGGCAGGTGGGTCACCATGTCATGAAATACCATAGGAAAAAAAAACATGTATACAGCAGCAGCATTGAGATTTATCCATAAATCACATAGAAAAATAAAGTGTTCATCATCAATACAATAATAAAATAGTTTAATATAATATCAGTAGTAGCTGCAGCTAACCACTATTTAGAGATTTATTTAGATTGGAGCTGTTTGTGGTCTGAATGATCCTCAGTGATTTATAGGATCTTTGAGCCCTTATTAAACATTAAACTTTACAATGCAAACATTTGTTTTCTGATTTAAGTCAGCTTGTTCTTGTTTTAAGTTTTAAATAAAGTATTTTTTTATCTGTAGTAAAATATAATTGTCCTCATTACAGAACCAGGACGTGGTTCCTATCAGCAGCTACGACACCGCCGGCTCCTTCCTCATCCTAGGCTGCAACAACGGATCAATCTATTATATCGGTAGGATCAATCAATCAATCAATCGATCATCCAATCACCTCTCTGTTAAAATAAAGGCCCAAGTCATTTTTTCTGTGTTTTTGGAAAAACCCAAAACTTTGTGATGTCTCTATGGAACATTACAGATCACATTTATTGATATGGACAGTGCTTAATATTGAATTATTATTAAAGTATAACTTAGACATTTTTCCTTTTGATTTAAATATTTTATTTTCATATTTGAATTATTTATTTTTTTCATAATTAACATGTATTTTCTATACATTTTTAGATGAGGTTTTATTTATACCATGATTTACTCCTTCAGTTCTCAATATACATAATGCATTTAAAAGTTTAACTTTATTCATATATCTATATATTTTTCACATTACATACTGCTTTTATTTCTTTATGACATTTATAAATAAGAAATAATAATATAAACATGTCTTTATTTTTTTCCTATATGTTTTATATTGTATTCCTTAATTTTGACTTTTGAACAAATTTGATGGTATTCTATGTTTTATTTTTTTTTTGTTTTTTTTACATTTTCAGAGTTATTTTATTGTGAATGTAGCTCACATTTTATCCACATTTTTAGAAAAGAAGAAGTAGTGAAATATTATAGAATAAATGACTGCAAATCATATCAGGTAGTAAAGTATATATACTTATTTATTTCATTTCATGCACAGCACTGCATATTAAATTATTATAAGTATAACCTGATAAATTTACACTAAATTCCTATAAAACATTACATTCTAAAGTCTTTATCTCTCACCAGTAGAAACTGATTCTAGAAGCTTCTTCTGGATTCTTGATGAAAACTGTTGTAAAATTGTT
Organism: Eupleurogrammus muticus; assembly: GCA_036785175.1. Taxonomy (NCBI): domain Eukaryota; kingdom Metazoa; phylum Chordata; class Actinopteri; order Scombriformes; family Trichiuridae; genus Eupleurogrammus; species Eupleurogrammus muticus. Next base: position 403,268 of record JAYKQN010000052.1, on the reverse strand, counting down.
TTTAATTTTATCCTAAAGAATAAAACATCCTAAGTAAAATGTCCATCGTCCTACAGGACATAAAGAGTCTGATCCTTCATCAGGATTAAAGTGATTTTACCAGATGATTTAGGACTAATTCAGGTCATTATTTAATAAGGTGACGATCTAAATGTTAAATCACTTTTTGTGTGTTTGACAGACGTTCAGAAGTTTCCTCTGAGGATGAAGGACAACGATCTGCTGGTGACGGAGCTGTACAGAGACCCCACTGAAGACGCCATCACTGCCCTCAGCGTCTACCTCACCCCCAAAACCAGTATGTTGGACCATATGACCAATGATACCAGTGCTGTTATCACACTTTAATATATGTATATATATATATATGCATATAACAATGCATGTAAATGAACCACTTTCATACACGTTTATAAAGTTCTCACACAGTGTGAGTCTGTCTGTCTGTAACCCCTGTTTCTGGTCATGTGATCAGGTGACAGCGGGAACTGGATTGAGATCGCGTACGGGACGAGTTCCGGGACGGTCCGGGTCATCGTGCAGCACCCAGAGACCGTGGGTTCTGGTCCTCAGCTGTTCCAGACCTTCTCAGTCCACCGCAGCCCCGTCACCAAGATCATGCTGTCAGAGAAACACCTGATCTCAGGTGGGGGAGGGGCCAAACCACACACACACACACACACACACACACAACTATATACACACAACTATACACACACACACACACACACACACACACATATATACTATATACACTATATACACACAACTATACACACACACACAACTATATACACACATACACACACACACACAACAATGATCTCAGGTGGGGGAGGGGCCAAACCAAACACACACACACACACACACACACACACACAACTATATACACACACTATACATACACTACACACAACTATACACACACACACACACAACTATATACACACACTATACACACACTACACACAACTATACACACACACACACACACACACACACAACTATATACACACACACAACTATATACACACACACAACCATATACACACACACACACACTCTAAGCACACAACTACACAATTATACACACAACTGCACATGCAGAACTACACACACACGTCTGTGCATAATGAAGCAGATTTCCAGCAGTAATCTAGGTCCTCTGCAGTAGACCAGAGACCAGGTCTCTGTAGACCAGATCCCTGGGTCCTGGTCCAGATCTAAACAGCATCCCTGTGTTTCTCCTCCTGGTGACGCCTCGTTTCCCGTCTCAGTCTGTGCCGACAACAACCACGTGCGGACGTGGACGGTGACCCGCTTCAGGGGGATGATCTCCACGCAGCCCGGCTCCACGCCGCTCACCTCCTTCAAGATCCTCAGCCTGGACGACGTGGACGGACACGGCGGCTGCAGCGCCGGCACGGAGATCGGTGAGTTCAGGGTTCAAGTTCTGACAGGAACACACTTTCTACAGGTAGAGGACTCGTAACTCTAATAATCGAAGCTGTCCCTGTGTGTCAGGACCTTACGGAGAGAGAGACGACCAGCAGGTTTTCATCCAGAGGGTCGTACCAGACACCGATAAACTCTACGTCAGGCTGTCGTCCAACGGGAAGAGGTGAGCTGTGTGTTCTGTTTCTGTTTAAAAGTGGAGGAGAGTGAGATCGCAGCATCCACAGGAGTGTGTGTGTGTGTGTGTGTGTCAGGGTGTGTGAGGTGCGCTCGGTGGACTCCACCTCCATCACGGCCTTCATGGTGCACGAGTGCGAGGGCTCCAGCCGCATCGGCTCCAGGCCGCGGCGCTACCTGTTCAGCGGCCACGGCAACGGCAGCATCCAGATGTGGGACCTGACCACCGCCATGGAGATCGCCGGCAAGGTCGACATCAGAGGTCAGACGCTTCAAACACAACTTTATTGTTCGCTGACGCACGGGACAGGTCTCACGTCAGCGTTTGTTCTGATGTTCTTGAACAATTTGACAGTGAGGAGGAAAAGTAGTTTGTGACATTTATGTGGGGGAGCTCTGTGATTGGTCAGTACCCCTCGTTAGTGACTGATGTGGGCTCTGATTAGTCAGTACAATTGTTAGTGACTGATGTGGGCAGTGATTGGTCAGTACCCTCGTTAGTGACTGATGTGGGCAGTGATTGGTCAGTACCCCTCGTTAGTGACTGATGTGGGCTGTGATTGGTCAGTACCCTCGTTAGTGACTGATGTGGGCAGTGATTGGTCAGTACCCTCGTTAGTGACTGATGTGGGCTGTGATTGGTTGTCTCCCAGCGTTGGGCGGGCCAACAGAGGAGGAGCTGCTGGAGCTTCTGGACCAGTGTGACCTCGCTCTGACCAGAACACCTGACAGCACACCTAGAGCCTCAATCTGCAGGTACACACACACAGACACACACAATAGAATAATGTATTGTCACATCACTACCTTATTAAAATAATGGTCTTTCAGTGGTCCAAATCAGGATTTGTTGCCACCAGATAATTTAAAAAAATCTCTCGAAAGTCAAAATTATGAGATAAAAAGTCAGTATTATAGGATACCATTTATCTCATAATTATGAGTTTTAAGTCATAATTATCAAAAGTATTTATCTCATAATTTCAACTTTTATCTCATAATTTAGTTTTTTTATCTAAAAGATATGACTGAATCTGAAAATACTATTTTTGGTAACACATCAGTTGATGGTCATGTGACTTCCTGTTTCCACAGTCTTCTCTCTCAGCTCAGCGACGGCGTGCGTGCGGAGAGACTCCACCCCCCAGGAGGAGGGAGAGGAGGCGGAGCTTCGGGGTCGTCCGCCTCCATGTGCGGCAGCCTCCCTCGCCAGGCTCCGCCCCCCGTGCCGTTTGCCAAACCCCCGCGTGACTCCGCCCTCTTGCCCGGAGTCGGATCGCAGCCCTTTGCTGTCCCCAGCCCCGCCCCCGGCTCTAACCCCGCCCCCGGCTCTAACCCCGCCCCCAGCCCCCGCCCCACCCGGCACCCGGACAGGGAGTGGGGCTCCGTCCGGCGGGGCAGCTTCGTGGAGCGCTGCCAGGAGCTCGCCAAGGGGTCGGAGGCGGCGGCGGGCCACGGGTTCGGGGTGGCTGCGGGGTCGGAGGGCGCGAGGCGGAGCTTAGCGGTGTGCAGCGAGCTGGAGGCCAGGTTCGGCCTCCGGACCCCCACCACCTTCTCCGTGTCGCCAGGTGCTCGCCACTCCCCTGGCGCGCCGTCGTCGCCGCTGTCTCCGTCGCACCGCAGGACCACGCCCACTTCCCCGACAAGCCCCGCCCCCAACGCTGCCTCTCTGAGCCCCGCCCGGGCCCAGATGACCTCCCCGCCCCACCGGGGCGCCGCGCCGCCTCCTGCCGACTCCCCGGCTTCTCCTGACAGCCAGAGTCCGGACAGCCCCGCCCCCGCCGCCATCGCCCCGCCCACCAGCCCCAAACCACACATGAACGAGACCAGCTTCTGATTGGCCGAAACTGATTGTGAGAAGTGACGCGTGTCGTCGGCAGGTTTCAGGTTTCAGAGACGCTAACGCCTTAATGACTGGTCTGGATGAGCAGCCAATCAGCCGTTTGGAGGGCTGTGATGTCATTGTTGCCTCACGACAAGATGGCCGCTAACGAACAACGTAACACGACTCGACTTCAAACTGCTGAAAGTTTCCAGGTTTAAGCTGCACTAATCACTAATCAGTAGATTCAATGATTCACATCTAAAAGCTGGAAGGAGAGAATTTTGATATTTGGAGAAAAAACTAATAATCAACTAAACGGCCTCGATTATTATAGAGGTTTATTATTTATGAAGATTTAGATAAAATAATTTATTCTCATGTACCAGATGGTTTGGTTAGTGAAAAAAACACTCAACAGTATTTTGTACTTTAATGTTCATACACTGCAAAACAATTAGTACAATTAATCCAATATTGTGTAGAATTGTTGTATTTCACAAATTATTTACAATTTTTGTCAATTTTTATTCTTTTTTTTTTTTTTTTTTTTTTTTTTTAAGAAAATGTTTTTCCTTAAAAACAAAAAAAAAAGAAAACAAACTGACCCAAATCAGGTCGAAAACTGAAATAAGCTTAATTGAATAAAATAGAGATTGTTTAATTTCAATATTGGACTAATTATACCAAAAAACTATATTATATAAACTAATATTTAACTAATATAGGAAATAGCCGTTTGTAAGGAGGCTAATGTGATGTTACATCTGAATCCATTCTGCTGGTTTAATCCATTTTTTACATTTTTATGTGTTTATAAAATATAAAAAACACATTATCACATAAGCAGAATTTCTTTTAATCAAATAATCCTTTATTAAACCACACACACACACACACACACACACACACACTCTGTGTGCAGCGTCTGGCAGACGTTAACAGTCTATAGATCCACAGCTGAACTTATCAATACACTTATTGATCTGAGGCTCAGACAGTGGGAGACTGGCCAGACTTCACACGCTCACACACACACACACACACACACACACACACACTCGGCCAGTTATTGATCAGCTGCTGGAAACAAGTACAACATACAAACAGTGATCGACATTTTTCTGATGCACAGACCTGACAATTAATGGGTAAAATAAACCGTATTTAGTTAATAATGAGAATGAAGCTTCCTTCATGTTGGAGCTGCTGAGGCTGATTATTCAGCTGATTATTCAGCTGATTATTCAGCTGATTATTCAGCTGATTATTCAGCTGCTTTTTCTGTTTTCTGGGGGCAGGATTTAGCTAATGGCCACCAACTCGTGTTATCAGTCGATTAATCAATAAGTTTCTGACTATTTTAAACCCAATTAATCAGATTTGAGTCATTTTTAATGATAAATGTCCAGATTCTCTGGTTCCAGCTTCTGTTCTCTGATTATTTCCTGCTTTCTTTATTCTTCTATAACAGTAAACTGATGAACTTTGGGTTGTGGACAAAAAGACGTTTTATCTGTTGCATTAATCGTCTACATCTATAGATCAACGACTGTTTACCTGATTAGTTGCAGCTTGGAGATTCGCTGGTGAACATGGTGAACGTGAAGCAGCTAAAAATCCAGTTTAGTTTCTCAGGCTGAAAGAACAAACGAAATGTCTGAATGTTTCATCCCCAAGTGACCGAAAAATATCAGCGTGCAGCTTTATTCACGTTTTTGTACCTTTTTAATAACCAGCAGTTTTTGTTATTATTATTATTATTATTAAAAAGATGTATTTCCTGTTAGCGGATGAGTTTTTCTTAACTGAGAGCTTCGTATGCGTCTGTACCTGTTTTTCTTCATGTTTTGAACCACACCTGAACACTGTGAAGAAGAAGAAAGGCGACGTCTACTCGTCCGTTCAAAGCTGCCAAACCAGCGTCTTCCTGCACGTTTCCTGTTTCTAGCTCCAGGTTTATTTAACTGGTCGAACAGCCACTGGTTTGTTGTCCTGTCCTGCTGTTTTCCCCTTTGTTTTATGCTTTTTAAACACGTAGCAGGTTTCAGCATTAAACTGTCCCGTTTATGTCTGTAAAATAAGAAAAAAGAGCCACAACTTCTGTTCATGTTGAAAATGGATAAAAAAACAATGGACATGAACGGATGAATCGACTTCATGCACAATTCTGATAATTTAAATAAACTGTTAATAAGAAAGTTGTAATTGTGTTATAGGAGTTAGTGACTTAATATGGTGTTACAGCTAAACATACAACATAATGTCTATGCTGCCTTTAATACTAAATAAGGGGCCAATTTATTAAAAATACATTAATCTCTCAAAGGTTTTACAGCAGGAAGCACATCATGGTTGATATGAAATGTGCACACAATAAAATATGAATGACCACAGGGATAATTTTTAATGTTAAAACAACTAATTGTTCTAACTGCAGTAATTGTCAGATATCCTTTAATTGTGTAATTGAAGGATCATTAAATAATGAAATGATGTAAAGCGAATGGTTTAACTCAGATTTCTCTCAATCAAAAATTCTCCAAAATATCTTTTTTTTTTATTTTATTGACCATGTTTTTTATTGTTTTAATGTTTTTGTGTCATTTTTAACCAAAAACCTTTGTAACGTTTGTATAAAAGAAAAGGAAAAATAAAATCACTGTCTCATGAAACGGCTTTTAATTCATGTAGTGTCACTGGAAGAAACATCTGACGGCTTTAAATAATCCCAGTCGTGAGTCCTTACTGGGTGTAACCAGGTCGCGTTCAGAGTTCACATAAAAATATCTTTTATTTTTTTCATTTACAAAAATTATTTTAACATGAGTCAAATTGTTCAGATTCTGACGATGATAAAAAGCAGATATTTTCATCATCACTCAACGATCAGGCTCCATCCTACCTTAGAGATCTCTTAGTCCCATATCACCATCCAGAACATTACGCTCCCAACATGCAGCTTATTGGAGGTTCCAGAATTTCTAGAATTAAAACAGGAGGCAGAGCCTTCAACTTCCAGGCTCCTCTCCTGTGGAATCGTCTTCCAGTTTCAGTCCTGGGGGGCAGACACCTGTTGTCTTCATGAGATGCTCTGAGCTTCTTTTTCTACAGATGATCCACTGTTGTACTTTTAAATCTGCTGTGTTTTCTCATTCACTGTTTAAAATGAAAAAAAATAATCTCCTGATAAAGCAGTAAAATCCTCCTCAACCGATGTGATGCTCACGCCGAAGCAGCAGGTGGCGACAGCACTCCTAACAGGAAGCAGGTTTTAGCCAATCATAGGACAAGAACACGCCCACACGTCTCCATGGAAACAACTTCCTGTTCAGCGTCACACAACAAGAACTTGCAAATCGTGTTTTGCTTTTTTTGTGGAATTTATATCTATAAAAGACAAGAGTTGATCAGACAGTAGCAGAGATTGACTTGAAAGAAGAATCTCTGAGAAGCATTTAAAAAAAAGTGGGAGAGGAAGAGGATATTTCTTCTGGTTTATTTTGTAGGATGTGGAACAATGAACTAGTCCTGCAGAGGGCAGCGATGCAACTTCTTGGTCGACTGCTTTAAAACCCAAAACAATAAGAAGAAGAAACTGTGGTTTTTCTGTACACACATGCTGAAACTGAAACTCTGCATTCAGGAGGCCACAGCTGGAAGACCGAGACCCTGCAGAGAAACGCACGTTTTTCAAAATAAAAAATACCCACATTCCTGTGGACGGACCCTGAGTTCAGTTTATTAGTCAGCAGCGATGCAGAAGAATTCTGACACATTTTTTGGTATCTTCAGTTTCTGACAGCAAAAAAGAAACTGTTGCTGCACAAAACCTGCAGGAAAGTTTTATGGAAGCACATTTCCACCAGAAAGTGTGAAAGACTTCAGGAGGACCTCCAGAGTACTTTGGTAGGACTTTAGTAGGCTGTTAGTGTAGCCTTCAGGAGGACTCCAGGGGGACTTTGGTATAGCCTTCAAGAGGACTTGAAGAGGACTTCAGGAACACTTCAGAATAGCCTTCAGGAGAACTCCTGGAAACTTTAGGACTTCAGGAAGACTTCAAGAGACCTTAGGAGGACTTCAGGAGGATTCCAGGAGGCTTCAGGAGGCTTCAGGCCTTGGCGTCCAGCATCTCCAGCAGCAGTTTGTGGAGGGGGACTCGGTGGTGGCGGTGCAGTCGTAGCAGGGTCTGCACCGCCCGGCCGGCCGTCTGACGCAGCAGTGGCAGACTCATCAGCAGCCGGCCCACCCGCTGCCGCTCCCTGCGGGACGCCTCGTACTCCTGCAGGGCCTCGTGGAGCCCGTCCTGGAACCTCTGGACCAGATCCGGACAGTCCACTGGCTCGGCGTCTGCAGGACGGGGAGAGAGGTTGGAGTTGACTTTATTAGTACACAGTCATCTTCTGTCCACGTTGTGGTCACACAGGTCGAAAAGGGAGGCATGGACCACCAACTGGGTTTTACTAGGTCAGGGATGGACAGTCCAGGTCCTGGAGGGCTACTGTTGGTACTGTTTGTTCCAAACGAGCAGGAACACCTGAATCAGGTGTGTTACTGCCTGGTTGGATCAAAAACCTGGACCCACACTGGCCCTCCAGGACCAGGATCCCCCACCCCTGTACCAGGACATTACTGAACATTACTTTCTGTCTGCTGTTCATGTCAAATCAGCATGAACAGGAATATTTTCCCTCAAACTCGTGCGTAAGTACACTGGTTGAGTGGTTGTCCTTTGGTTTCACCTTTTAAAGTTCAACAATGAATGAATGAGCATCAACAGCAAGACAAAGAGAGGAGGTGGGACAGGAAAGGTCGAGGTTAGCCTGCAGTCAGTTCACAGCTCATACACCCACAACTGTGTTTATCAATACTTTTTATTGATCTGAGACTCAGACAGTGGGAGACTGACCAGATTTTACCTCCTGTGACACGACCGTTGTCCTGATTCCTAATATTCCTCACTGAAAACATCAGCTGCTACAGTAAGCAGCTGCTCTTGGAACATACTTAAATAAATAAAAGTTTTTCTCCTAAAGATCTTATTCTTCATCAGAAATCCGACTTGTTTAACACACTTGAATCTGTCCTTTATGGTCACTTGCTGTAATCTACACATATTTGTTCACAAGAAAAAAAAATCCTTCCAAAAATGATCGCGCGCTGTTTTTTACCCTCCAACGAAAAAGTAAGTGGAACTAATCAATAGCCCTGTGGTCCTCCCTGCTTCAGCTCCCAGCCTCCGATCAATACCAATAACCACTCCTCTGGGATCAATAAGTTCCCAACCCCCCACGACTTCTCCTCTCTCTGTAAGTGTAAATCAATATCAATGCTGCTGTGTTTAAATGTTAATTCACTCAAGTACTTTATGAGGTGCATTTTTGATTTCTGAACAGCAAAGCTAGTTACTGTTCAGATTTAGAATTTAGATACCAATATAAACTAGTCTTATAAATACAACTTATTGCTAAGATTCTGTACATGAAGCTGATGAAACGTGACAAACGAAGCTGATTGGAGGCATCAGCAGATAAAAATGAGAATCTTCTAACATTGATCACATCAAGATGATGCTGATTGGTGGAATATGAAGCATGGACACGAAGACGCCGACATGATCATTGAGGATCTACTGTTATTTAATGGTCTGTGTTGTTCTACACGTCAAAAATAGTGTTTGAAAAGATACCCAGTGACCCTTTGTCCTACATATGGTCCCTTAAGGTCAATCTGCCCTAAATATTGCTAATTATTCCTATATCTTTACGACTCCTAATTGGCAAATTCTCCATTTAGGCACCAATGGACTAACCTCACATCAATGTAGTTGATTTTGTTCTCTGAGAACCATCCATTCATTTGTTTATATTGGAGGAGATTTATGAAAACCCAGGGACATTTATTGGTCCGTGTCTTATCAAATGCATCTGTATGTAGCTTATAGCCAACGGTATTAAACAAACCTGATGATGACTAAATAGTTTAGCGCTAAAAGTTAATTATTTTAAAAAAAAAAACTGCAGTCTCAGTAACTTAAAACGGTTTCTGAGGCTGCAGCTAGTTTACTGCCGCCATGTTGGATCACTTGCTGCAACCCTTCCTGTTCTGTGATTGGTTCCCACGAAAAGGGAAAAACTGGGTCCATGGTGCTCAGAGTAAATGTGACACCAAAGTGAATTCACACGCAATGAATGATGGGAATTCCCGGTCTACCAGAGCACCAGGTGCAATTTGGCATTTAAAGGGGATTGGAGGAGACACTCTGATTGGCTGATGCCTGTTATGTCAAAAGCACCAGATGAACCAATAACCACCCCCCTGTAGAGTATTTGTACACTGAGTGAGTACCAGAGTTGGCGAGCGCCATGGCCTTCAACGTCACCACCTCCTCGGGACTCAGGTTCATCGCCTGGTACCTGGCCGTCAGGTGACGCAGCGCCTCGTACAGCTCGGCCAATCCCGCGGCTCGACACTGGCCCTCGTCTAGACACAGGTTCCTGGCGAACACAAGCTCCTCCCCCGCCGCGGCCTGCGAGCGCCAGGCCACGCCCACCAGCAGCGCCTCCATCCAGCCGCTCTGCAGCAGCGACATCTGGTCGACCAATGACAGCGCGGAGAATCCTGAGAGGAGCAGATGTCAATCAGAACGCTTCAGATTCAGAGACGAAAAGGCCTGAAGACATTTCAGATATTTCAGTTCTCGTCCCATCTCATTAAAACTGCAACTGAACAATGAGAAAACGAAAACTCTGAAGATGCAAAATATTCTATTTAGTAAAGGTTTTGCAAAAAACGTTTAGTCCAGGGATCATCAGTGTGTGGTGGTCTGAAAGTTTGTTAACAAACCATGCAAGTTCTGAATTCACGTTTTTAGTTAATTCTACCTATTGTAATACCTACTACCCTTCAAACGCTTCCTTTAGGTAAAATTATGAGGAATCACTATTAATGTTTAAAAGTCTATCTGTCAATTAGACCAAACAAAGCCAACCAGGCAGCAGAAATTAAACTATGTAAGTTATTGTGCTCATCCCTCATAGCCACTTTGGATGGCATCTCCTCTGACTCCAGCATCACTAGAAGAAATCTGGGAGTCATGGGAACCAATTCCTAAAAAAGCATCAGCAACATAGCAATGGTCAGGCATCTCCCTTTGAGGCTAATCTGTGATTTGTGATTTCGGGCGATACGAAGTCTTTCTTCCAGTCTACATGCATTGGTGTTATATCGATTTAATTACAACTTTATGTCATCTTTCCTATGTTACATGGTCGTACAGTCTTGAGCTTGTGCCGTTGACCTTTTCTTAAAGGCGAAGGCCCTGTAGACTAGCACGTTAGCAACGCAGAGGTAAACTGTTATGATGGATAATCTTGCAAATAATGTGCAGCACATACTTTACGTTCAGTCCACTTTCTACTTCCTGTTTAAGTTATTCTGTTCTATCAGAACCCATTGTCTGGGTTTGTTGGCCCGACTTTACAGATTTGTTTCTAGTCCAGCGTACGTGTAAAATTTGGCTTTGAACGTCCAGTTTTGCTCAAACTAACACAATAATTGGATTTTCTTAGGTGTCATGTGGACGTACTGTTTGTCTTGAGGTCTCTACTCTCAGCCTGGTACTTAACCAGCATCAACACCTTCCTTCCTGCGTTAATCCAATGAGATTATACACAGTGCTCTTACATACAGACTTTAATCGAGCTAGCTTTGCTTAAAATTGAACTTCTGTCCTTGTCCCAGTCCACACAAAAGTCTACACTTGCTTTCATTTGGTCTGAGACCTTTCTGAAAAGGTCTCCATTTCCTGTTTTTGTCGTTTTAGCTCCTTCGGGAGGTTAGCATGAGCATAACACATCATCTTTGCAAAACTGGAATGCTACTGGTACTTGTACCTGGGATCTTTTTGGCCCAGCCAATCAGAACCAGCAGCTCCCGGTTCAGGAGGTCACAGAGGGTCAGCAGGGTCTGCAGGCTGCTGTCATTGGTCGAATCGTCCTGACTGGCGGCCAGGGGGGCGGGCTCTGTCAGCAGCAGGTGAGCGATCACCTTGTTTCCTGAAACACAGGTAATGGAACCGTCTTCACGTCAGGTTGAAGAGAATTGGCCGAAAAACACGCGAAAACTCACGGCTGCTGTGGGTGTTCGAGGATTTGGTGTAAAAACCGAGTCCAGACTCCACCCTCCTCTTGTACTTCTGCCGGCCTCCTCTCACCCGGTCCATCCTCACACCTACAGCACAGAGACGCCAGTCAGCAAAGGCTCATGGGAAACGGGTCTCGGGCGGGTAAAAGGCTGGAAGGTCACGTACCTTCCTTCATCATCCCGGCCTGGAGACACTTCTGGAAGCGACAGGCCTGGCAGGCCTTCCTCCTCCGTTTGGTGATCTCGCATTCATTCATCACCGGACAGCTGTACTCGATGTTGCCTAGGTAACCACAAACAGGAAGTAGGATTTAATTAAAACCTCTGAGGCCAAGAATGGTGTGCAGACTTCTAGAGGGCACTTTAGCATAAGTTTTAGTTCCTAGAGGGCACTTTAGCACACATTTTTCAACTGGGCCTCCAATGTAATTGAAGTGTGGAAACAGGCATCTGCTGCTGTATTGATCGGCCCAGTCTACTGACTGGTGATCAGACCTTGTATGGTCCTCTTGAAGAAGGCCTTGCAGGCCTCGCAGGACGCCACCCCGTAGTGAAAGCCAGACGCAAAGTCTCCACACACCAGGCAGAGCCGCTTGGGCCCCACCACACCGAGGTTCAGGTAGTCTCCTCTCAGGATGGAGTCCACCTGCAGACAGGAATCACTGATGACGATTCAGGAGCTTTTATATTTGCAGATTTGATGTTTGTCTGCAGGAGCTGTTCTCAGCAAAGGATACAACACATGTATAAATCAATAATCTGCCAATAATTAGTGTTTTTAACCATATTAATGAGAAATCTGCATATTCAGATTCTGATTTATGCAGAAGTTTAGTGCATTTTTAACCACATTTCCAGCAAAAGAACATTTACATGGATGCATGTCTCCATCCTTTACATCACACTTTAATCACAATGTTTTTTAATGACATATTTCCACTCATTTTTTCTATGCAGATAAAAACAGAAACATGCAGACTGATTCTTTAAATACTAAAAACTTGTATTTGAAGTTTAGAATACATCAGGATGAACTGAAGTATGATCCAATAACACGTTAAAATCAGCATTTAACATTTAATTCTACTAAGTCACCTGAGCTGAGAATGAATCTGACGCCGTGAAACACGAAGAAACGTCCGACGCCGCGGCCTCATCACAACCTCCACCGCCTCCACTGGAACTAGATTCTGTCGGGGAGTCGGACTCCAGGCCTCCACAGAGGAGGCTGTAGGAGGAGGAGGAGGAGGAGGAGGAAGGACTGGGCAGGATGAAGGCCGAAGGAGAGGGGCTCAGAGCTGGAGCTGAGTCTGGAGGAAAGGATGGACTGAGAGAGGAAGAGGAGGAGGAAGAGGAGGAGGAGGAGGAGGAGGAGGAGGAGGAGGAGGAGGAAGAGGAAGACTCTGATTAAACAGCTTCAGTCAGAGATGAAGAGTTTTTCATCACTGAAAAACAACACAATGATTCTAGAATCATAATTTAATATAAAGTTCTGTTCACATCAATTAATTCAATAAATGCAGCCAAATAAAAAAGACTTTTATAAAAGTAGTAACACGAGTAGTAATACTACAACAGTAATACTGTGATACTACTGATACTAATACTGTATAATCCAATAATCCAGTTAAATCCTATAAATATATATTTCACTATGGAATGAAAGGACAGTTTAATCCAGGTTAAAGTGGAATAAAGTCACTTTATTCTGTAATGTTCCTTAGTGACATCACAAAGTTCTATGTTTGTCCACAGTCATCCACTAAAACATGATTCACTGATGGAACATTCTATGACTTTGATGAAGGATTTTATGTTATTTAATGAATGTTAAATATATAAATCTGAAAGTTAAATAACTTATTTATGTATTTATTTAAAAAATAAATCTAATATTTAATGGATGAGACTAAGTCATTTTACATGTCGGCACAGAGATAAACAAAATGATTGAAATATAAAAATACATTTTTTGTAGGAAGAACATTTAGTTTTAAGTTGTTTATGCGAAAGAAAAACTCACAGTAAAAACCTGCTTCAGCTTTTGTTTGATTTGGTGAAATTTCACAGTTTGTGAGACGATTTATTGAGTTTTAATAACGTGTCTGAAAAACAGTTTGATTATAATTAGAGTAAGAATCTAATTTATAAAATAAAATATCTCCATTTCCATGTAATTGTACAATTTTGCTCCAAACTTTCTATAACCCTAATAAACTTTATTTACTGTGTACAGAACATTTTCCTATTACTTTATTACTATATTATTTATTAGGACGATTTCATTTATCTACTATAAACCAGCTCACTGGATATTCTATTTTATTTTATATTTTTTATTGCATTTTATGCTTATATTCTATTTTTGTATATTGTAATTTTTGTAATTTATAAGTATTAATGTATTTAATCTTTGTCATTTTGTGATATTTAAATTGTAACTTTATTAGTTTGTAATCCTGTAAACTAAAATAACTAATAAGTAAAGAAACTTTATTTCTATTAACAGAATTGAAGTTTACACGTTTTTTTCCACTTCTGTACTGATGTGTTTTATTTTATTTTGTGGTAAATTCTTCTACTTTTACAGGATGACGTTTGGTTGCAGCTACATGTCCAGATGGAGGCTGTAACTCTGTTTGTTGGTCGTGTTGTTTTCAGTCTCACCGCTGAGGTTCCATGAAGCGATGGAAGTCGTCCGTCACACAGATGCTCTTCACCTCCATCCTGAAGAAAAACGCTTCACCTGCTGCTCAGTGTGTGATGAAGGAATTTATGAGGATTTATATTTATAATCCAAAAAAAACAGAACTGACGAAGGAAAAGTTAAACTTCCCAAACTTCCAGTGAAATGATGAACAGACTAAAGGTCGACGTCTATGTACCACCACAGGGAGGGGAGGGGGCGGGGCCTGGGGGCCAGCCAATCAGCCGGCAGCATGAGGCTGTGACAGATGGAGGCCGCGGCGGCTTGGACGGGTCTGATCCTCTCACCTACGGCTCAGTGATTATTCTACAAAAGTAATGTGTTATTATAATACGTAGTTCATTCACTGAATCATTTTATGATTCACTTCTTCAACTCATTTACTAATTTACTTTTTTAATTACGGCATCATCTAAGAACTGATAATTAAAGGTCTGAAATATTAATTTTGAAAATGTGACGCTGGTTAAAAGATTTATGAAATGAAATAACGTCCAACACTGTTCACTGTTCCTGGGTTTTATTTCTAACTAAATGTTTTTTACATTCATCTTTAAGCCATAAAAACAATATATAACATAGTATAAACACTGTTATAAATCCTTCATAAAACATCATTTAAATATATATAAAGTGGAGAAAAAAACACAAATCTGTAAATATAAAATTACAAAAATTTTACAAAAACATCCATCCATGCACCTACACTGAAAAACATGTTTTGTTGAAATGACCAAATTATGAATATATATATATATTATCTCATGTCAAATATGTTAAATAAATGTGTGAAACTAGTGATTCTTTTCCATAAAGTCTTTCCTTTCTTCTTTTTCTTAAAGTTTCAGCTGTAGTTTTTGCAGTAGATCACGTTTCCACCGACAGAAGCTTTGTTTGTTTGACGCCTTCTCGGCTGTTTTAAACCAGTTCCTGCCTCTTGTTTCTGTCTCTTATTGTCCAAACACGTTGTCCCTCCTCAACTATTGGACCTAATGTCCTTTTCATCACCAACAACATTTTGGTGGATCGTTCTGTTTCCCCTGTTATTAAGTTCCCAAACATCCAGTTATTGTCCCTTCCCCACTGGACAATCAGCTCCAGCTCAACACAACAAATAGATTATTATTTTTAACAACTAAAAACACATCCTTTCTCTCCAATATCTCTCATTTCTCTCACTTCTCTTAAAAAACCTTAAATAACTTATGAAACACAAGAGGCAATAGAAACAGTTATTTAATGTTTTATTTGGTTGTTTATTTGGTTTTTTAGAGACGGAACATCTCAGGGAGAGAAAACATCTTTTCTCTCCCTGTCAGCACAGATAGAAGCAGCAGGTTTTATAAAGATCTGAAAAACAGGTGCATTAAACAAAAGTAACGTTATAGTATATAGTGTACTATATAATATTATGTGGTCCGAAAAACGTCATATTATAGTATGTGGCCCCAAAAAACGTCATACTATAGTATGTCGTCCAAAAAACGTCATACTATAGTATGTCGCTCAAAAAAGGTCATATTATAGTATGTCGTCCAAAAAACGTCATACTAAAGTATGTCGTCCAAAAAACGTCATACTATAGTATGTCGTCCAAAAAACGTCATATTATAGTATGTCGTCCAAAAAACGTCATACTATAGTATGTCGCTCAAAAAAGGTCATATTATAGTATGTCGTCCAAAAAACGTCATACTATAGTATGTCGCTCAAAAAAGGTCATATTATAGTATGTCGTCCAAAAAACGTCATACTAAAGTATGTCGTCCAAAAAACGTCATACTATAGTATGTCGTCCAAAAAACGTCATACTAAAGTATGTCGTCCAAAAAACGTCATACTATAGTATGTCGTCCAAAAAACGTCATACTAAAGTATGTCGTCCAAAAAACGTCATATTATAGTATGTCGTCCAAAAAACGTCATACTATACTATGTCGTCCAAAAAATGTTATATTATAGGATGTCGTCCAAAAAACGTCATACTATAGTATGTCGTCCAAAAAACGTTATATTATACTATGTCGTCCAAAAAACGTCATATTATAGTATGTCGTCCAAAAAACGTCATATTATAGTATGTCGTCCAAAAAACGTCTACTATACTATGTCGTCCAAAAAATGTTATATTATAGGATGTCGTCCAAAAAACGTCATACTATAGTATGTCGTCCAAAAAACGTTATATTATACTATGTCGTCCAAAAAACGTCATATTATAGTATGTCGTCCAAAAA
This sequence comes from Eupleurogrammus muticus, assembly GCA_036785175.1. Taxonomy (NCBI): domain Eukaryota; kingdom Metazoa; phylum Chordata; class Actinopteri; order Scombriformes; family Trichiuridae; genus Eupleurogrammus; species Eupleurogrammus muticus. The sequence continues at coordinate 386,725 of JAYKQN010000052.1, read as the reverse complement.
ACGTCATATTATAGTATGTCGTCCAAAAAACGTCTACTATACTATGTCGTCCAAAAAATGTTATATTATAGGATGTCGTCCAAAAAACATCATACTATAGTATGTCGTCCAAAAAACATCATATTATAGTATGTCGTCCAAAAAACGTCATACTATAGTATGTCGTCCAAAAAAACGTCACACACTTGACGTTTCTATTGATTATGATTCGATCAACATTCACTTACCTCTGATCTCAGAGGAATCAGATTAAACAAAAAGAGACAAATCTACTGCTGACAGTATTTGTTTGTGTGTGTGTGTGTGTGTGTGTGTGTGTGTGTGTGTGTGTGTGTGTGTGTGTGTGTGTGTGTGTGTTTGTGTTTACTGCAAACAGCCTTATTGGTGTTTCACACCAACAAAGACTGAGAGCTGAGTTAACAGCTGATGTTGTGCATTTGACTTGATACTAAAATAAAATACTAAACTAAAATAAAATTCTTTCCTGTGAGCTGACCTTTCTGTTTTTCTGTTTTTAATGAAATGAAAATCATTTATTTTTGGACTAAATAAGAAAGTGACACACTCATAATTAAGCATAAAGCATATCCCTGAGATCACAAATTAAAGTGATGCATTAGTTAAACAACTGTTGTACTTATTTCTTCCTACATTTATTACCTCCAGCAGGGAGGGTATGTTTTTCATTCAGTGTTTGTTTGTTTGTTTGTTTGAATTATAATAAAATATCGCAAAAGTTTTTTGACTGGATTTTTATAAAATCTCCAACAAATGTTGCAAAGGTACAATAAACAGATGATTAAATACTACCAATAAACGTCATACTTTAAATGTTAGTATTGATGCATGAAATCCTGGTTTCTGGGTCTCATTGAATTTGCTGTTGTTCATTAACATTGTAGTTAATGGACCTTCAAACAGGCGCCACCTGGTGGTGCTGGAGGGTTGTGCGTTTAGTGTGAAATAAAATAAAACAATTAAATACTGTGATTCAGTTCTATTTGTAGTATTTCATGTATAAAAATACAAATCATTGACTGTACAGTTACATCAGTGTGTTTGTTTAACACAGTAAATAACTTGTAGTATCTTATAGTGTGTGTGTGTGTGTGTGTGTGTGTGTGTGTGTGTGTGTGTGTGTGTGTGTGTGTGTGTGCTATTAGTCAGAGTTACTTCTGCAGCTCTTATGAAACAGCAAATGTAGGTGAGACTGATCTGAGCTGCATGTACATCTGAGACCAAGATTAGGACAGTGTGTGTGTGTGTGTGTGTGTGGATACTTAAGCAGCACTTTCTGACACAGCAAAATGTGAGACCCAGACAGGTGTGTGTGTGTGTGTGTGTGTGTGTGTGTGTGTTAATCCTCCTCCTCATTATCTCTCTGAACTCATCCTGGACTCATATTACCAAACCATTGTTTAAGCAGGAAAACTTTATTTAAACAGCTGCATTCATTACACTGACGTGTTTTCATCATTAACAAAGAAACACAACACTCACACACACACCACCACATAGTCACGTAGTAAAAGTTCTGAATACAATCCCTAATTTCACACGTTATGATGCGTTTTTACATCCTTGCACCGACACTGTTCAGACTCCAACGACGTGTGCAGACGAGAAAGACGGAAAGTCAGACTGACTGTAACTCACTAAACTCAAGCAGAAACACACACAGTGATCTGACGTGTGTTTGTGTTTGTGTTAAGGAGTGAGATAAGTAGGTGGATAAGTGTGAGTTAAGCAGGATCACCAATCCTCCGTGTGCTGTACTCATCCGGTTCATGCTCCCATACGCCTCCATAAGCTTCAGGGTTTATGGAAAGGTTTAAACCAACAATACAACAAACATGTTGAATCTGGAGTGAAAATACGCAAATTATCAGAAGCTGAAAGCGTTTTGTTTTTCAAGCTTTCTGACATTACTATAAAGTCCTTAAAGTGAATTAAATCAGATCTTACACTGCATTCCTCTTTTATTCTGGCATCTATTCGTAGGTGTAAGTGGACAGTTCTGACCTCCTGCACATGAACGGTCGACCTGGACGACGTGGCAGCGTCCACTCGCTCTTTCTGTGAAAGTGAAAGCTGATATTCCGCTAGCTCACAGGTTTAGTCCTAGTACTGGGTGAACCCTCCTGTAATCCTGTTGATGCTGCCTGTGTGTGTGTGTGTGTGTGTGTGTGTGTGTGGACAGATTGGCCTACAATGGAAAGTGGCTTAGAAGGCCCGGATCCTCGTAAACAGAGCAGGCATTAAGGTTATGGAGCCAGGTGGAAGATTTGGGGTAAGTCAGCACGTGAGAATAACCTGAGGTGACTCTGCAGCGGCTAGCGCGCGGCATGCTAACGCTAAATAATCGAAATTATCAAAAAAAATTAAAATAATGCTGAGGGTTCCATGAACTGCCAGTACTGACACATAGGATGTTTCTGATGTTATCTGGTAGTTTAGCAAGGCCAATGCTAGCCATGTTAGCTTAGCCAGACTAATGTTAGCCACGTTAACTTAGCCAGGCCAATGCTAGCCATGTTAGCTTAGCCAGGCTTATGTTAGCGATGTTAACCTAGCCAGGCTAACATTAGTCATGTTAGCTCAGCCATGTCAACGCTAGCCATGTTAGCTAAAGTGGGCTAAAGTTAGTTTCACAATATTATATATATATATATATATATATATATATATATATATATATATATATATATATATATATATATATATATATATATATATATATATAATATTGTGAAATATTTAACCTCTAGATATCTCCATTAAATTACTGAGTTGAATTGAATACTTATATTAAGGCATCAACATAACAATATCAAGGTAAACTCAACATTTTTGTTTGTGACAAAACAAGTCACATGAATATGTTCACAGAGCTTCAGTGAATAATTATTGACAATTTCCTGATCAATCAATGTTTTATGAAAGACCGTAATAAGTTTGGATTTGAACCGTCAACCACATCACGAGCTCAACACAAAACCAGGGCGACACAGGTCTTCTTCAATGAAAGTGTGTGCAAATATATTTTCATTTCTTGTCATACAAACAACAACGTTAAAAAAAATGTGAATCAAGTAGCAGAGACTGAATTTTAAACAATGTACAAAATAAGGCGTGAACACAGAAGGTCTCTGGCAGATACAGTGCATGTTATACATCAAACTTTCTCTTACAGTTCAACAATAAGGAATAGTGTGGAAAAATGTGAATTATTATATACACACAATATGACTGGATGCAGCTTCCAGTACATCTCAGGAATAAGAAGCGAGAAAATTTAAAATTTATGTGCTGGAAAAAAAGAAAAAAAGAGCTTTTATGGCTTGAATCTGCCAAAAAATATAAAAAAAATACAGACATGTCAGTAATTCATCAACACATTCAGTATTTATAACAACAGACAGACAAAAAGGATTAAATCAAACAGAAAGTTCCAGATTTTTCATTTTCTTAAATTTAGTGAAGATAATTCATGTTATTTACTGGTCACATACACAGTGTTGATTATTAAACTTTATTTATCCAATCTGTGAGTCTCTCAGGGTAGATATACTTTATATATACATATATTTATATATATATATTTGTATACAGCAGAGCAAACTTTTACTGGATTCTAGCAAAATCATTTAACAAAAAGAAGCTGCATATGGCTTTGCTGGTTGAACTAGTTTTTTTTTTACAATCCTCATTTGGTCTAAAATATCTCAACATTTCTTTCCATACTTTTTCACATTGTCCAGTTTTTATGCCTCTTAGCCAAATTTATTTTCTAGTAAAACAACTCTATTTTAATTAGCGCTAGCATGACACTTGCTAGCGTGTCTGTGAGCAAAATGCTAACCTTAGTTTCAAAAACACACATTGGTTGTAACGCCATTATTTCGTAGATGAGGAACAACATAATACGAGTTACTGCTCGCTAGCTAATATTCAAAACATCCATGTTAGAGTGATGTTTCTGCAGCTAGCATGCTAGCACTATAAATTCATACTTGGTCAGATATCCTCCAGGTGTTTAGGCTCAAGCTCACATAAAGACGTGGAATGTGGTGGTAATTTAAACAGCTTCATATAATTTATTTATTATTAATTCATTATTATGATTATAATAAAGAAAAACATAAAATAGCTACTGGTCACATCTCAGCTCCTTCTGAGGCTCAGACGAGGTCAGACCAGGATCTGCAAGGTATAAAAGTCTAAAGTTGTAGTTTTTGACAGTTTTTCTCTGCTATCTCCTACTAGAACCTGGTTAGTTACCTAAAAGCAGAATAATATGTCTGTTTCTTCTACTGCACAGCTTCTGAAAAAAACACCAGACTTTAATACCGCTTGCTAATCTGGTTCTGTGCTAATGTCTGGTTTCAACAACTGGGACAGACTGGTTTAAACTGGGCAGAAACTGTTATTTTATACCATTTTCATTTGCTCTTTCTGGTTTAATCGTATGATCTTTTCACTTACAGTGTGCGTATCAGTTTTCCCACCAAAAAAGCTGCAAAATGGAAACTATGTCGACTGGAAACAAGGCTTTGGCATTGATTAAAAACCCACATAAATACAATTGACTGGGTTTTAAACTCATTTAATTCTAGTCTTATACTTGACTTGTAGTCTAGTCGAGTTAAGTTGTTTAAAGTCAAACCCAAATTAAAAAGGATTTTTGGTAGGAATGAAGTAAAAGTTTCCTCCAAAACTATAATACTGTGTTAAAAAGTATAGTTTTTCTTGCAGTGATAGCGCAAGCAGAATTTTTGGTTTCATGTCACTTTCTTTGTGAATCGGTATGTCATTGTTATATATATATATATATATAACTTTGTGATTCTGTACATTGCTTTATAACACTGTATGTCATGTTAGTATTCTATTTTGTGGCTGTTGAATGCTGAGGTTACAGGACATAATGAAAGGAAACTAACGTTAGCAAGCTAGGCTATCAGATTTTTACTTTCCATGTGAAGTGATTTAATTTAAATTTAATGTTGCACAGGGACAATATTAATAATATATGACCATGGGGTGGGTTGGAAAAGACAACCAACATACCTCACATCAACATTCGTAACGTCAGAGTCAGTAAAACCCTTCAGAAGTTAAAACCACCTCTACTAGCGACGCCGGTAAATGTCAATCAAGTGTTGACAAGGGAACAGCTCCCAACGGCACCGTTTCCCTAAACATGTCATAAAAAATACTGTATTTTCACGACTATAAGGCACACATAAAAGTCTTATATTTCCTTCAAAATGTTGGTGCTCCCTATGTATGTATGTAGGGGAAGTGTGGGCATGGATTGTAGATAAAATAACGGGGATGTGCGTTATGCAGAACATCGTTGTTTTAACAACCTGAAAATGGTAAAGAGACACGCTGATAAAGCACAGTTTAAACTGAAGGAAATCAGCTACACAGCTGAGTTTAAGACATAAGACAGGTGGTACGAGTTGGAGGAAAGACTGGATCAGTGGATCACAGAGCAGAGACTGGATCAGTGGATCACAGAGCAGAGACTGGATCAGTGGATCACAGAGCACAGACTGGATCAGTGGATCACAGAGCAAAGACCGGATCAGTGGATCCCAGAGCAGAGACTGGATCAGTGGATCACAGAGCAGAGACCGGATCAGTGGATCACAGAGCAAAGACCGGATCAGTGGATCCCAGAGCAAAGACTGGATCAGTGGATCACAGAGCAGAGACTGGATCAGTGGATCACAGAGCACAGACTGGATCAGTGGATCACAGAGCACAGACTGGATCAGTGGATCACAGAGCAAAGACCGGATCAGTGGATCACAGAGCAGAGACCGGATCAGTGGATCACAGAGCAGAGACCGGATCAGTGGATCACAGAGCAAAGACCGGATCAGTTGATCCCAGAGCAGAGACCGGATCAGTGGATCACAGAGCAGAGAACGAGTGGGAGAAGCGTTCCTATGGTCATCATTCGACTAGAAGCAGTAAAGCAGCAGAAGAAATGAAAATTGAACATTTCCGTCTTGGTGCTTTCGTTTCGGTGCCATTTCTCCATCCAGACCAGGACTACGGTAGCGCAGCAACTTCCAGCGGATTATAACGCATCATTTAGAGGAAAGTGACTCTGATGGTGAAGAAAGTGAAGCTGGCATGTTTGATGGAGATTTAGCTGCTGTTGGAATCAGAAACAGAGGATGAGGACTTTGATGGTTTGATTGATGACATTACTATGATGATCATTTTACCATGATGATTAAAAAATGTTAGTACTTTGTAATCAATACTTAAATAAAGCACAACCAAACTCAGTTTAGCTAACGCTCTATTTGTGTATATATCTATGTGTATATATCTATGTGTGTATATATCTATGTGTATATATCTATGTGTGTATATAAACCCTCCCCTATAGTTAGGTGTCTTATGTGTGTGTTAAATACAGTAATGACACACAGAACTGAGACTGAGCCTTTTAGTACGGAGCCTTATAGTCATGAAAATACAGTAATGTTTGCTTGCATGAAAAATATGGAGAATCCAAATTTCAGTTTGACTAATTTAAAGTGTGAAGTTTTGCCCGGCGCCATGCGAGCAAGGCTGGTCTAATGTGGATTATAGCTCAGGTCCAGTCCAGTATGTCACATCCGGTCCTTCAGTCAAACCCAAGCTAGTTTAGTTTAGTGAAGTCTCGCCATCCCGGCCTTAGATAGATCCTCTGGCCCAGTTCAGAACGGTCCAGTCTGGTCTGGTCCGGTCTACGCAGACACGCAGTGGTTGCGTCGGCGCGACATGATGTATCCTCGTCTGCAGACGCAGCGGAACGAGCCGTCGGTGTTTACGCAGCGAGCGTTCACACAAGGGAACTCCACCGAGGCGGCATCCTCACACTCGTTTATATCTGCAAACACACACAGTGTTCATTACGAAAAAATAACGGTAGAACAAATATTATTCAAGGACGTTTATTCTCAGAAGATGAAGACAAGACAGAATCAACGCCCATAACCATATATTTAAAAAAAAGGCCTGAAACACAGTAAAAAAAATTGAAGACGTATTACTCCTCATATTAGTTGTTGTAGCTGCATCTGGTCAACATGAATATTACCTGTTAAACGTTAGTGTATAATAATGCGTAATTTTAGTATAAATTTTAGTGTCTTTGGCAGTACAAATATGGAAATCAGAACATCAGGAACCTTTTGTGCAACAATGTGGAGCTACTTTATCAGGTAATAATGACATAATACATCTTAAGAAAAAGACTAAAAATACTTTTTGGTTTGACTAGATTAAATTAAAATTTCATTGACATTACTTTGACTAAAACTAAATATTTTTGATTTTTTTGGACTAAAACTAGACTCAAATATTTTTGATTTTCTTGAACTAAATCTAGACTAAAATATTTTTGATTTTCTTGAACTAAATCTAGACTAAAATATTTTTGATTTTCTTGAACTAAAACTAGACTAAAATATTTTTGATTTCTTGAACTAAAACTAGACTAAAATATTTTTGATTTTCAAATAAAACTAGACTAAAATATTTTTGATTTTCAAATAAAACTAGACTAAAATATTTTTGATTTTCAAATAAAACTAGACTAAAATATTTTTGATTTCTTGAACTAAAACTAGACTAAAATATTTTTGATTTTCAAATAAAACTAGACTAAAACATTTTTGATTTCTTGGACTAAAACTAGACTAAAATATTTTTGATTTTCAAATAAAACTAGACTAAAACATTTTTGATTTCTTGGACTAAAACTAGACTAAAATATTTTTGATTTTCAAATAAAACTAGATAATTTTTTTTTTTAATTTTCTTGGACTAAAACTAGACTAAAATATTTTTTATTTTCTTGGACTAAAACCCAACTAAATTAACGCTGCACAATGTGTTTTTCTTTATGATTAATTAACTTTATTATTTATATCAGTAGTGGGTTCATTATTCCAAATGTAGCATGAATAAAGTTGGAAATAATTTACTCAAGGAGGTTTTCAGAAGTTTTATCAGCTTATTGCGTGTTTTTGAATGTAAATTCACAAAAGTGACTTCAGATGTCGAAACGTGTAACAGAGCAGCACTTTATTTTTTATTTTAATGATAATCACTGACAGGTGTGGCCGTACCTATACACGTCATGGAGGTCATGTCCAGTTCGTAACCTTGGTAACAGTCACAGGTGTAACCCTCGGCAACGCGGATACACCTGCCGTTCTCGCAGCCGTGCAGTATCCCACAATCCTCTGCTGTGCTCAGGCCGGCGTAGGAATCGTAACGCCCTGAAAAAACAGAAACACATAAAATTCAATTCAGGATTCGACTTCAAGGAAATCGAATTAAAATCTGAAGTTTGAAAGTTGATCAGAAGATAAAACTACCACAAAAAATGATTTTACAGCTTTGGAAAATAACCACAATCATTTTATAGAGTCACTAAGTAAATATTACAAAACATCTGTAGTGGATAATAGATGAATATGTTTTGTTTATTTAATATTCAAGCAATCATCACTCAAACAAGCTGGTACAAGAATGAGGTTTGCTTAAAAAACATGAATAAAAAATTCTGGCAGATAAAGGAACATTATGGTTTACTGGTATCTCCTGTTTGGTCAGTGCCTTCAGGGTTGGAAACACTAGAAAATTGTACATTTAAATGCAATCAGGTGCAATTAAAAAAAAAAAAATAACATCATTAATGCATCACATCAGCCTCCATATTGAGCTACTTGACAATCGTAAAATTTTCTAGTTTTTAACTCTTAACATGTGAGTGAACAAAGAATTTTATTATTGGGATAATGAGAAATAGTCTCAATAACATCTAAAACCTCAGTTCTGCTTTTAAATAAAAACATGCCTCCACCTCCTATAACAAAGCAATTCTCATATTTCTCCGTGTTAGTGGCGTTAAAATTAAATTAACTTGAAAATCCCAATTATAATGGAGAGGCTGTAGCCTAAAATACACAAACGATGTGTCTGAAAAAGATGCTATAAGATAAATTGATGATGTGTTCAAATGCCTGAATTAATAATAATGGCTGAATTAAAAGTAATAAAATAGGCAAGAAGAAATTCAAGAAAAGATTAAACCAAACAGGTCCTAGTTCTGACATTTGTGGGACACCATACACACAAACCATTCAAAACTATGAGTCTCAAAACAAGCTCAAAAAAACATGTTGAACACAGACCAAACCAGCTTCAGTCAGATCTGTTAGATTTAACATTTACTCAGTAATATGAGTAGAGTCCAAATTGTAAATGTTTATACTCATTAGATTAATTAGAATTAAATCTGAAAGTAATTCAAGATGGCTGACTTCCTGTTTGGATTTCACTGTGATGTTTTTCTATTCTTTCTATTCTTGCTGTTCTTTTGGAAACTGATAGGTGGCGCCGTATAGCCATTTTTTCCATGTTCATAAATGGGCTATAAAATACTCATATTTTGGCCAGTTTTAATGTGAACGCCATATTGGGTGAGTTCTGGGGTAGATTACAGGTTCAAAGATTAAAAGTGTCTTAAGGTAAAGGTCTGACTCACTTTCGTAGACCCTTGGTACTCCTCCCCCTCCTCCTCCTCCTCCTCCTCTCCTCTCAGGGTAGGGGGGGAAGGGAGGACCCGGCCTCCACGCCTCCTCGTCCTCCTCCTCCTGGTCCTCGTAGGGGGCCCCAGGCAGCGGGGCCAGGCTGAGGGGGGGTCCGTCAGGCCGGGATGGGGGAGGGGGCCGGGCCCCGAACGCCCTCTCAGACCGGGGGTCTGGGCTGAGGCGGAAGGACGGGGGTCTGGGCGGGGGGCCTTCACGGGGGTCGTAGTCGCCTTCAGGGAAGAAACCTGGTCTGGAAACAGGAAACAGTAAAAAAAACAGCTGGTTAATTTACTGCCTTTTAATTCCTGCTTATGGTGACGCTGATTGATCAAATATTGATCGTTTAATTGGATTTTTGAGGCTGTTACAGGTTGTTTGATGAAGGTTTTTACTATAATTATGCAAATTTTTTCTGGGGACCTTCTGGTGTCCCCTTGAGGACCCCTGGGGGTCCCCGGACCCCACTTTGAGAACTGTTGTTTTAGGTTATCAATCATGCTAGCTGCGTGAATCAGGTCTAATCATCATTAAATACCCTTAAATACGAGTTTGTACTGACCCGTACTCCGTCCTGCTGAAGGATCCGTCTGGGAGGCTGAAGGTGGCCGGCGTCCTCTCTCTGAACCCAGACCTGCTGCCCCCTGCTGGGGAGTAGTCGTCGTAGTCGGGGTCTCCTTCAGGAAGAACGGGGAAGGCGTCCGGACCGTAGGGATGGTAGTACGGAGGAACTGAGGAGGAGGGGGAGGAAAAAAGGTTAGAAAAGCAAAATAAAACAATGAAAAGTAATCGCATAAAGTGACCTTTTCTGTACCTCCGCCTGGTCTCACTCCCGGTTCAGGTCCGGTCGAGTCTGGAAAACTATCCAGAAACACTCGAGCAGAAGAGGAGCTGCAAAGGCTGATGTATTCCTCTGCAGAGGAAAAGAGGACATTAATTCTTCATCTGAATCTATGCGTATGCTGCTGTTTAGTGTTTGAATGTTTCTGTTGTACAAAAGTACGTGGTTGGTTCCTTAATGGCAGAATCTCACCTTCTCCACAGACTAATCTTTAGTTAAGGAAGCTTCATAAATATCCCATGGTGGATGGAACATTTATGTGTATGTCACTTTAAGAATTGATGGAACATTTACGTGTATGTCCCTTTAAGAAGGGATGGAATATTTACGTGTATGTCCCTTTAAGAACAGATTTAACATTTATGTGTATGTCACTTTAAGAATTGATGGAACATTTACGTGTATGTCCCTTTAAGAAGGGATGGAATATTTACGTGTATGTCCCTTTAAGAACGGATTTAACATTTACGTGTATGTCCCTTTAAGAATGAATGGAACATGTATGTCACTTTAAGAATTGATGGAACATTTACGTGTATGTCCCTTTAAGAATGAATGGAACATGTATGTCACTTTAAGAATTGATGGAACATTTACGTGTATGTCCGTTTAAGAACAGATTTAACATTTATGTGTATGTCCCTTTAAGAACGGATGGAACATTGACGTGTATGTCCCTTTAAGAACGGATGGAACGTGTATGTCCCTTTAAGAACAGATTTAACATTTATGTGTATGTCCCTTTAAGAATGGATGGAATGTGTATGTCCCTTTAAGAACAGATTTAAATTTACGTGTATGTCCCTTTAAGAACAGATTTAACATTTACGTGTATGTCCCTTTAAGAACAGATTTAACATTGACGTGTATGTCCCTTTAAGAACAGATTTAACATTGACGTGTATGTCCCTTTAAGAACAGATTTAACATTGACGTGTATGTCACTTTAAGAATGAAGAGAACATTTACCTGTATGTCCCTTTAAGAACAGATTTAACATTTACGTGTATGTCCCTTTAAGAACAGATTTAACATTGACGTGTATGTCCCTTTAAGAACAGATTTAACATTGACGTGTATGTCACTTTAAGAATGAAGAGAACATTTACCTGTATGTCCCTTTAAGAACAGATTTAACATTTACGTGTATGTCCCTTTAAGAACAGATTTAACATTTACGTGTATGTCCCTTTAAGAACAGATTTAACATTGACGTGTATGTCCCTTTAAGAACAGATTTAACATTGACGTGTATGTCACTTTAAGAATGAAGAGAACATTTACCTGTATGACCCTTTAAGAACAGATTTAACATTGACGTGTATGTCCCTTTAAGAACAGATTTAACATTTACGTGTATGTCCCTTTAAGAACAGATTTAACATTGACGTGTATGTCCCTTTAAGAACAGATTTAACATTGACGTGTATGTCCCTTTAAGAACAGATTTAACATTGACGTGTATGTCCCTTTAAGAACAGATTTAACATTAACGTGTATGTCCCTTTAAGGAGGCTGTGATATTTACATGTATGGATGCAAACATACATGCATTGACCTCATTTTTACTAAATGTGTGCAATTTGTCTTTAGACATTTTTTAAAGTACATTCAGAAATTCACCGGAAGCAAACTTCTAACTGAGGATCTGAATGGACAAATCATGAAATACGATCCCAAAATGGCCAGAACGGTTCCCTAAATGTGTGTGTTTGGTTACCGGAGTGGTTGGGGGGGCACAGGGCACACTCCAGCCCCCAGCCCTCCCCAAAGTGACAGCAGCATTCCATGAAGGTGACCTGACCCCCCAGGAGGGGACTCTGACATATCAGGTAGGGAGTGACCTGCTGCCAGCACACGGACAGCTTCTCATCTGGAGGAGAACATGGCGGGGGGTTAATCATCGACGCTAGAACATAGAACATTAGGAAAAGAATCTAAAAAGAAACAAGACATATGGTAAAAGATGATTCGGAATAATCTCCTTTAACATTCTTTCATTGAGGAATTTTCATGGGATTAAATGTGCTTTATCTTCTTATTTTCAGTTAAAGTGCACATGATCCTGAAGATGTTATATCACTATTATCTATAGCACATTATAATCTCACTTTTTATATTCATTATCATGCATTTCTTACAGTTTTTCCAGTCTTATCATACTGCTGACATGGCCATTTGTGCTGTGATGTGCTTATGTCATGTTTTTGTATTTCTATGTCTGTAGATTACTAATTATCCTTCATCTATGACCCCCCTTCAAAATAAGAGCATACCCCTTAACAGGTTTATCCTCCTGAGTAAAATGTTTGAACGAATGAATAAATAAATGGACAAATAATGACAATGGTAGTAGGTTAGATGTCAAGTGGAAAAAAATCTATCTTCAAGCACTTAAAATCACAGAAAAAAGAACATGTGATGTATCCACAACTATAATCCTCCACAACAACAAATGCTGTCACTTTTAGTTTAATGTTTATGGATATCCAGATATCCACTATGTAAATTACTGATATCTGCATCTGAATAACCAATAGTAGTTATTCCAGTTTGACAGATATCTACAATTTGATTCTGACGACACATAATTCCAGCCTAAGATATCGTTATTTCACCATAATTAAAGATATCTGCATGTCCCTCATCAGATATCTGATATTAAATTTGACTGACTAGGTAAAATCAAGTTGAAGATATCTATATCTGGAGTTATCAAAATGTAATTGCAGATATATATTATCAAGTTATAGATATCATGAACTTAAGTTTACTGAAAGTTACTGAAACGCAGTTGTCATTTATTGTGTGCTTGTGTGTCTATAGTCAAAACTCAATGACAGATATCTCCACATTTCCAATAGTCACAACTACTGGAAAGATGAAATCATTCAGATGTAGGTTCTAGCAGGTGCTGTAGTTGATCCTGGACGCTCGAGTTTGGCCTTTAGATGTTAAAGTGGTTCGGGTGGAGGCGTGATTCTTACCCACAGTGAGGTAGGAGGCGTTCACACAGTTCCTCTGTGTGTCGTCCAGCACCAGACCAGGCGGACAGCTGCAATAATACGAACCAACGGTGTTCACGCACGCTCCCCCGACGCAGCTCTCCTCCTCACACTCGTCATGATCTGAGACAGACAGATGCTGATGTGGGATGTTCATTCATTTGTTTGACCAGGTTTGCTCGCCAAGAGGCAGCAACAAACTACAATGCAATTTGTGACATAAGTAGAGAGGTAGTGATTTCAGTTCAGCACACTGTTGACCCTGTAAGGCATGTGGGGTTTGTGGAGGTGTACGTACCGACGCACTCCATCAGCGTGCTGTTGTACACATATCCACTGGAGCAGTAGCAGGTGTATCCGGGAATGTTGTTGACACACACACCCTTCTTACACACCTCTGGTTGGAAACGCTTACACTCGTCGACGTCTGCGTGAAGCACAGAATCACAGAAAAACGTATTTTAAAGGAGGGTCACATTTTATAGCTGTTCAACAGAGTCCAGGTTAAAACACATTCAGTGAAAATGCATTGTGAGGACCCCTTGGCGACCCCCCTTAAGGGTCCCCAGACCACACGTTTAGAACCACTGGTTGGCCAGCACCTATCATAGAGAGTCAGACTCAACGACTGGCTCCAGATTTAGGAAAGGTTTGCCTGAGTTCATCCCGTGTCTCCAGGATATATGGACGATCGTTTCTACACAAAATGGAATATCACAAAGAGCCTATGTGTCTGTGTTCAGGTTTGTCGTGAGTTACGACTCTGAGAAGGATTTTTGACTCGTCTTCACCTCACGCAGCGTCTTGGCCTCACTCTGGAGATGTTTTTGGCGTTCTCCTCCTGTGAATGTCTAACACAGACCAGACTCTGTCATCTCCCTGCGGTTAAAATGAGTTCATTATTTCATTCTCCCACCTCAGGCCTGTGATGTTTATCCCGTCGGAATGGAGATTTAGTCGAACCCGCTTCTTGATACAGACAGAATTATGACTCCTCAACCTTTAAACTCTGTGAAGACTGTAAAATCACAGCGTGCATGAATCAGCCTTTAAAGCCAGGCAGTCATATCTGCATATTTTTTGTGGTGTGCTCCGTGTGTGTGTGTGTGTCTTTATCTCGCTAAGAGGACCAACGTTGCCATTTGTACTTGTGAGGACATTTTGCCCTATTCCTCAAAACTATACAAGTACAATATTTTTTGCACTTTTTTTTCTTTTTCACAAATTCGATTTTACATTCTGACTCGCCTCTTCCACCTAGCATTTTTTTTTGCTCCAGTCCAGCTATAGTGCAGTGGAAGTTGCAGTCCTCACAACGTGATAAGTTTGTGTGTGTGTGTGTGTGTGTGTGTGTGCTATTGTCTACATCTCGTTATGAGGACCCAACTTTAATGGAAGACCAACGTTGCTATTTGTAGTTGTGAGGACCTAGCCTTCAGAACTATACATTTAAAAAAAAAAATGCATGTGTGTGTGTGTGTGTGTGTGTGTGTGTGTACCTCTGTAGCTGAAGGCTCCCGTTGCCGTGGTAACATATCCTCTCCCGCTGGGACACAGAGACAGAAACTCGGCTGCACAGAAACGTTTAGAACGAAGAGAAACTGTCAGACAGTGAAGTAAAATACACTTAAAAAAAAAAAGCTCAGAGACAAACTGCACATTTCTGACAACAGACACAGATGGAGGAAAGATTATGAGATCACTGGAATAAAACTGATTTAACACTTTTCACACCTCGCTACAGAAATGCAGCAGCACCTTCAAATCAACTTTTATCTAAACCAGTGGACCCCAAACTACACATGAACAATACACAGAGCATTTAGATTTTTTTTCCATATACCGTATTTTCTATAAGACTATAAGGAACGCATAAAAGTCATCAACACTAGGTAACAGTAGCCTTAAGCTACTGCACTGTGTATGTATTTGCTATAATATCTCAGTTTAGGGTTGATTTGTCTTGCACTTTACTGTTGTTGTACATGTAAACGCAAAGTGAGAAACGTAATTTAGATTCCTTTGTATGTCAAGTACATGTGAAGAAATTCAATACAATAAAACTGACTTTGACTTTGGTGCAATGTCAATTACTACCTGTGTTTTTCTTGAAAATAATCCACATCATTCATATTCATACAAATCATAGGAAAAAAAGGATCAGTGTGATATGACCTACCTAAAATGACAGAAAATGTTTTTACATATATATATTTTTAGTTTGTTTTCTGTCCCATACACTACCACTACCACACCACCAGGGGGCGACCCAGATGTTCTGGCATTACTATTGTGGAGCTGTTTTGTTTCCCACATTTTATACAGTCAATGTTGAGACAGATATAACTCCAATAAAAACAATTAGGTTGGTTTTGTATTAGACACGACTCAACATTCATACCAAACGTTTTATGTATGTGGAATAATAAAAAATCCATGACTCATACATTAATATGACTGTAAATGTGTGCATGTGTCTTTAATTTTCCATTTGATTTTCGTATAATTTCTTCCTGCAGATGAACAGAGCATTTAACTTCATTACGCATTTTATTTATTCATTTTCCGATGTATGTATATGTATTTATTGTGTGTCTCACCTGTGTCTCCGGGGGGGCAGGTGTGGTAGCGGCAGCCCAGCCCCCAGGCCTCCCCCACCGTGCAGCAGCACTCCTGCTGGCTGGTGTTGGTGGCCAGCAGGCTGCAGGACCCCCCCCCCTCCGCCAGGTTGTAGTAACACTCCCTCAGCTCACCAGGGGGCGCCACAGGGAGGGGGGGCAGCGCCGGGGCTGAGTCCACCACGGTGCCTGAGGAGGAGGAGGAAGAGAAAGAAAATTTAATTTTAATTATCCTTCCTTAAGCTACAGGTACACATTTTAAGAGAAAACCTGAAAAAAACAAATCCATAAAACCAAAAAAATCAACCCAAATAACGGAGGAAATTATAATATTCTAAGAATGAAATAAAAGGTGGAATATCCTACAGATGCATCAACAGATTCCAATACTTATAATAATTATAATTAACCTGCTGTAAATGTAATTTGAATAAAATGTTAAAGGACATGAATTATCAATAAATATTAGGCTATGATTTCGATGTTTAGATGGACATAAGTAGTAAATGTGACATTAATATATTATATTAAATATAATGTTATATATAGAATGTTCACACCTTTTTTTTTAAATACAACCTGCACACAAATGTCTATTTTCAGTCTTTCCAGTCTCTCCCGAGTCATTTTTTTTTAAAACTGAGCTTCTCAAAGTGTGTAAATCTTACACCATTTGTTTTTATGTGTCACAACGTTGGGAAACAAGTTGGACGCTGATCATTTACTTCACATAAAAACAGTGATCTGATCAATCCGATTGTCCTCTTCATCAGCCTTTATGGCCCCGATGCAGTTTCGTCGTTTGCCAGCCGAAAGAAGGAAAGAAGAGGAGTAAGATTTATCCGTTTTATACTGTTCGGCTACTAAAACCACCTGGAAACATTATGAGGACGCAAATCATTTTCACATGAGTTGTGCACGGTAGAGGTGTTTGGGAGGACAGCTTGCTTTTCTTTGTCAAATCTATAATGATAAAGTTTGTTTTTCCCCCCAAACCGCTGGGTGACAGAATGGGGTTGATCAGCAGGGGCGTCACTAGATGCTGGGGGGTCTGGGCAAGAGGGGGGCACCTCCCACAAATCTTTTATTTTAAATTACAGAACTGAAAAAAATTACATACAATGTAGTTTATAACAATTACAACAGAATATGCAAAGGTTAGTAAAAAATAAAAAATACATCCTACCTTCACCTGTAGAGTGGAACAAGTGATAAAATTTGGTTAAATTATGATCTGCCTCTATGTGTTTGCCATTTATTTTTTATGTTTACTGATGACCATAAATGTGCATGTATTGTATACTATATGTATGTATTTAATTTTCCATTTAATTTGTGTTTATTTCACTTTTGCAGATACATTGAGCATTTATTTAATTTTATTATGCATTTTATAAAATTAATTATTTATATATATATGTATATATATACACCGTAATGTTAATTATTGATAATTTTAGTTTGGTAAACTTTACATACAATATACTGTATAACAAATACAGCTGAATATGCTAAGTTTATTAAAAAAGAAAAAAAATACATCCTACCTTCACCTGTAGAGTGGAACAAGTGATAAAAATTTGGCAATAAATTGAGCATTTATTTAATTTTACTAAGCATTTTATAAAATGAATTATTTATATATATAATTAATTATTTATAATTTTAGCTTGGTAAACTTTACATACAATATACTGTACAACAAGTGATAAAATTTGGGTAAATTTCTGTTATTTATTGTGATCTGCTGCTATGCGTTTGCCATTTACTTTAAATAAACTAAATGTGCATGTATTGTATTGTATTGTGTATCTATGTATTTAATTTTTCATTTAATTTGTGTTTAATTCACTTTTGCAGATAAATTGAGCATTTATTTATTTATTTATTTATTTTACTATGCATTTTATAATTTAATTATTTATGTATAGAATTAGGGCGACACGGTGGAGCAGTGGGTAGCACTGTTGCCTCACAGCAAGAAGGTCGCAGGTTCAAGACCGCCTTGGGGCCTGGGTCTGGGACCTTTCTGTGTGGAGTTTGCATGTTCTCCCCGTGTCTGCGTGGGTTTTCACCGGGTACTCCGGCTTCCTCCCACAATACAAAACATGTTCAGGTTAATTGGCAAATCTAAATTGCCCATAGGTGTGAGTGTGTGTGTGAATGGTGTGTGAATGGTGTGTGTGCCCCACGATTGGCTGGCGACCATCTGGGGTGTATCCCCCTGCCTCTCGCCATAAAATGCGCTGGGATAGGCTCCAGCAGACCCCTGCGACCCCGAAAGGGAATAAGCGGGATAGAAAATGGATGGATGGATGTATAGAATTAATTATTTATATTTTAGTTTGGTAAACTTTACATACAATATACTGTATAACAAATACAACAGAATATGCAGTTTAGTAAAAAAGGAAAAAAAATACATTCTACCTTCACCTGTAGAGTGGAACAAGTGATAAAAATTTGGGTAAATTTCTGTTATTATTTATGATCTGCTGCTATGTGTTTGCCATTTATTTTTATGTTATAGTAATATTTAGAGATCAGTTGTTTGGAATGTACAATTACAAGGTTTGCTCTGTATACCAACGAAATGTAATCAATATTTTATTTATTTATTTATTTATTTATTTAAGTGTGTGTGTGTGTGTGTGTGTGTGTGTGTGTGTGTGTGTGTGTACCTCTCTGTCTGGGTCGGACACACTTCTTGGTGGTGGCGTTGAATTCTTCTCCTCGTCCGTCGCACTCACACATGAAGGATCCGTCCACGTTCTCACAGCGAGCTGAGCCACACACACCGGGCATCGACACACACTCGTCCTCGTCTGAGACGCACGGACACACACACACACACACACACACACACACACACACACACACAGATGAGCCTTCTGTCTCTATACACACTTCTTTCATTATTTTTCTATATAATGTAAAACTAAATTTCTTTTTTAGTGCAAAACAAATAAAAATCTAAATAGTGTAAAAATAAACACAGAATAGAATGTGTATGTAGAATATGCTGCTATGAACATGTATAAATATGAATAATCTATATCACACAGGCCTTTTTATCTCACAGGGTCAAGAGATGGTTAACTGTTGATTTTCATTTATTTTTGCTTGTTTGACAAATCGTATTAAAGTGATGTTGGTGCAGGCAGCTCAAATACATTTCTAGCATGGCTGAACATCTCTTTTCTCTTCTTTCCACATTAAATTGTGCATGTATTCTTCTTCCTGCTCCTTCTCTGTCATAGAAGCATTGAAATGGTGATGTAAAAAGGCAGAAAATTATTTTAATAATCGTTAATTTAATTTATTTATTCAGATTTATCCTCTTGGTTGTGAAGAAGCTGAAACGTTCCAGGTTTTATCAGCAAACTTCACTAATCAAGAGTCACTGTGGACACAAGTTGTGCAAACGATGCTTTTACGTGACAGGATTTTCTTCTGTTATCTAACTTGAACATTGTCTAAATATGATTTTTACTGTGAGAAGCTGCTTTTAGCCGCAGGATGTTTTAATGGACTCGACCTCGTGGTTTAAACTGTTTATAATCTCCTTCCTTCCTGGAGAAATGTTTGATTATTTTTCTTTTTTAGCATTTTGTAAAGTGATGTTTGTTTCCAACCTGTTTTCTGTTCTTACAAAAAAAAGATGTGAAATTCACAGGAATTATTGTACAATAACCTGTTGTTTAAATTATATATTTTTATATATATA
Organism: Eupleurogrammus muticus; assembly: GCA_036785175.1. NCBI lineage: Eukaryota > Metazoa > Chordata > Actinopteri > Scombriformes > Trichiuridae > Eupleurogrammus > Eupleurogrammus muticus. Next base: position 366,926 of record JAYKQN010000052.1, on the reverse strand, counting down.
ATAAATATTATCACCCTATTAAAGGAGGTCCTCAGTAAAATGTCCATCATCCTATAAAAGTCTGATCCTTTAACTCAGGATTAAAGTGATTTTACCAGATGGTTTAGGACTAAAACTCACTTTAGTAAATAAGATAATTTAGGTCCTTATTTATTTGGCTGTGACTATTGAAAATCTCTCAGGATGTTTTAACATTCAGTTCAGTCCTGGATGTTTAATGGTCATAGTTACAATAAAAAACACTAAGACGTCTTATCTGTGTTGTTTATGGGGTCGGACGTTGGCCACAAACATTTTCAGCAGAAGAAGAAGGCGGAACACACACACACGCACACACACACACACACACACACACACACACACACACACACACTCACCGACACAGGCCTTCCCGTCAGCCGTGGAGGTGAACCCGCGGTCACACACACACTGGTAGGTTCCTGCCAGGTTCTGACAGAAGGCGTGAACTCCACACGCTGTCGCGTTCAAACACTCGTCGATGTCTGCGAGAGAAGAGACGAGATTAAAACACTCACGTCCCTGGATAAGGCTTTTATTGTGAAAGGATCCATTGACTTTTAGCCTTGTGTTGTAACCGGGTGTGAATGTGTGTGTGTGTGTGCGTGCGTGCGTGCGTGTGTGTGCATGTGTGTGTGTGCATGTGTGTGTACATGTGTGTGTGTGTGTGTGTGTGCATGCATGTGTGTGCATGTGCGTGTGTGTGCATGTGTGTGTGTGTGCGCGTGCATGTGTGTGTGTGTGCATGTGCGTGCGTGTGTGTGTGTGTGCATGTGTGTATGTGTGTGTGTGTGTGTGTGTGCATGTTTGTGTGCATGCGTGTGTGTGTGTGTGTGTGCATTTGTGTGTGTGGGTGTACGTGTGTGCATGTGTGTGCGTGTGCATGTGTGTGCATGTGTGTGCGTGTGTGTGTGTGTGTGTGCGTGCATGTTTGTGTGTGTGTGTGTGTGTGTGTGTGTGTGCTGACCCGTGACCCGGCCTGACTCTGTGACCTGGTATCCCGGCTCCAGGGCTGTGAGGCAGCGATAGGAACCGATGGTGTTTTCACAGCGTTGAGAGCCACAAACTGAACCTCTGGATGACACACACTCATCAACATCTGGAAGACAAACAGATGTGTAGACATAGAGAGAATATGAAGAGTCACAGCGTCACATGTTTCTGTCATAAAGGAAACACTCAGATCCTCCACTGTAGTAAAACTGAAACTCAGGTGAAATCAACTTGTTTTTAGTACAATTAGTCTGATATTGAGTAGATTTAGAACCAGAAACATTCTGCATTATAAATCCATCCATCCATCCATTGTCTATCCCGCTTATTCCCTTTCGGGGTCGCAGGGGTCTGCTGGAGCCTATCCCAGCGCGTTAAGGCGAGAGGCAGGGATACACCCCAGATGGTCGCCAGCCAATCGTGGGGCACACACACCATTCACACACCATTCACTCTCACACTCACACCTATGGGCAATTTAGAGTTTACCAATTAACCTGAGCATGTTTTTTGTATTGTGGGAGGAAACCGGAGTACCCGGTGAAAACCCACGCAGACACGGGGAGAACATGCAAACTCCACACAGAAAGGCCCCAGACCCAGGCCCAAGGCGGTCTTGAACCTGCGACCTTCTTGCTGTGAGGCAACAGTGCTACCCACTGCTCCACCGTGTCGCCCCGCATTATAAATCTATTTTATTAATTATTATTATTATTATTAATATATTAGGAAGGGACCAAACCAACATCTTAACAGTCGAAGATGTCTTATTTTTGGAGTCCAATATTGCGTAGAATTAGAACCAGAATATGCTACTCTTACAATGATGCTGCGTTATAAAATATATTTTAATATTATTATTATTAGTAGTAGTAGTATTAATAATAATAATAATATATTAGGCAGGGACCAAACCAACATCTTAACAGTTGAAAATATCTTGTTTTTAGTACAATTAGTCTGATATTGAGTAGAATTATCTTATTCCACTGGCAGATAATTAAGTTTATTTCAATTTTTTTCTGCCTGATTTGGATCACTTTTTCATTTCATTTACTTTCTTAAAAAAAGGAGTAAAGTGACTAAATTTAAGCTAAATTATCTGCCATCGGAGTAAGAGAATTCAACTCAATATTGGACTAATTGTACCAGAAACAAGATATTTCCACTTGTAACTAATACAGTATTATTAGTAGTATTAATGATAATAATAATAATAATATAGAGTAGAGTTCAGTCCAGTGATTCCAACCTAATGATGATTAATAGGGAAGTTCAGATACACTGTGTGTGTGTGTGTGTGTGTGTGTGTGTGTGTGTGTGTACCGAGGCAGGCCGTCCTCTCTGGGCTGGTGGTGAAACCAGAATTACAAACACACTGGAAGGAGCCTTCAGAGTTCTCACACAGTCCATCGACGCACACACCTGACCTGTCACACTCATCCACATCTATACACATACACATACACACACACACACACACACACACACACACACACACGCACAGACACACGCACAGACACACGCACACACAGGAAATTAAACAATAATGAGATAATGACATCATACAGATGTATAATTAAAACAGAACTGACACCATCATGCACTGACAAATATGTTTTGAGCTGATTTTACTTACATTTTTACATTTGTTCAATACTTGCAAGATAATTATTTTACTTTAATTTTCCAAGAGATTTCTACTTAAATCCATGAAGATGGAATTAATTAAATTAACTACTTAATATATAATATAATATATATGTATATATACATAGCCAATTGATTTAAGCATTCATGCGCAATCATTTCAACAGCAACTTGACTGTTATGAGATTTATATTAATTAATATTGATTAATATTATAATCTAAAACTTTTACTTTAGTTTTTCATCCTATAATGATAAAATCATTATATGTGAATCACCAGGTTATAACAAACTATTTTGCTCAATCTTATGACAAGGAATTTTTTTTATGTCTCATCTCAAGAAACAGAGATGCACACACACACACACACACACACACACACACACACACACACACACACACACACACACACACACCGAGGCAGGCCGTCCTGTTGTCGCTCAGCGTGAATCCCTGAGAACACACACAGGTGTAGGATCCCAGCGTGTTCACACACTCTCCTCTGGAGAAACAGAAGTCGCCCTCCAAACACTCGTTGATGTCTGAGGACACACACACACACACACACACACACACACATACACACACAGATTATTTAAAATGCAAACATGATAAGTATAATATATAAGTCTGAATTTACCTGTACATTAAAATTAAAATAAAAAAATAATTAAACAGGTGTATTACTTCACCTCTGCAGTGTCTTCCATGGCTTCGATAACCAGGTAAACAGTCACACCTGAAGGAGCCGATGGTGTTGACACACACATGTTCTGCATCACACATCCGATCAGCAGAACACTCGTCTATGTCTGTACCATAGAGGAAGAGGAAAGAGGAGAAAGTTGATTTGATACGTTGGAAATACACAACACACATCATCATCCTGGTAAGATAAAGTATGTGTATGCAGAGTCACAGCGTCACGTGTGTGTTTGTGTGTGTGTGTGTGTGCGTGTACCTGTACACTGTCTGTTGGTCAGTGTGTATCCTGGTCTGCAGGACACACAGCGATAAGATCCCACAGAGTTCACACACATCTGACCTGGACACTGAGATTCCTCCGCACACTCATCGATGTCTGAACACACACACACACAAACACACACACACACACACATAGATTATTTAAAATCCAAACATGATAAGTATAACATCCTGAGGATATATTAGATTTGCAGATTTCATTTGTATTATTAGACAAATCCTGCGTCAGGACTCTGTCCTTTGGGCTGATACAGCAGTCTGACATGACAGGTGGCATCTTAGAATGTCTATGATCATTACTGCCAAGTTTGGTGTATGCCAAGCCTTTAGATCCAAAGTTATTGAGGAAAAACCAGCAGCCAATCAGCTCTCAGTCTGTCATGCTGCAGGAGCTGGAGCCGTTACCACGGTTACTCACACACACACAGCTGCAGCTCTTTGATCTAGAGGAGACCATTAACGATCTCAACCGACAAAATCTGCCCACAAAATGGGTTCAATCTCTTCCAAATCTCTCTGATTGACTTTTAATTAAAGCCATATTTATATATAATTAATAATTTTTTTGATTAATTTAAGATCAATAGTAGGTTCATGGCTTCCGTTCACTGTGCAATGTTGTATTTATCCATCCAAAACTGAAAGTGAAACTGAGTTTTTATCCCGGTTTTAAAGTCACATTTGTGTAATACAGCTTGATTAACCAGTTAAAGGATTTAGTCAAAGTGTGTGTGTAAAAACACAGATTGTTAACATTCCCGTGGTATTACCTTTATCCACCAGGTGCGTTTGCTTAGAAGAGAAGGAGAAGACGTATGCAGATGACTGTATTACAGTAAAACACACATCTGATTGCTTTGATTTACTTCAATACTTAATTAATAAAACCAATGAAAGGAGCATCTCTTATGACCCCATGTATGAAATTCCATATCATGTGTTTATATAGTTTTTTACAAAGTGATTTAAATTAATTATGAATAAACAAACATAATTTAGTAGGAAGCAGTATATTATAGTAAATTGGAAGTAACTGAGTAGATAGAATCAAATGGAAAAATTGAATTATGCAGTTTGCATCGAGCTTACCTGTACAGGTGTTGTTCTGGAGCTTGTAACCATGGCGACAGATGCAGCGGTAGCTTCCAGGTGTGTTTTCACAGCGGCCGTTGGAGCAGGGATTCAGACGACATTCATCGATGTCTGAGACATTCATACGGATAAACATACGTAATTTAAAACACTATAATAAGATAAATCAGCAATGATTAACAATTGTTCCATAAAATGCTGTAAATCACTGAGGATCATTAAGAACATGAAGAATATTTTCTGTAAGATGTTTAAAAGGAGATTATAAAGGAGCCAATTAAATAATCCCACAAACAGCTCCAATCTAAATAAATCTCTAAATAGTGGTTAGTTGCAGCTACTACTGATATTATATTAAACTATTTTATTATTGTATTGATGATGTGGATATTGATGATATATATTGATGCTGTAACAGGAACAGATAAAATACTTTATTAGTGTTGGAGCTCAGGTTTAACATGAGGTTTATTATAAAACTCAATGATGAACCTGGATCAGGGTTTTTTTGTATTCTAACAGGTTTAAACCTTTATTTTTCTACCTGTACAGAGGCGGTTGAGCAGCCCGTATCCAGGCTGACAGGAGACACAGCGATAAGAACCAGGACTGTTCCTGCACTCCTGACCTGGACACTGCAGGGGGTCCTCACACTCATCCACATCTGGAACACACACACACACACACACACACACACACACACACACACACACACACACACACACACACACACACACACACACACACACACACACACACACACACACACACACACGGAATGAATGTGAATCATTTTCTTAATTTTTTAGGAAAATACAAAACCCTTCATCAAAGTCCTAGAATGTTCTATCAGTGAATCATGTTTTAGTGGATGACTGTGGACATACATAGAACTTTGTGATGTCACTATGGAACATTCAACAATAATGTAATGCTGCTTTAGAGGATGTTGATATTTAACTGATAAATAGTGTTGAGTTACAAAAGGAGTTCCACAAGTGACAGAACTAGGACACATTACGTATCCATCTTTATGCTGATGATACTGTTCTATATTTTACTGCAGCTGGTGGATGACTGTGGACAAACATAGAATGTTGTGATGTCACTATAGAACATTAGAGAATAAAGTGACTTTAGTTTAATTCCTGAACATTCTAGTGTGACTTTATTCCACTAACCTGGATTAAACTGTCCTTTCATTCCATAGTGAAAACTCAAAAGTTAAATTAAACTTTTTCATCACTTTCCCAGGTTCTTCTTTCCTGTTTTTTATTGAACGTAACTCATCAACATCCAGTTTTGACTTTTAGAAACCTGAGATGTGGAGAATTTACAATGAAGTGATGACACATGTTTAATGATGGAGATCCTGGAACTTCCTTTGTTTCTGCACATTTGGTGCAGATTTATTACATTTATTGATATGTACAGCACTTTATAATAAATTATTATTAAAGTATAACTTTATAAATTTAGACTAAATTCCTATAAAACATTACAGTCTAAATCCTTTATCACTCACAAGTATAAACTGATTCTAGAATCATGTTCAGAGCTTCTTCTGGATTCTTGATGAAAGATGTTAAATTGTCATTTAATCCTAAAAAATAAAATGTCCATTGTCCTATAGGACATAAAGAGTCTGATCCTTTACCTCAGGAACAAATTGATTTTATCAGATGATTTAGGACAGAAACTCACTTTGATTAAAAAAATGACGTAGACCATTATTTAATAGAATCATATGTATTAGGGTCAGTGACTATTTATGTTAAACAAGATGAGAAAGTCAAAAACATACAGTTAAACACCGTTTTACATCAGGTCTTTCAAAATGTACATTTTGTGTTCATGTTGGTTTCTGGTCATTAAAAGTCTATTTGTAATATTTTATATATATAAAACTAATTGAAAAGTAAGGGTTTTTTTAGGGTTACACCACACATCGTTTTAGGTTTATTCCAATTACATGTTTTAACATCATCTCATCTTAATGTGTGTGTGTGTCTACCTGTGCAGGTGTTGCCGCTCGGCCTGTAACCAAGGCGACAGAGACACCTGTAGCTGCCGGGGCTGTTCTCACAGCGGCCGTTGCTGCAGGGGTTCTGCAGACACTCGTCCACGTCTGTGGAGAGGACACGACCGGACGTTCTAGTTTTAGTTTCAGCGTGTGAATGAGGGCGCTAACGCTAACGCTAACAGGAAGTGATGTCACCTTGGCAGCTGGTCTGCTGGCCGCTGCTCCTGTAGCCGGCCGGACACACACACCTGTAGCTGCCCACGCTGTTCACACACTCCCCCACCGCGCACACGCCTGGAGACTGCGCACACTCATCTATGTCTGCACACACACACACACACACACACACACACACACACACCACAAAACTTGAAATCAGAACACAACGTTAAGTCATAGGTTAACAGTGGTCTGTTTTATACTGAGCAACAAACCCCAAAAAACACATAAAAGAGGAAAGAAAGACAAGGGAAAAATGTTGTATTTAACAAAAAACAAAACAAAAAAAAAAACACAAATACAACAAAAAACGCTGCAGGAGGAAAACACTGAATCGCAGAAATGAAGACAAACCACAGAAAAATGCTGCAATTATTGAAAAAAAACACAACAAATGCAAAACAAAATAAACAATTCAGGGGAAAAACTGTGAATTATGGAAATTTTCTTCACGAACAGCTACTGCTGTGTTTTAATTTAATTTCACCATAGTTTTCATGCATATATTTAAAATCAAGCTGAGTTCAAGGGAGGAAAGAAAAAAGGAGAAAATGCGAAGAGAAGTGAGTAAATATGCAGTTTTACTCTTGCAGTTGTTTTGTGGGTTTGTTAAGTCTTTACTTCTACTGTTTCTGTGATTCAGCATTTTCATCCTGCTCTGCTTATTTTAGGTCACATATATGTCACCACAATATTTTCCTACTTGTTTATATCAAATTATTCTTAACTTGTGGTGAGAACAGGTTAAATGTGATATAAGACAACATATTAAACCATTATAATTGTTAAATGGGTTGAAACTCACCTTTAGTGGCAAAAAAAATCAGGCTGTTAAAATGAGTCAGCCTCTTAAATCTGTCACATGACCACACCAGGTGGTCACATGACCATGCCAGGGCCTTCATCAGTTTAATTAAGGATGAAGATGATGAGGAATGTGAACATTTAAAGGGGACGATGACACCTGAGTTGGGTTTTCGTTGTGCGTGCATGTGTGTGTGTGTGTGTGTGTGTGTGTGTGTGTGTGTGTGTGTGTGTGTGTGTGTGTGTTCACCTTGGCAGTAGCTGCGCTGGGCGTTGGGCTGGTATCCCTGATCACACACACAGGTGTGTTTCCCACCTGGTTGATCCACACACCGACCATGTCCACATACACCAGGTCTGCTGTCACACACACCTCGTACTGCCACGCACACACACACACACACGCACACGCACACGCACACACACACACACACACACACAGTTTATAACTGAATCACATGCTCATCTCATTGTTCATATAGTGAATTTAAACCTGCTGTTATTATAATATAATAACAAACTTGGTGCTTTGTGCACAGATTCATCATTTTCTCTTTTTTAGATTTGACGATTGGATTCTTTTCTCAGAAACAGATTTCAGCTGGCAGTAAACTCAGGTGAAATTGTTTACACATGTGGACAACAGGTGTGTGTGTGTGTGTTTAGTATTGCTTCACTAATTTAAAACAGATGCCCACATCTTTTTACTGCTTAAATTATATGAGAAACCCAACTGAGGACCTTGTGTTATGTGGTTTCTACTGTTTCATCGTCAAATAAAGGCAAAAAGACACAAAACGCCTAAAATGGATGAAACCAAAACAAGATATCTTGTTTGTGGAACAATAAGTCCAATATTGAGTAGAAATATCTTATTCCACCAGCAGATAATTGATCTTATTATAAGTTTTTTTAATGATTTTATTCAATGTAATGTCCTTTTAAGAAAATTCATGTAACATAATTGATCCAAATTGTACTACTCGGTTGGAGGAGGTTGTTGGAGCTCACCTTGGACCCGGGTTGGTCGGGTCGTTGGGTTGACGGGGGGTCTGGCCTCGCTGGGTCTGGACCCCCGATCAGGGCTCTGGGGCTGGGCTGGGGCGGGCAGGGAGTCCCCCCGGGCTGGAGCCTGATCCAGGGACCCAGAGGAGGACCCACCAGCTGCTGGAACAAGAATCAACGGCTTTAACACAAAGTACAGTAAAACCCCCCAAGAAGTCCTGGGTGCTAGGTACCAACCAAAAGGGTTAGTAGGACAGTACCAGGTACCATGGTAATAGAAACACTACAACAGGTCTACTGTACCACATAGTGGAAACGAGACGTTTGTTAGCTTGACTCCCAGTGGACGGCGGCTGAGTCTTTGCATTTATATACCACTTTTCTAGTCTCTTTGACCACTCAAAGCGCTTTACACTACAAGTGTCCCTTCACCAATTCACACTTTAGGGAGCTACACACCCACACACCGATGGCATAAGTCATCGGAGGCAAATCAGGGTTAAGTATCTTGCCCAACGACACAAGGATATGCAACTCAGAGGAGCCAGGCGGGAATTAAACCACCAATTTTCCAACTGGTGGACAACTGCTCTACCTCTAAGCTACAACGGCCCCAAGTTGTTGAAACGTGAAACCAGTCTGGACCCTGGCTCTACCTGGAATCTGAGGTTTGTCTTGGGTGGCCGTGGTGGCAGCAGTGGAAGGCTGCGATGGCCTGGAGGATGAAGAACCGGTTCCTGGCTGGGGCTGGGATGGAGGCTGAGGACGAAGCTGAGGACGAGTCTGAGATGGAGGCTGAGGTGGTGTTTGAGGACGAGGCTGAGATGGAGGCTGAGGACGAGGCTGAGATGGAGGCTGAGGTGGTGTTTGAGGACGAGGCTGAGATGGAGGCTGAGGTGGCGTTTGAGGACGAGGCTGAGATGGAGGCTGAGGTGGCGTTTGAGGACGAGGCTGAGATGGAGGCTGAGGACGAGGCTGAGATGGAGGCTGAGGTGGCGTTTGAGGACGAGGTTGTGATGGAGGAGGAGGACGAGGCAGAGATGGAGGTTGAGGACGAGGCTGCTGGGGTGGGTCTTCAGAACGGGGCTGCTGAGGCTGAGTGGGTCTGCTGGCACCATCTGAACTGACACCTGAAACGGAAGCAGCACTTACTCATCCACCTTTCTCTTCGGGTATTTTCACACCAACAGCAGTTGGTACCGAACGGGTCCATTAGTACCAAAGATGGGTAGTTCGTTTTCGTTGTTGTGAAAGCATCAATCGTATCAATCAAGCAGACCCAGACTTCCAAAAAAAGGTGGGAACTCAAATACATGAGGATATATGGGGCAAACATTGTTCCAAAGCTGTAAAATAGTATTCCCTCGTTTAGACCTTAGTTCACATTCTCACTGAAAATGAAGGCACCAAAGTTTCTCGTTTGGAGAAGTCAAGAGGAACCTTATTTTGGGTGTCTGGGTCTGCTTGAATTAGTTTAACTGTTGGTTTCACTTCATAATGTTTAAGTTAGTATGTAAGTTCAATATAATAGTTTATGTCATACCCTGGTTGTCCTGGTTTCCTGACGTTACCAGTGGAGCCCCTCGGTTCCCCAGCTGCTCGTTGACTCTCTGGTTGAACTGCAGAGCTGAAGCTGAGTAGTGGTAACCTGGCCCGGCTGGACAGATCTCTTTGAAGGCCACTGCAGAAGAAGAGATGAGTCAGCAAACATCACAACACTGATCATCAGGAGCTTTTCTTTAGCCTTTACGCTAGCTTTCACTTACCAAGTTAACCAAGTTTTCAAGTCGATGAAAAGCTGTTCTGTAAGCCCATTTCTAAATGATATAGTTACATTTGTCCGTTTGGTGGATGGCTCTAAATACTACAATACCCATGAGCCTTAGCGGCTTTACTATGAAGAAGCTACCAGGCAGAGTTTGAATTCAGAACAACTTTGTGAATTTGTTAACAAAACTTAACACCAGAGTAAAAGTGACCTAGAATTTGAAAGTAAATTGATTTTCGCATGTTTTTGCAACCTTTAGCTTAATTTCCCCATTAGTGGTGAAACAGTTTGGATATTTCTTAGTTAATCTCTACCTGGAAGGTAGTTATAGCACTGATATTCTTCTCTATTTTCATCAATGATACCACCCACTTCATAGAATCATGTAAATTCCGTCTTTATGCTGATGACACAGTTCTATCCTGTTATTGTACACCTCTCACTATAGATCGAAAAAGGTTCTACTAATGAAGGTCTAGTGGTTGATTAGTAGCATCAGGTGTTACTGCCTGGTTGGAACAAAAACCTGGACCCACAGTATTCTTCCAGGACCAGGATTGGTGACCCCTGGTCTAAAGACAATCCAACCGTTGACATACGCTACAGACCTTTTGACCCATTTGACCCTTTGGACAATACACTACACTCCCAATCTGGATTGTTGATCAAAGCATCTGGTCGATCATACCTCAAGGTATCTTTTTCTTTGTTCTCATACACCACCTTAGTTGTAGGTTATTTATTAACATCAAATGTACACTATTACTCTAAAACAAGTTCTTTAGGTTAATTTAGATTTAAGCAATAAAAGAAGTGAAAATCACATGACAAATACACCTCACATTTGGATCAACCTCAAAAAAGCCTAAAATTGGAATCTTCACTGTCACAACAGATGTTCAAAAGCCTTAAATTCAGATGATTGTAAGTGCTTCTAAATTCATGTCATTTGATGACATGATGTGTTTTATATCATGCATTTCCTGTATTGTTGTCTCAACGTTGCTGATGCCTCCTCAATGGTCTTCCGAGCTAAAATAAAGGTTCTTTTGTTCCCATAGAGGAGATGGCTAGCTGTGAACCGACCTGAACCAAAGTAAGGACACCTCTGGCACTCGGGGCCCCAGGCTTTGCCGACTCGGCTGCAGCAGCAGATCTGTTTGGTGATGTTCCTGAGGATGGGCAAGGAACAGGAGGACGGACCCTGGCCCGAACCCAGGACCCGGTAACACTGACCCTTCTCCTCCGAGATCACGCTCTGAGCTGAGGACAGACACAAACAAGAAGACAGCGTTACGTTACACGTTGTCCATGATGGGATTCCAAACAGTCGAGTATCAGCAGAGCCCCGCATGCAGAATCAGAACATGCTGTTCTCAAGTCCATTCAGGAAAGACATGGAGACATTCAGAGAGGACAGCCTGGACGGAGACTCAACACAGACTCAAGCAAGCTCTGAAAATCACAGCCCCTACGTCCCATGGGCGACCCGAGGAGACACGAGGACGAGAAACGACGAAAGATCGACGGCAGCGAGCTCGTCGGCGGAGCGAAGCGTTCGTCTAAATCAGGACGTTTTCCCCCAAAAGTCCTGGTGATCACCGCACATGTTTAGACAGGAACGAGGACACAGCAGTTGTTAATGAACACACATGCACAGGATGACGAGATCTCGACAGTCAGACTTCAAATGTCCATCTGGACGTTCAGACTTCACTTCTGGAACCTTCATACTCTGAACTGTGTACTGTCCCTTTTAAATAAAAAATACATGTTTTATATTTAAATATGTTTATAGAAATGACCATATTCTGCCTTATAAATTCAGTTTAAAACAATTAAAATGAGGATACACTTCCTGAATAGAAACCACTGCAGCCACAATTGATAAATATGAGATATCAGTTAAAACAGAAGCTAGAGACAAAAAGACTGAACCCGTTCAGTAAATTCATTAGATGTTCCCATGGTTCTACTTGATCAAGACAGACTGACTCAACAAAACTCTGGAAGGAAGCTCATCATCTCTACATTTTTAATTAATTAATTTAAGTCTGTGAAATCATCTAAAATAGTGTTTGGTTTGGTTCAATGTTTGAATGTTAAATTTATTGAAGGTTAAGATACAGAAAATAAGACATATACTGTACTTTGTACTACACTGTATTTATTTTGGTACTTTCCAATGTATAATACAAAAAGCTTTAAAACTACAACAAAATATGAAATATTTAACCAGTTTTAAACAGCAGTGTGTCGTCAGGTCACATTTCACACAAGGTGTTCACTGATTCTCCAAATACAGATTTTTCCCTTTAAATATCTGACATATTTTTATTAGATTAGATTAAATCAGACATTATTGTTCCTATTGGGAGTTTTTTCTCAGGAAACTGAAGCTCCACCACACACAGCACTGTTAAAACTGAGCAACCTGTACAATAAAACACCCTACAATGTGGAATGAATTTATATTTCAACTCCATATTTTCAATATTTTCTATTTCTACATTTCAATGCATGTTCAAATGAGCCCAAATATTAACAGGAACCAAAGGTTAAAACACGTCATTGTGTAGCATCACCTTCAGATTTACATCAGAGGTAAAACTGCGCACATACACACACACACACACACACACACACACACACACACACACACACACACACACACACTCCTCTGACATCAGGCCAGTTTGGAAGCAGCAGAAAGACGACACGTTCGGGCTTCGTAAAACCAGTGCTAAGCGTTGATTAGTGCGTTGCCGTGGTTACCAGGCAGCCCAGCATCCTCCTCCTCTTCAGCTGATGCCGGTCAGAATAAGCAGAGCGGCCGTCGGGCTTCACCAGAACCACCTGAGCACCAGAACTCTCGGCGGATCTCCAGCAGAGATCAGGAGTTTGAGGCGAGTTCCACCAGAACAAAAACGCCCATTGACCTCCAGAGGAACAAAAAGCGTCTGTACGCTCGAGAACACACAAAGACGCCGTTGATCTGCCCAGGAATGGAACGTCTGATGAACTCTGCAGGAGTTTTCTGTAAAACTCTTGAGCCAGTGGGCTGAAATATTACACGCAAATATACAGTGTACAAAGTAATGTTTTTTCTATGGAAATCTGCATTTGAAAAAGCAGAATCTGATTAGGTTTGATGTAAAACTTTACTTTATCGGCATGAACTTTCTTTTATAAAAACATGAAATATAGAGACGCCATTCAATTCAACTCAAAGATTTTAGTCTTTATCTCAGCAGATCAGTTAAATATGCAAAAGCGTTAAATTTGTCTACAAGTAAGTAAAGAATAATACAGTTTATAAGAGTTTTGATTGAATTTTACATACAGGTCAGTGACAAAATATTGTTGGAAGATGAGAAAGTCAAAAACATTTTGAAATACAGTTTTAAGAAGCATTCATCAGGTCATTTTGTGATCATGTTGGTTTCTTGTCATTTAAAAGTCCTTTTTTACCATTTATTTTTTACAAAAATCACATTTTGTGATATTTTTTTTTTTTTTTACACAAAATGTCAAATGGTGTAACTGAAAAATAATGAAAACAATTCTCAAAGATAACTTGTCTTTTCTGTGATTTTTCTAAAAATAAATGGTAAAAAATTTACTTTCAGATAAAAAAAAACAGTATGAACACAAAATGTACATTTTAAAGACCTGATGAATGATTAAAACTGTATTTTCAAAGGTTTTTGACTTTCTCATCTTGTCAAACATGATTTATCACTGACTCGTGTATCTGTTAATGTGTATTTTATATATTGTAATATATATATTATATAATATAATTATGGAGGTCAACATTTGTCCCTTTTTTAGAAACAGCTCAGATGGTTTGGTGAAGTCCTGAACTGGAGTCTGCATTATTCCTTTGTCCATTCCATTCTCAAGCCGGCGGCAGGTGTGTGTGTGTGTGTGTGTGTGTGTGTGTGTGTGTGTGTGTGTGTGTGTGTGTGTGTGTGTGTGTGTGTGTTACTTACAGATGCAGATTCCATGTGAGGCGTCCAGGATGAACCCTTTCCTACACACACAGCTATAGCTCCCCCCGGTGTTCACACAGATCCCGTTCTCACACAGCCCCGGTTGGAGGCACTCATTCACATCTACACACACACACACAAACACACACACACACGTTACCACACACACACACCCACGATCGATGTGCATGAATACATGGACACTCACACGTGTGTGTGTGTGTGTGTGTGTGAATAAACTGATGCTCCTGTTGTGTTTTAAGGGGAAATTTTACTGAAAATTTTGACACAAATGTTTAAGAACAAAAGCAAAGATCAGAATTAGTTTAGTAGTAGTAGTTTAGAGATATGCAAATAAAAATATGGGGGGAAACAATTAACTAAAGTCCATAACTTTGCTTCTTATAACTATAATATAGTTATAAGAAGCAAATATATACAATAGTTATATAAGCTATATTTTATACAATATAGCTTATATAAAAAGCTGGTGTGTAATTGTACATTAATAAAATGAGAGAATCTAAATAAACAGGTATCAAGTCTAAACAGTTAATTGATTTATCCATAACAAGATTTTATCAGCAAATTACAAAGAATTTTATTTAAAAAATGATAATTTTAAAGAAAAACTAATTAGTGAATGTGCAAAAATTACAATTGTTTTAGGACACAATTATAAGTTTTTATGTAATTACAGTATTTTATATGTATGTTTATCTTCACATGAACATTAATGAGAGTTTTCTTCTACAGGTGTATTTATTTTTGCTAAAAAACATCTAAATCTCTGAAACAAAGGCTGATCTGACTACATTTATTCCTCTGGTCCTAAAGCACTTTTACTCCAAATCAGATGTTTGTGTCACAACTTGCAGTAAAAAAAACATTTTTTGTCCTGTAACTTCTCTACTAATAAAGTTTCTTATGAATCCTTAAATTCTAGGTGAAAATGATGGTGTTACTATGAGTATGGAGGGATTTTTAAATGTGTGAATACATTGAAGTTGGGTTGAAATCCACTTCTCAGTGAGATAATGGGACTGGACAATGGATAAACACACGTTCCACGTCAGTAGAGATGGAACCAGAGAATTCTTTCCTGTTACCAGAAACAGCCACGGATGTTTTAAGAACTGGACCAAAAATATATAGTATAAGTTACTTGTAAGTATAAGTTACTTTCTCACCTGGAAAACAAGGAAAAAGTTGCTGATTTCCATGTTTATTCCAACAGAACCACATCAGAAGAGTAAAACCCACTCCTACTCAATGTAGTGCATCTATCATATATCATTTATTAGATTTTATTAATTTTCTATATATAGTCTTGGTGATTTCTTATATTTCTTGCATTTCTCTGTCTCCCATCATGCTCTGGGGTGACGAGAAAAAAATCACCAAACTCATGACTTTTAGAGGAAAGCAACTGGACGTCCTTGTTGATTTAAAGATGTTTCATCTTCTTTGGTTCTGAAATTTACTGCATGAAAAAACCCAGGTATTTAAAGCCCAGAGTGAGTGTGATGCATGTAAACCTGGGTTTAAATACCTGGTTTTTTTCTTGCAGTAAATTTCAGAACTCTTGGATTAGAGGAGAAACGTCTTCAAATAAACTAATAATTCCAGTGGATTTTCTCCACAAATCTGCAAAAAAAAAAACCTGCAGAATAAACTGCATCACCTTTCACCCCTATAATTCACACCACTGTTTGGGAAAAATATATTTAAAATAAAATAAAAATTCCTTGCTTTTGAGACACAGTTGGCCAATTCCTCATCTTACATTACATCCATTGGAACAACAAACAAACAATGAAATGCTCAAAAAGCCGTAGTTCATCGTAATTGTCTAATTATTAATAATAGAGTTTAAAATGCTGCTGCTGATGTAAAGAGTTCATTCATCTCCACCAGCTGAAACAGACACAGTGCCACCTATTGGTTTCCAGAGCATCTAGCTAGGATGCTAGATGCTCTGGAAACCAATAGGTGGCACTGTGTCTGCATATATATATATATATATATATATATATATATATACCGTAAATTCTGGACTATAAGCTGCTACTTTTTTCCCAAACTTTCAACCCTGCAGCTTTATTCAGTGATGCGGCCAATTTATGTAATTTTTCTAACGGCCACCAGGGGCGCTCGAGTAGAAAAGGTGAGATTAAGACCGGTGGAATATATGCCTCAAAGGAAGACTGCAACTTCCTGTCTTGTGCATATATTAAATTAGCAGGAACATACCCTCATCATGGGCGACACGGTGGAGCAGTGGGTAGCACTGTTGCCTCACAGCAAGAAGGTCGCAGGTTCAAGACCGCCTTGGGCCTGGGTCTGGGGCCTTTCTGTGTGGAGTTTGCATGTTCTCCCCGTGTCTGCGTGGGTTTTCACCGGGTACTCCGGTTTCCTCCCACAATACAAAACATGCTCAGGTTAATTGGTAAACTCTAAATTGCCCATAGGTGTGAGTGTGAGAGTGAATGGTGTGTGAATGGTGTGTGTGCCCCACGATTGGCTGGCGACCATCTGGGGTGTATCCCTGCCTCTCGCCTTAACGCGCTGGGATAGGCTCCAGCAGACCCCTGCGACCCTGAAAAGGAATAAGCGGGATAGAAAATGGATGGATGGATACCCTCATCATGGAAAATGCAAAAAGAAAGGCATATGACGCAGCTTTCAAGCTAAAAGCAATGGAGCTGTCCGATAAAGAAGGAAACACCTGTTGCACGTAAACTTTGTCTCAGGATGAGAGAGAGGCTGAGGGAGTGTGAGACGTCTATGTGACACTGTTTCATTCCCACACTGAGGAAGATGAAGACGCTTACCGTGATTTTTACCAGTATGTTCTTTTACCAGACCTGTTTTACCAGACCTGTTCTATTGTGTTGCTAGCGTGTTGCTACCATGTTGCTACCGTTTTACTGCCCTGTCACAGGCACCGTTTGGGAAGAAAGTTATATTATTATTATTATTAAGTTATATTATTAAAACTTTGAAAACTCTCTCTGTGTACCGTCTTTCTCTGTAAATATGTTTACATGTTTTAATGTGGGCACATGCGGCTTATATACAGGTGTGGCTTGTGTGTGTACAAAATCGGTTCTCCTCTAAAAATGTACTGGGTGCGGCTTATAATCAGGTGCGCTCTATAGTCCAGAAATTACGGTGTGTGTGTGTGTGTGTGTCTATATATATATATATATATATATATATATATATATATATATATATATATATATATATATATATATATACAACAATTACATTAATAAACAGCTAATTTGTTTAAGAAAGAAACCCCCGGATCATTTCTAGTGAGTCCTTCAATTTAATACATTTTTCAGCATTTTATAGACCAACTAACTACTAACTCAGTGGGAAAAGTTGTTGTCAGATTATTAGATAATGAGAATAATTCTTAATATTTACACATTCGGGTGTTTGAGTTGTCTAAGAATTTAAGTTTTTTTCTCTGATTTCATTAACATAAATCAACAAATAAGTGATTGCATGTGTTCTGGTGTTTGTATAATCCTAAACTAAAAGGGTTTAGTTCATTCTCTCACATCCAGACTGATGTCGGACATGAGAAAGTGTTTCAGAGCCTGAACAATCTTCCCCATTCGCTCAGAGGATTCGCTTCTTCATCGACCGCCACGATTAACACAAACATCTCCCGTTTCACTGCGAGCGGAAATGTTTTGTCGAGTTTCAGTCGAGGGACTCGTCCGTGGTAGCGTTAAAACGCCGAGATGGACACAGCTGCAGGCAGTGAAACACAGCCGTTTGTGTCCCAAACCAACAAAGTTTTACAGAAAAATACATGAAATTCCTTTTTAAAACGCTGCACAGAACTAGTTGTGGATGTTTTATTTTCTGTTTGACTTGATGTGGATGTGCAACGTTCTGTTTGTGCAAAACCTCAGGCTAAAGAATCCTCTTCACAACTATCTGTGCTAATACAGGTTTTAATAACTCGTAACTCTCCCCAGGAAACACCATGTTTCCTGGGGGAAATTCCACTTTAACAATTCTCACATGTTCCAGATTTACCAAAATGATTTATTTCATCTGATCACAACGCAAGATCTCCTGGAATTATATAATGAGACATAAAGAGATAACATAACTTTACTGTAAATATTTAACGCTGCATCTGTTTTCATTTTACGTGTGTGTGTGTGTGTGTGTGTGTGTAAACTCACCGACACACTGTGTTCCATTGGCTCG
This sequence comes from Eupleurogrammus muticus, assembly GCA_036785175.1. Lineage (NCBI taxonomy): Eukaryota > Metazoa > Chordata > Actinopteri > Scombriformes > Trichiuridae > Eupleurogrammus > Eupleurogrammus muticus. The sequence continues at coordinate 348,132 of JAYKQN010000052.1, read as the reverse complement.
CTCAAAACCAACAGGGCAGCTGCTGTTGCTTTGACCTGATGAAGATTAACGACAGATTATTGGAAAATAATGAAAACACACACACACACACCATGAAATACAAGCAAGGGTAAAGGCTGCCATTTGCATACGGTATGTCTAAAAAGTACCATATTTTCACAACTATAAGGCGCACATTAAAGTCTTCTATTTTCTTCAAAATGTTGGTGCGCCCTATGTCTGTATGTAGGGGAAGTGTGGGCATGGATTGTAGATAAAATAACGGGGATGTGCGTTATGCAGAACATCGTTGTTTTAACAACCTGAAAATGGTAAAGAGACACGCTGATAAAGCACAGTTTAAACTGAAGGAAATCAGCTACACAGCTGAGTTTAAGACATAAGACAGGTGGTACGAGTTGGAGGAAAGACTGGATCAGTGGATCACAGAGCAGAGACTGGATCAGTGGATCACAGAGCAAAGACTGGATCAGTGGATCACAGAGCAGAGACTGGATCAGTGGATCACAGAGCAAAGACTGGATCAGTGGATCACAGAGCAGAGACTGGATCAGTGGATCACAGAGCACAGACTGGATCAGTGGATCACAGAGCAGAGACTGGATCAGTGGATCTAAGAGCAGAAACTGGATCAGTGGATCACAGAGCAGAGACTGGATCAGTGGATCACAGAGCAGAGACTGGATCAGTGGATCACAGAGCAAAGAACGACAGTGGACAAACATAGAACGTTGTTGTGATGTCACTAACATTAACGAATAAAGTGACTTTAGTTTAATTCCTGAACATTCTAGTGACTTTATTCAACTTTAAACCTGGATTAAACTGTCCTTTCATTCCATAGTGAAAACTCTAAAGTTAAATTAAACTTTTTCATCACCTTTCCAGATTCTTCTTTCCTGTTTTTTATTGAACGTAACTCATCAACATCCAGTTTTGACTTTTAGAACCTGAGATGTGGAGAATTTACAATGAAGTGATGACACATGTTTAATGATGAGGATCCTGGAACTTCCTTTATTTCTGCAGATTTGGTGCAGATTTATTACATTTATTGACATGCACAGTTTTAATTCACCCATTCAGACAACACACAAGTCTATTATGCTTCTATGAGGGTTAATTATGTTAACCAGAGACCTAGTGGAGCTGGGAATCAAACCATCAACCCTCAGCCAGGCCAAACACTTAAAACTGCTGCAATAATACTGAAAAAAACCTGGTGCAGATCCTACCAACAGTTCTATATTCCTCCTCCTCTCTGCTCATTTGTTTCTTCATTTAACAGAAATACCAAACTGAGTCCAGTTGGCATCACACACACACACTGGCTTGTTTTTTTTTTGTTTTTTTCCCCCCTTTCTTTGGTTCTTGTTTTCACTTCTTTATTTTTTTCATTTTCCTGCACCACGTCCTCCTCTCCTGGTGTTTTTAGAGGTTTTAAATGGTGTTTTTTCAGATTTGATGGACGCCAGCTAACATGACTACACACACACGTGCAGGACGTATGGGCGTGTGTGTGTGTGTGTTTGTGTGTGTGTGTGTGTGTATGCTAAAGGCCCACAGTCCCAAAGAGCAGCATTCCTTTACTGTTAGTCAGCTCTCTACAAGAACATGGAAGCATCATTACTGACTCTGTGTGTGTGCGTGCGTGTGTGTGTGTGTGTGTGTGTGTGTGTGTGTGTGTGTGTGACAATGTCAGATAGTTATATAAGCAGCTCCTGGTGGATGAGCTCCAAAATATTTCAGTCATAAAGTATCAGACTTTCACAGAAAGAGAGAGAGAAATATTTTGGTGTGTGTGTGTGTGTGTGTGTGTGTGTGTGTGTGTGTGTGTGTGTGTGTGCGTGTGTGTGTGTGTGCGAGAGACGCTGGCAGGACTGTTATTTTTGGTCAAATCCCTCAACATTAATATCACAGCGGTATTTTTGGAGAAGGGCGTCAGGACTTTTTTAAGCCGCTGAGGAAACGAGTATAAAATACTTTCAACCAACTTCTGCTTCGTTTCAGTGACGGAATCTCCTGATGGTCAGCGTGAACCATCCCAGAGCAACAGAAACACGTTGTGGGCTCCTGGATGTTGTTTTAAGAAGCTTGAGGTGGAACCGTGTGATTCTACTCATCCATTCCACCTGTCGATGGACAGTGAACCACGAATAAAACTACATAGAATAGAATAGAATAGAATAGATAGAATAGATAAACTTTATTGATCCCACAACGGGGAAATTTGTGTGTTACTGCAGCGTTACAGATAAAGAAAAGAAAAATAAAGTTGAAGAAGATAAAAAAGACTTTAGAAAAATAAAAAAACACACACCACAATGTACAAATTCACAGAATTTGTTAATCCGCATACACAGTATGCATTATCGACAGAATGGAGAAAGAAATGCTAATAAATAGTAAGAACAAAAAGTATGCATAAGCAAGGCATATATACATACATACATGGACGTACATACCAACATACATACACATACACACATATTTGCATATATATATATGGACATACATATCCACGCACATACCCACATGTACACATACATAGCTAATGCACACTTAAGGTGCAGGGTGAGTGTGAAGAGGAAAAAAGTGACCAGTGTAAAAGTGACAGTGGCTACAGTGAGGTTTATGTTTATGTTATGTTATAGAGTCTTATTGCTGTCGGGATGAATGATCTGCGAAAGCGCTCCTTCTTGCAGCGAGGGTGTTTGAGTCTCTGGCTGAAGGAGCTGCTAAGCGCACCCACTACCCCATGCAGAGGGTGATGGGGGTTGTCCATGATGGATGTCAGCTTTGCCAACATCCTCCTCTCTCCCACCACCACCACCGACTCCAGAGGACATCCCAGTACAGAGCTAGACTTCCGTACCAGTTTGTCAATTTTCCTTCTGTCCCCGTCTGAGCATCCGCCTCCCCAGCAGACTACTGCGTAGAACAGGGCAGATGCTACGACAGAGTCGTAGAAGGTCTTTAACAGGGTCCTGCACACACCAAAGGACCTTACATACATACCATACATACCTCGACTGAAGCAGTGAAATGCAGTAATTTAACAGCAGTTACTTCTGATTCAGCCTCATTAACTCTGGTTTTACAGCAGAACATGTAAACAGGCTGAATATGAAGAGACGCTGCAGCTGACAATGATAAAGAGAAGAAAAGTTGTTTTTAAGGAAGTGTGTTGCTGCATGTGTGTTTTTTCTTCTTTTATGTGTGTTAAAAGCAGCTGAATTTAATATGTTCAACATTTTGTGGAGGAAAACGTGTTGCTTATAAAACAGTGGAAATGACAAATTGTGTTTGGCAAGTCAAAAAACTTTTTAAAATAGAGGTTTAGGAATCATTTATCAGGTTTCTCTAAATGCACATTTATATTCATGTTGGTTTCATGTCATTTAAAAGACTGTTTGTACCATTTATTTTGGTTAGAAAAATTAAACATAATGTGGGATTTTTTGACAAAAATGTCAAATGGTGTAACTGAAAAAGAATGATAAATTTGGAATATTTAATCCTTCTTGAAAAGAAAACTAGTCGATAACTTTCTATTAATTTTATTTTTTAAAAACATTTATAAAACAGGTAAACTATTGATGAACTATGGACTATAGGATGTTTCAGATGTTAGCTTGGTAACTAAGCCAACTGTTAGCTTAATTTAGCCAACTGTTAGCTCCGCTTAGCCAACTGTTAACTTAATTTAGCCAACTGTTAGCTTCATTTAGCCAACTGTTAGCTTCGCTTAGCCAACTGTTAGCTTAATTTAGCCAACTGTTAGCTTCGCTTAGCCAACTGTTAGCTTCATTTAGCCAACTGTTAGCTTCGCTTAGCCAACTGTTAGCTTCGCTTAGCCAACTGTTAGCTTCGCTTCGCCAACTGTTAGCTTTGTTTAGTCCCATTTACATTTTCTTAGTGTACTTTTAGCTTCACTTATCCAACAGTTAGCTTCGTTTAGCCAACTTAGCTTTTAGTCACCTGACTTCTAGCTTCGCTTAGCCAACAGTTAGCTTTACTTAGCCTCTGGTTAGAAGAATAAATAAGATCCTTCTCTGCTCTATGTGAGTTTTAATCCTCCTGCTGTAGGCTAACTGCTGCTAGCTATTTTACCAATCATTTATTACTATGTTTGCGATATTAGCACAGTTAGCAAAGTTAGCATGGGATCACTTAGCAGAATCCAACGCACTCTGTCTTACCTAAAATATTGTACTTTAAAACAATACCATGTAAGGGCTATTAAACCATAAATAAAACTACATACCTCGACTGAAGTAGTGAAATGCAGTAATTTAACAGCAGTTACTTCTGATTCAGCCTCATCAACTCTGGTTTTACAGCAGAACATGTAAACAGGCTGAATATGAAGAGACGCTGCAGCTGACAATGATAAAGAGAAGAAAAGTGTTTTTTTCTTCTTTTATGTGTTTTTCTGGGGCTAAAAGCAGCTGAATTTAATATGTTCTACATTTTGTGGAGGAAACTTGTTGCTTATAAAACAGTGGAAATGACAAATTGTGTTTGGCAAGTCAAGTCGAGTTAGAATAATTAAACAAAGTGGCATATTTTGACAAAAATGGTGTAACTGAAAAAGAATGATAACATTTAAATATTCAATCCACCTAGAATGTAAAGCAAGTTGATAAGATTTTTAAAAAAAAAACCTTTATAATTTATAAGAGAGTTAAACTATCTAATCCCACAAACAGCTCCAATCTAAATAAATATCTAAATAGTGGTTAGTTGCAGCTACTACTGATATTATATTAAACTATTTTATTATTGTATTGATGATGTGGATATTGATGATATATATTGATGCTGTAACAGGAACATTGGGTTTTACTGCAGATAAAAATACTTTATTTAGTGTTGAAGCTCAGGCTTAACATGAGATTTATGATAAAACTCATTAAAGAACCAGGATCAGGAGGTTTTAGGTGGATTAATTGACAAAAGACTCGATCACTAATGTGAATTGACAACTGTGATCATAATTTAGATGAAAATGTTCTTTCATTTTAAGATGATAGCGTCAATTTTACACTCATTTGACACTAAACACAAAATGAACCAAAGTAAATCCTTCAGGTGTGTGTGTGTGTGTGTGTGTGTGTGTGTACCTGTATTAGCAGGACACAGGACACACTCCGTGATGCCCCAGGCCTTCCCGATGCCTCTGCAGCAGGTGTCTCTGCTCCTCAGTCCAGGTAGAGGAGAACTGCACTAAAGACACAGACAGGAGTCCTGTTCAAATACTGAAGACGTAACATCACCGTCCTATTAAAGCCATTTCCTAAGTCGTTCTTTTACTGAAGTGAGTTTTTGGCCTAAATCATCTCTAATGATCTCTAATGATCTTTATATCCTATAGGTAAATGGACGTTTTTCCCCCAAAATCAGAATAAAATGACAATTTAATATCTTTCAAGATGGTGGCTGCTTCAAGAATCAAGAAGAAGCTCTAGATGCGAGGCTGTATCGGGGGGGGGCGTGTTTGGCCTCAGGGAACATGCTTTTTTATTATTTTATTTAGATTTTTTTTCACTGTCCTAGAATAAAGTGCAATTGCACCTCCACTACATTAGGGGGCAGCAGAGTGTTCACAGGGAGCATACAGCACAGAGTATGAGTATGAAGTGTAGACACCAAGTGACACCATGAAAACATATTTAACAGGGATGAGAAGACAGGCGGAGAGAGACGGAGAGAAAGAGACAAACCAAAGTCTCCCAAAGCTAAGACGAGGAAATATGACGAAGCGTCTGTAGCGCTTGGTTCACTGTGAAAGACCGGTGTGTTACTGAGTCTGAAATGTTGGAGACAAAGAAATTAAAGACATTACACCACAATCACACTGATAAGACAAAAAATGTTTAATTAAGGATTTAATTTTATTTTTTAATTCCAGATTCACTTTAAATCTTTTCCGTTAGTTAATAAAGCTATTCTTTGTTGTAAGTTGGTCCATATTTCTTTCTTTTTATTCTTTTATATGTGCATTATCCTCAAATGTTTCCAACAATTTTCAAACCTATAGAAGTCTTTAACTCTGTGAACTGGATGTTGGACTCGAAGCCCCGTTATTAATTGACTGTTTATCGAGTTGGAGCCACATTTCTTGATAAACCATTTAGATCCCGGTTGTTTTGAAATCTCCTTGAAGACGTTCTAACGGGGGTGAAGGGTTTTAGTCAACAGATGTCTGTTGAGCAAACATCAGCAGCAGCATTGACAGCACCAGAGAAACTCCACGTTTTCACTGGTTTTAATCAGCAGAGCTGTTTATTTTGGAGAGTGGGAGGCATCTGCAGTAAAAACCTCCTTAATGATGAACACCATAGGAATCCTGGCCACCAGACACCGACTACAGAGTGATGAAGACAACAACTCCCATGATACAACACTACTTCATGACTGATGCTTTAGATGAGAGCAAAAAAACATGCATTTTATGTTTAAATCCAGATTATATCCAGTAAAGAACACAACACTGACTTTACTGGTTCTGACTTGTCCAGAATGAAACATTTCAAAAACTATGTTTTGTAGTTTTTCTTGAAATAAAGAAAACTAGAGGATTCACTCCAACCTCTTTCCAGTGCCACCACATGTTTTATATTTTTTAGTTTTGAGTGAAATATCCTGAAGACTATTTAACAGAGTGCTATGAAATCTGGTTCACACATTTATGTTCTCTAGAGGATGGATCGTATTAACGTTGGTAACCAAATGCATGTAAGAATAATAACATCCGCTCCCAATATGAGAGGGCCTGATCCCCAGATACTTTCAATACTTCAGGCCTCTGGAAATCCCTTAAAATGAAACTATCTGAGAAGGAGAGATTTTAAAATAGGTCAAAATATTCTAAACAAATGTCAAGGTAGGATCAGAGAAGACACATGACTTTGACTTTCTGTCTGACCGACAATGAATCAGAGTGAAATCATCTCCTTCTCTTTGATGACAGCTGGTTTTCTGCTGCGTGAAGGTGCAGTTAACAAGAGTCTGTCGACCTTTGAATGGGCTTGGACAGATATCAACATCACGAGAGCAGCGTTCTTTCTTTGTAGGATATTTTTTATTTGTCATCGCTGTGCAGCGTGAGCCATTTATGCCATTTATTTTGTGAAATCAAATCCGTGATTTATGTTCGAGATCTTGTGATATTTCTGGTTCACATTAAGCTCTCTGGCTGCAGAGGTTCACAGAAGTTCCTCGGTGCAGCTGGAGACGAACGGCGCGTTCACACTTCGCCGTCTTCTGACAGAAAATCCCCCCGGTGGCCATATCTCATCCTGATAATAAAGCGCAGCTTTTGTTGCAGCTACAGCTTGCTGCTGTAGCGACTGAGCTCCAACCGTGTGACTCTTCAATATGCAGCAACGTGCAACACAAGTACAGCAACATGAGATAAGAACTGCATCACAACGCTTTATTAATGCACTTCGTGAATGTACAGAGACTAGAGGAAAAGGGAGGGAAGTACCAGAAGGTTCTGATGGGTTTTCAGTTCAGTCAGAATCTCAACTCAGGGAAACACAGAACTAGCTGCATCTGTAACTAGCTGCATCTGTAAAAAACTGCATCTGTAACTAGCTGCATCTGTAACTAGCTGCATCTGTAACTAGCTGCATCTGTAACTAGATGCATCTGTCTCTATTTGTAGCTGTAACTACCTGCATGTGTATATAGATGCATCTGTAACTAGTTGTAGTTGTAACTAGATGCATCTGTAACTAGATGCATCTGTAACTAGTTATAGTTGTAACTAGATGCATCTGTAACTAGTTATAGTTGTAACTAGATGCATCTGTAACTAGTTGTAGTTGTAACTAGCTGCATCTGTAACTAGTAGTAGCTGTAACTAGCTGCATCTGTAACTAGTTGTAGTTGTAACTAGATGCATCTGTAACTAGTTGTAGTTGTAACTAGCTGCATCTGTAACCAGTTGTAGTTGTAACTAGCTGCATCTGTAACTAGTTGTAGTTGTAACTAGATGCATGTGTAACTAGTTGTAGTTGTAACTAGATGCATCTGTAACTAGTTGTAGTTGTAACTAGCTGCATCTGTAACTAGTAGTAGCTGTAACTAGTTGTAGTTGTAACTAGCTGCATCTGTAACTAGTTGTAGTTGTAACTAGATGCATCTGTAACTAGTTGTAGTTGTAACTAGCTGCATCTGTAACTAGTAGTAGCTGTAACTAGCTGCATCTGTAACTAGTTGTAGTTGTAACTAGATGCATCTGTAACTAGTTGTAGTTGTAACTAGCTGCATCTGTAACCAGTTGTAGTTGTAACTAGCTGCATCTGTAACTAGTTGTAGTTGTAACTAGATGCATGTGTAACTAGTTGTAGTTGTAACTAGATGCATCTGTAACTAGTTGTAGTTGTAACTAGCTGCATCTGTAACTAGTAGTAGCTGTAACTAGTTGTAGTTGTAACTAGCTGCATCTGTAACTAGTTGTAGTTGTAACTAGATGCATGTGTATATAGCTGCATCTGTAACCAGTTGTAGTTGTAACTAGCTGCATCTGTAACTAGTTGAAGTTGTAACTAGCTGCATCTGTAACTAGTTGTAGCTGTAACTAGCTGTAACTGCATCTGTAACTACTGTACCTGGGTCCTTGAGGGTGACAGGGGGTCCCCAATCATTTATCTTCACTATAATTCCTTTCCTAACTACATAAGGGCATATTGTTGTATGTAGGGTTAGGGTTCAAATAAATAAATTACTTAAGTTAATTCCTCATTAACAGACATATTTTCTATTATTTTTTCACCTTCTCTTCCAGACAGAAAAGCTCATTAAAAAAGAATCAAAGGTAGAGCCTCACGCTCCCTCTCACCTTCCCGTCTTTGACTTCTCTGAAGCAGTATTTGAACCCAGAGTACTGGTTGTAGGTGCTGTCCCCCCTCACCGTCTGGGCCTGGACCCCCACAGCCGCCGGGGCCGGTGCCCCTGCTGACCCGGAGTGTGTCCCGGAGGACAAGGTCCTCAGAGTGGGACTGAATCCAGAGACCTGGAGCAGCAAAAGAACAACTGGTAAAGAAAAGGTCAAACGAGTAGTTAAATCACGTGAAGTGAAATCTTCTCACCTTCAGCACCTGGTGGATCTTCACGCTGGCCTCTGGGGGGTGCTGCACCCTGACCTTCACCATGGAGGTACCTGGAGCTGCACAAACACAAAGGGTTTCCCACCTGTCCTCCTACTAAACCTTCTGATTCCATCATATCAGTGACAGAAATAAAGAGAGAATACTGACATGAAGTTAAAAATACTTCTTAGGCAAAGAGCATTGGGATTAAAGCCTAGTTTACACTTCTGTGGCCGTAGCTACACTACAGGTAAAAAATTCTAGACTACTGCATTTTCCCTATCCATCCATCTATTCATCCATCTATCCATCCATCTATTCATCCATCTATCCATCCATCTATTCATCCATCTATCCATCCATCTATTTATCCATCCACCGTGACTCATTTGTTTTCTCTCTCCTTTCCCCTTGTTGCTGTTGGACCAACACAGAGGGAAAACTGCAGAAATGGGAAAAGTCAAAACACTAACTTTGTTTCTATCTTTGAGGCATTCTGAACAGTTTTATGTGACAGTCATATGAATATTAGAGGAGAGAATGTCTTTTTGTAGTTTTTTGCAGGAATCTGTAGGTGTTTTGTGCAGCTACTGTGGACATCAGTGTTATCTGCTTGGTTGTTGCATTGCACAACAACCTCTTCTCCTCATGGGCATTGTGCAATTGTTTTGTATTTCATATTTTGTTCCTATGCTGCACTTTTGAGGGAAAGTGATTGTCGCCGAAGACAAATTTCCTCTTGAAGCGAAACAGTAAATATTTATCTTATCTTATCTAACATGAGGCTGGACAGAGCTCAGCTATTTATGCATATTCAGGGGTCATGTGACCATCTAATTCCAGTTGTTGCTCAGACTCACGCCCGGGCCTCCCAGCCTCCTGGTTCTGGACCCCCAGCGGCACCAGGAACTCGGACTGGGTCAGGTCCTGATTGGCCGACAGCAGCGCCGGCTTGAAGATCTCATTGGTGGAGAGGGCGGAGGCGGGGGCAGGGCCAGCAGCGGCCGTCGTCGGGGCGACGGGGATCTGGCAGAACTTCCCGGTGAAGTTCGGCGGGCAGATGCATCGATCTTTCTGCAGACAGATGCCTCCGTTCTTACAGAGCAGAGGACAAAGGACTGGAGGAGAAAAACAGACTGAGTTCAGCATGTAAACGGCAACAAAGAACAACATATAAAACACAATATTTTTACATTACAGTGAAACATACCATTTAAATTTTATTTTACACACGAACCACAAATGGAAAAAATAACAAGGAGTGTGTGTGTGTTTAATTTTTGTTTCATTTTATGTGTTGAATACACTTATTAGTTTAAGCTGATAAGTGTATTCAACACAGGAAGGTTAATGACTTATCAGTGATATTTTTAGGTATTTATAGAGATAACATTTGGAAAGTGGAGGGTGGAGCAAGTGTTAAACAACCACAAAGAACAAATAAATCACTAAATGACTCAATCTCCCAGAATGCTTCACAGCAGCTTTAAATAGTGTGTGAATTCCACTTACTTCATAATGATTTGTGTGAACTTTGACCTCAGCAGGTTAAATAAACCCAGGAGCTGGACAGAATATACACAACTCATGAAGCTAATGTTTTCCCTCTGATCAGTGAAAGGTGTTTTTCTTTATCCACCTGGCCTGGTCTGTGCAGATGTTATTTCTTTAGTAATTTGCTCTAGCTCTTCCTAAATCATAATCGGTTATTTTCACTGCAAAGCTACAGTCCTAGTTTTTTTTTTTCCCTAAATCTCCATTTTTTTGGTCCTGGACCTCTGCTCTTTCTCCGTTAACACATGGAGATCCAGAGCTGCGTTCCCGTTCAGATGACGAGCTGTAAATGGAACGGAACATCTTTGTCCCATCACTGCGATCCAGTGGAAAACACAACATAAACACTCCACTCACTGCTCCGAGTGCAGTTTCTGAGCGAGGAGGACGTCTGGGTAGTAAAGAGCTATAGCGTTGGTGCTCATTTGATGCTTAGGATCAATATTTCATGTTTCGTGCTGACCAAGAACCAAAGCTGCACATTATCTGGAGCTGGACGTCTTAAATACATCACATTTTCACATTTTCTTGTGCAACATCTTCCTCTATGTATCATCCCTACATTTAAATAAATAAATGAAAGCTTCAATAAATATTGCAGCTCAGTGACTGGATGCTGACTGCACTATGCTGTAAAATATGCATGCTATTTACTGTATTAATCACACTAACATTACTGTAAATGACTGTTTATTAGAGTAGACTGATGCATATTTTACAATAAATCACAGTATGGTTGTTTTTTAGGATTAAATATATTTCTGTTCCACTAGTTGGCACTAAATCTTATACACTGCACCTTTAACAGACTTTAACACATACACACACACACACATTTACTCTCATGCTGAACAGATGCATTGTGGGAAGCGACTGGCGTGGAGCCCCACCCCTCCTGTTGCTATGAAACCCTGGAGGTGAAAGCAGATGGGGCACAATGAGAACCACTCAGCCACTTCCTACTTCCTGTTGGACAGGAAGTTGGCGTATTGTTAACCAGCTGATGCTGAGGCTGCCGTTAACGAGCTGATAACGAGGCCAGGTCTCTGCAGCAGGAAGGAAACCTGCAGCTTTCAAACCTGGTTTGATCGGTCCTAGATTCTACATACACCTCAGAACAAACTGTCAAATACTGGGGATGTTAATAATGTGTTTCATTTATGTCTACATGCAAAATAAAGAGAGCATGATGCTTCCTTGTTAGCCGACTACAGACCTTTCTCATGGCTCTTTAGCTTTAAGATTGTTGAGAAAGTGGTTTCTAATCCACTTGGGAATTTCCTGACAAGTTTTAATTTGGCGCCCGACTTCACCACAAGGTCAAAGGTTGAATTCCGACTTAAGGCAAGGTGTTAGTTCTGGTCCATTTGGGTCATGCGATACTGTTGTAGAGGTTGGAAACTTGTGCAGAGGAACAGACTTAGAATGGTTCAGGTATTTTGTGACCACTGCAAATTATAAACTCAAATCGAGTGGCTATGAGAAGTGGAGTTCCTCAAGGATCAGTTCCTGGACCCCTTCATTTTTAGTCTATGCTGCTTTTGGGTTCAATTCTGCAAAACTTGAATGTAAATATCATAGTTATGCACATGACAGATATATCTAGCTATGTCCCCAAATTAATACAGACCAGTAGAGTCATTGTGTCACTGTAGAGCAAGAAAAAACTTTGGATGAACCAAAATTTCCTTCCATTAAATCATGACAAATCATCTCGTTTTCTATTTTTGTGTACTTTAATATGGGTCTTATTTTTTATGACTTTGGTTTCCATTTCCATTTTTACTATTAAATAGTTGTTTTTATGTAAAGCACATCAAGTTGCCCCAGGGTATAAAATCCGCTGTATAAATAAAGCTGACTTGCCTTGGGAATGAATTATGTCTATAAGGATCCAGACAAGTATGAAAGTACAAGAGTGTGTGTGTGTGTGTGTGTGAGTGTGTCGAACACAGTGACCTAATTATTACCCTGGACATCGCCCTACAGATGGACTGCATAAAAACGGAGTTTGGGGGGAGGTTTCAGGGGCAAAAGAGAGGAAAAAAAACAGATGGAAAAAAGGAGTGAGCAGGCATAAACAAGGAGAGATTAAATAGATGAAATGATGTCAACACAGATGAAGGGAGAGAGAACAGAAAGAAACGCATTATACTCGGAGGACTGAGATCAGCGAACACCCTCACACCTAAACCACCAAAACATGTCGTTTGTCAGTGTCCGTATGAGTCATCCTGATCCCTGTGAGGACTTCGAGCTGAATGTTCCCATGATATCGAGCTAGCAGCGCCAATTTTAAGAGATCTGCGAGTAACGATTACTTTCTCCATTTGTCAGTAAATCATTAAGTCTGTAGGTCTTCAGAGTTTACTACCATGTCCGTGAAAAAAGGCCAAAAAATATTCTTTCTGTTGCAATTATTGTAGCTCTAGATGTTAGTCACCATTGGCCAAGAAGGTTATGTTTGCACCAAGGTTTTTATGCTTTTAGCAGCATAACTAAAAAAATTCTGGACAGATTTTCATCAAACTTTCAGTGAATGTTGGTAAAAGCACCATGAAAAGATGTTTAAAGTTTGGTAAAGATCAGGAAGAAATCCTGGTTTTTAGATCGCCTTGAATTTGTGGCTGTTTGGTGACATTGTGGTTTGAGGCCACCTGGTGGTGATATCTTGCATCTGCATAGCTTGGCTGTATGGTTGGAGGAGGTATGAGCTCCCAGTGCTTTTCTAGTTTAGCATGTTGATATGCTAACATTGGCTAAGATGGACTTAACGGCTGAGGTGGAGAGGACTGTCATAATTTAAGATATTTGGTCTCCAATAAGGGGTTCACAAATGGTCAAGTTTCGTTCTAAAGTCCAAATGAAATTTCTCCAATTCATATTGACCATAATAAACACAATTTGAGAGCATCTTCACACCACTAGTTTGATTATTTGGTCCAAACCAGGCCAAAATTTCATCATGTTAATATTCAAACAAACAGAAAATGAAATATATAGTATCCTGATATATTTAGTATGCATTTCCTACCAATGAAAATGAACATTGTCCACAATGAGGGAACTTGGGGGTAAAAAGATTGTAAATGTGTCTGAAATTCACTTGAAAAGACTAACTCAGTCTGCTGAAACTCATATAAGCTCTACATGTCCGTTTAAATACCAGTGTGGACACACTGTTGAGCTTGTCTTCCATCACTAACATTGAAAACACATTGAAGCCTCGTTTTATGGCCAATGAACAAGAGCAATGAATCCAGTGAGGAAAACCTGTTTCAGTGCTCATCTGGACACCTGATGGTTTACACACTTCATTAAATCTTGAACCCGTTTTCTAAGTAGTGACTAATGATAAGAGTTCAAAATGAGAAGCTGCGAGATGAAGATTTTTTTCTACACTCGGCTCTGATCAGAAAAGAGTAAGTCAGAACATAGATGAAGTTGATTAGGAGAAAGAAAACATGCAACGCTGACCTGAGACCAGCTGTTTGGACAAGAGAAGTGACCTTTTGACCACATGATGTCATTGCCTCCTCCCTCGTCCTGTTTCTGTTTGTGTTGCAGTCCAGTCTTACCTCACTGCTAGTTTAAACATTCACACATCACCAACAAACTATCCTGGGCACATGTGTTTAAGTGTGTGTGTGTGTGTGTGTAGGAGAGAGAGAGTTAATGATAAATGAAAGCCATATGTCAGTAGTGTTTCTCCTCCCTTTACCCCTCTTGTTCCTCTTGCTCTGCAGTCAAGTTTCCATCCAATCGTAGCAATATTTAATCATATTTCACAGAAAATCATCAAAAGAAAATATAACATGTTTTTTTCCATCCAGTACTATGAAGAGCTCACTAGCTAAGGGTTGGTGAATTCCAAAATGCACAATATATGTACAATATTCAATCAAGTAATCTAAAACAACATTCATGTAGATACTAAAACTCCAAGTTAGCCTAAAGATCCATTAACCAAACCTGTACAAAGACAAACAACAATGGATCATGCTCTTCAAGATGTTGCTGTGAGCTGCAGAATGAACAGCATCCAACAGAGGGTGGATGGCGGCTAGCAATAATGACAGGACTGTTCAATGTTGAATAGACTCAACAACAACCAACTGCGATGTGTATATCCGCAAGATGGTGCTAGTACGCAGGATAACTTCATTGTATTCCCAACAGAACAAAGCATGAGGTCTTAAAAGAACCCACGTTAATTAATAAGATCAGTCTTTTGAGACATTAAAAGGTGGAATTCTGGAATGGAACGAGATAAAGTCCCACATATGATCATTTCAGTTCAGTGTTTAAAATCAATCCACCAATCCTACAGGGAAGGTCTATGTGCACTTCTTCCTGTTCCAAAAAGTGTTGCCAAACTTTGAACTTGTTCCCATACCCCTTCTAAGAGAAATTCTGGACCCTTTTGATCAAGAGCGTTGCTTGCGTGAAGATGAGGAGTTACTCTGGATCTGATGACAATGGTATAAGACGTCTTGCATTCATGACTGCCACTACCTCAGCCATGGGTGTTGTCAAAACTTCATGGTCAGCTTTCTGCTCCAGTTACATGCATTCCAGAATGGAGGGCCATGCCAATCACACATTAACACCAAACATCATTAAAGTTCTGACTTGTCTTGTCTATCTCCACCTATTGTAATAAGAGAGAACTTGGAGAAGATTTCCAAAGCATTGAGGGTGTACCACATTTGTGGTAACATGCATGAGCTGTGTCACAGCCCAGGAGCGTATCTCAGAATCTTAGACAGGGTCTATGAGGTCATAGCTTAGATGGTTGCAAGCATGTGTCCAAAGAAAGGCTGAGCCTGTGGGCCATGTGGTGCTGCTTAGCAAAGCTAGAAGGAATGGATATAGAGCAGTGTCAGCTAGATTCTGCTCTGTACAGACATATTACCACCAGCCAGGACATGGATGATGTACCTAATAGATTGCAGTCAGTGTATTATGCACATCCCTCTATCTGACTACCAGCTCAGCATTCTCCACGGCAGGTATAGTTGGCTGATCTTGGGATCGGGAGCCAACTTTGTCTTTCCAAGGACAAAGCCAAAAACATACAATTCTCCTCTTTGTGCACCTGTAGTGGACAAAGCAATATAAGTGAGCAGGATCTGGAGTTCCTGTAAGTCAATAAGTGACTCTCTCAATTCCACTCAATTCACATGTCTTTGAGGAGGGGCAAGTCCTAGTCCTCTGCAGACAAGGTGTATCAGTTTTGCATGCACAGAAGTGTGCAAATCCGTATGAGATTGTATAAGCTATTTATCATTGATAACCCCTCTGCGAGAGAATGTCAGTAATCTGAAAGCTGAAGGTGTCTAGGTCCATATTCCAGGACAAATCAAGGCTAGACTGGATAGGCATGCTGTCGGCAAGCAAGTCTTTGACAGCGGTCTTTAGGTCAGAATCACTGACCACTGACTCATTTAATGGAGTTATGTCCATCCTGAACTAAGCTGCAAGCATCTTTGTGCTCAACCAGGCAAACAAAGTGTTGAAGAACTTCAACGTCACACTGCTATGATGAGGTTCTCCATCTGTAAGTAGCCTGATACTCAGGAAATTGAGTCTATTAGGTAACACATCAAGCCAGGGCTTTAATACGGCAAGGTGCCTTAGACATTTGGGGATAATGTAAAAGATGCAGCAGCTGACGATGATTTATAGCGTTGACATGCAAGGTGTAGTAGAGACAGGAGCAGCAGGTGGTGCTGCTTCATTGTGTTGGCGATCCTGAAATATGTGGGGGATAGTGAAAGCAGGAGTAGCTGCTGACACTGCGTCACTGTGTTGAAAAGCCTCATAGGCTGCTCTTTCCTGTGCATATGCGTCCTTGCTCTGGAGCTGTGCACTGGTATTTAATTTTCAGCTCTGATAAACACGCCTGCTCCACCACTTTTAGTGAAATCTCCCCCTTTGAATGCACCGCTCTAGCAATGGCTGCTTCCAATTTTGCCTTTGCTATAGCAACTGCCAACCCAGCCTGTGATGGGTGAAGATGAACCAGTTGCATGTGATATTGTCTGTAAACTTGCAGAGCTTTTATCCTCCATCACAATGTGGTTTATTCTCCTTCAACATAAGAAAAATAAGAATGATGGTGGCATGGAACTTCCTGAATGTGTAGCTCTACAGGATGGCTATTGGCTTCACTAGTTCCTGTCTTTTAACTGTGAAGAGCTTACTACCTATTAATAGCTTGCTAGTTATCTGACTATGAGATGTACAACCATTGTCTTTGTGGGAGTGTTTTTCTGAAGTTTAGTGACAAAAACAACAAATACAGACACAATACAAAAGGTGTCAGTATTACAAATATCGGTACATCATTACAGTATGTAATAATGTTCAATTATATAAGTAAGAAACATTCATGTCAGTCGCAAAATCACAGAACTAGCTTGGCCTAGCATAGCAATTGCCCAACATATGCTTCTGCAAGAACGCAAGCAACAATGGATTATGTTTGGATATGGTGACTCATAGACTGTACCTACAGACATTGCTTTTAGCAGCAAAATATTTTTAAAAAAAATGAAAGATGGTGGATAGCAATAGCGACTATGACATTCATACGTTGCCTGAGTCTCAACAACAATCAACTGCGATGGATGTTTATGTCCACAAGATGGTGCTGGTGCACAGGAAAAGTTCACTATATTCAGGACAGAACAACTTGTATAAACAGCAAGAGGCGCTAATTCTTCAGTCGATTGCATGCTGTTGCAGATTGGCTACTAGAAAATGGTCCATCTGCAGACTTGCAGTTTCAAGACGGCGAGAAACAAGGAGCATTAGTTTTTGCAACAGTGACAACAAGTGATTTTTAGTCGTTATTGGAAGCTGCAGTTCTAAGACCCGCAAATCTAGTTAGCATTGCAACCTCCATTTTCACTACAGCACCCCCTATCTAGGTTGTATGTTTTAAATTACATAGAAACATCAAATTTTATCATTTTGCAGCCCTAACCCAGGTAAAAAGTCGAAGCATCGAACAAAATAATGGGAATATTTGGAACATAGAGCAAGATTTTCAAAAAGTCACCAAAACTAGATGTTGGAGATGAGTTACGTTCAGTAAAAATAGGCACCGTTTAGAGTTAGGTTCAATTTGTGAATCTGCTTCCTGGGATGTTGATTTATTGCTCTTATCATCATCACCATCAGTACTCATGGTGTACTGGTGTTAATGCACCATATCTTCACCTTATTAAATGATAGACTAAGTCCTCAGACTCTTTATGTCTTATAGGACAATGGACATTTTACTGAGGACATTTTTTAGCCCAAACCAGGATAAAATGATAATTTAACAGCTTTTATGATGGCGGCCACTTCAAGATACAAGAAGAAGCTCTAAACATGATTCTAGAGTGAATAATAATTTAATATAAAGTGCTGTGCATATCAATAAATTCAATAAATCTGCAGCCAAACATAAAGAAATAAAGTTAGGAATTGGACTAAAGTCACTTTATTCTTTAATGTTGTGACAGTGACATCACAACTTTGCTTTTTTTCCCAGAAAAAAGTCACTTGATCTTGATTTCAACAGGATGAGGATATGAAGTGCTACCAACATCCTATATCTTAAAATAACCTGCAAATAAAGCTGCCAGGTGAATGTAGAGTGTTTTAAAACAGATATATATTGCACTATACCATGTTTTCCAGTAGAATCCACTTAATAGAGAGAGAGAGCATGTGTTCTATCTCTGTTAAAGTGTTGTTTTTCCTCTGGTCTGAGAGAATAATCAAACTGCAGCTCAGCTACTGCAGCCAGCAGGACTGATCTAACGCACACTGACCTGGGACCAGTTCAAAACTACACAACTATTCACTGGCTCTGATGGTTGGCCGGGCTCGGGCTGCAGGTCGAAAGACTAAAGCTGCAGCAGCTTGTGCAGAGCTCCGTGCTGCTATCAGCCCACAAACACTGCATGGAGGGTGTAAAACTCTGCAAAAAAGAAGGTTGATTTACCCCTAATGTTCTGTTCAGGAGCCTTCAGGAGTTGTTTTTTATCATCCTAATACTTCATGACTTTCCCTAATGTGGAGATTTGGGATTTATTTGCTTATAAATAGGATCTGACACTTCATTTTTCAGATATCCGTTATAAAATAAGATAAGCAAACAGGGAGTCTGACCTCTCTGATCAATGATCCCTATCATTAATGATGGAATTGGTCACATTATATATGAACACGATTGTTGCAGCTGCAGAATGATGTTTTACAATTGTCTGAATGTATTTACCATCATTCCGAGGTTTGAATTAACTAAATTACATCTTCACACATATAATAATATCTGTGTCTAAAGTGGAAAAAAGACCTGGGAAAGTGATGAAAAGGGACAAACTGACGTTAGTTCAATTTAACTTTAGAGTTTTCGCTATAGAATGAAAGTTTAACACTGTCAGAGAAAAACTCACCAAGGATAATAATCAATTAACTCCTGAGTCTGGGTATTGGATTTTTTGATGAAACCTGCTTTAGATGTTTAGTGTTTGAACCTGCAGCGTATTTCATTAAGGATCCTAACGGGTCAGGGGTCAGGGGTCAGGGTTCAACTCACAGACTCTGAAGCCGGGTCCGTGGGCTCCGTCCCTGCGTCCCGCTGACTCGCCGCTGAACAGCGTGGTGACGTTGCCCCGCTCGCAGTGGTTGACGCAGCCGTCCTGGCTGCAGCGCACCTTGCAGACGGTCGGCGTGAACATCACCTGGATCCTGCCTGCTCCTCCTGCTCCTCCTGCTCCTCCTGCTCCTCCTGCTCCTCCTGCTCCTCCTGCTCCTCGCGCCGCCACCGTCTGTCCGTCAGCTGGCAGGCGAGACAGCAGAAAGAAGAGGACGGAGGACAGGAAACACAGCAGCATGTTTCAGAGTCTGTGGACGCGTCGCATCGTCTAAACCCACAAAGCTCCGTCTCTGCCTGCCTCGCTGCTCAGAGTTAAACAAAATAAAAAAAAACAAGAGTCGCAGGGAAAAAGGAGGGAAGGAAGGAAGGAAGAAGAAAACGACCAGACGCTTCCCCCCGAACTCTCTCTCTTGTTTTCTTTTTTTCCCCCTAAACACTCCTGTGTGTGTGTGTGTGTGTGTGTGTGTGTGTGAGAGCTGCAGCGTTACAGAGCAGAAAGTGAGAGCGATAGAGTGGCGTCGTGGTATAAAACAGAGAGAGAGAGGGGGAGAGAGAGAGAGAAGTAGAGAGAGAGAGATAGGTAAGCACGGATGCTAACAGGTTAGCATAGATGTTAGCACGAATGCTAATTGGTTAGTACGGATGTTAGCACGGATGCTAACTGGTTAGCAGGGGTGCTAACAGGTTAGCAGGGATGTTAGCACAGATGCTAACTGGATAGTACAGATGTTAGCATGGTTGCTAACAGGTACAGATGTTAGCACAGATGCTAACAGGTTAGCACAGATGCTAACAGGTTAGCACGGATGTTAGCACGGATGCTAACAGGTTAGCACAGATGCTAACAGGTTAGCACGGATGTTAGCACGGATGCTAACTGGTTAGCAGGGATGCTAACAGGGTAGTACGGATGTTAGCATGGATGCTAACAGGTTAGCACAGATGTTAGCATGGATGCTAACAGGTTAGCACGGATGTTAGCACGGATGCTAACTGGTTAGTACGGATGTTAGCACAGATGCTAACTGGTTAGCACAGATGCTAACTGGTTAGTACAGATAATAGCATGGATGCTAACAGGTTAGTACAGATGTTAGTATGGATGCTAACTGGTTAGCAGGGGTGTTAGCACGGATGCTAACTGGTTAGTACAGATAATAGCATGGATGCTAACAGGTTAGTACAGATGTTAGTATGGATGCTAACTGGTTAGCAGGGGTGTTAGCACGGATGCTAACTGGTTAGTACAGATAATAGCATGGATGCTAACAGGTTAGCACAGATGCTAATAGGTTAGCACTTGTGGTAACACGGATGCTAACTGTTTAGTACAGATGTTAGTATGGATGCTAACTGGTTAGCAGGGATGTTAGCACGGATGCTAACTGGTTAGCACAAATAATAGCATGGATGCTAACAGGTTAGCACGGATGTTAGCACAGATGTTGAGAGAGAGAGAAAGAGAGACAGAAACAGAGGGAGAGGGAGATAATTGAAAGCAGTGTGCTGGACTGGGCTCAGCTCCAAACTAAATGTTTAGCAGGGATCTGCTCCATCAGTCCACACCGAGTCTCTCTCTCTCTCCTACTTTCTTGATTTTTGTTTTCCCTGTGTTTCTGTCCCTCTCGCTATGAGCAGAGCAATAAATAACAGAACTCTCTGTCCACGCGCTGCAGGACGTTGGGAGGATGTCAGAGTGGTGATGCAACCCGGGTTTGAGTTTCAGAGGGTTACATTCACACAAAAAAAGAAAGAAAAAAGGAAAAGAACAGTGCTGAACATAAAAGCAGCAGCTTCTTGCAGCAGAATCACAGGAAACTACTGCAAACTTTAAACATACTACTTCAACGCTTCAGAAACATCATTTTATTTCAGAGTCATTGAATGCACCGTGAAGGGGTCAGAGATAAAAAAAAATGCAAACATGTTTAATTAAGGATTGAGTTTTATCTATAAATCTCATGTTAAACCTGAGCTCCAACACTAACTAAAGTATTTTATCTGTTCCTGTTACAGCATCAATATATATCATCAATATCCACATCATCAATACAATAATAAAATAGTTTAATATAATATCAGTAGTAGCTGCAACTAACCACTATTTAGAGATTTATTTAGATTGGAGCTGTTTGTGGGATTATTTAATTGGCTCCTTTATAATCTCCTTTTTAAACATTTACAGAAAATATTCTTCATGTTCTGGAATGATCCTCTGTGATTTACAGCATTTTATGGAATAATAAGTGAGCATTGAACTCTGGTATTATTTATCATTGCAGATAATTTATCTTATGTCATTTTTTCCTGAATTGGGCCAGTTTGGTCTTCTTTTAAGTTTTAAATAAAGAATATTTATCTGTTGTTTTTCCAATACTCTAACTCTATTTGCATAACAAAAATGAGGTCTCAGGCTCATTTCATGATGATGATGAGTCAAAATCCAACTACTGAAGGAGTAGTAGACTACTCCCATAGTCACTCCACATATACACAATTAAAGCTGCAGCTTGTTATTTATCCGTTGTTAACTTTATTCATAGTTACTGGTCTATAAAAGTCAGAACAGGTGAAAAGCGTCAATCAGCGTTTCTCAAAGTGCATGACGTTCACACTCTAACTAAGCCAGTAATTGGCTGATTGTTGCCGCTCCATAAACAGTCATTACCTGATCCCAGCCTCACTCACATTGATTTATCGTCATTAGACGTGTTTCTCGTGCTCATTAATCTGCCAGTCGTGGTGTTTTTTGTCAGTTTAACGGCCTCAGGTGCATCGCCACCACCTCCTGGACTGTCACATCATGGAAAAACCTCAACGGGTCTGAGCCGAGACACGTTGACGGGGCCAAACACTCGTCTTTCTCTGAACCTGGAGCCACAGGCCGACACCAGCTTCCCAAAGAACGGTCTATTTTTACCCGTGTCAAGTTGTGTCTTTTTCAAATGCTTAACCACCGAAATCTGCATTCGCTCCGTGCAAGATCCTGTCAAGTAAAACCAGCTCTGGGTAACTGTCAGACATTAAATCAGCGGAGGAATTTCCCACCGACACACACACACACACACACACACACTGCAGCTGTCAAGGAATGTCGACAAATCTTCTCTAAATCCTCGCTCTCTTTTTCTGCCTCTCCTGCATGTTCACTTCGTGGCTAGAAGCTTGTGGACTATATATCTCTCTATCCCCCCCCCCAATAAAGGTAAATCCAGAAGCTGCAGCATGCTGCTGTGATATTTCAGGTTTTTTCCAGCTGTCTTGTTCATTTCGCCCAGTGTTGTGTGGTAGAAATTGCCTGGTCAGGCTGCCCTTATCACCAACATCAGTGCAAATCCCTGCAGCCAAGGTTCCAGCATCTGTAGGAGTCTGGATCCCGAATGGTTCCAACAACTGGTCCTTGTTTTCTGTGGGACTACGGACCCTGGTCAGGGGCCCCCGGGGGACCAGAGGGACGTGGGTTTGTTGGTAGAATAGAGGCCAGTTATTCCTGCTGCTGTTTGTCTATGAGCTCATGTCCTGAGTGACTGCAGACTGCCGCCATGACACCAGCAACAACACACACACACACATGAACACTGACCCAGTGTGTAGTCTGAACCAGTGAATGCCTCACAAACTATAAACATGAACATTGGGACAAAGTGGAAATTCTGTGCACATTCTTTTACAACATACATGACGTTTACATCACGTACTCCAGCAACTAGCATGTTATTCCAAATGCTCCAACGCTGGAGCCTGAAGAACCTGAAGAACCATGACTCTGTCCAACAGAAAAGAGGCGTGACATCAAAGTTAATCAAATATGGATCCTTTGTTTAGCTGACTTTGATGTTACTGGCAAGAAGTTCATTGTTCTTTCCCTCTAATAGAATCGTAGGTAACTGGACTTGTATTCGTCTAGATTAGGTCCTTGAGGACCAGAGTGGGTGCCTGGACACACCTCCCTACAGAACTGGAGCTTGACACATGTGGTCTCGATAGAGGTTTGGCTTCTTATCCAAGAGGCTTCTCCAATTCTTAGGCCTCGGTCTCACTGGTCTGTTAAGATATTGGAGTGAGAGTCAGGTGTTTGACCTCTGTGGGTTACACCAAAGTACCTGTGGAAGTCCTGGTTTCACTGGACCATTGTTGGTATCTCATGTTAACAATAGTTGTTGGGGTCAGGTGACCTCTGGTGAACAACCATTGTTAGGGTCAGGTGACCCCTGGTGAACAAACATTGTTAGGGTCAGGTGACCCCTAGTGATCGACCCTTGTTAAGGTCAGGTGACCCCTGATAAACGACCATTGTTGGGGTCAGATGACCATTGTTTGGGTCAGGTGACCTCTGGTGAATGGCCATTGTTAAGGTCAGGTGACCTCTGGTGAACGACCATTGTTAGGGTCAGGTGACCCCTGGTGAACAAACATTGTTAGGGTCAGGTGACCTCTAGTGATCGACCCTTGGTAAGGTCAGGTGACCCCTGGTAAAGGGCCATTGTTGGGGCCAGATGACCATTGGTGGGGTCAGGTGACCTCTGGTGAACGACCATTGTTGGGGTCAGGTGACCTCTGGTGACGGCCATTGTTAAGGTCAGGGGACCTCTGGTGAACAACCATTGTTAGGGTCAGGTGACCTCTGGTGAACGACCATTGTTGGGGTCAGGTGACCCCTCGTGATCGACCCTTGTTAAGGTCAGGTGACCTCTGGTGAACGACCATTGTTGGGGTCAGGTGACCCCTGGTGAACGGACATTGTTAGGGTCAGGTGACCTCTGGTGAACGACCATTGTTGGGGTCAGGTGACCCCTGGTGAACGGACATTGTTAGGGTCAGGTGACCTCTGGTGAACGACCATTGTTGGGGTCAGGTGACCTCTGGTGAATGACCATTGCTGGGGTCGGGTGACTCAGGTCAGGTAAAATTACTTGTGACACTTTAGGTTTTTGGTATATATGGTCAACAAATTAAGTGAGGTACTTTCTAAATGAAGTAACTAGTAACTGTAATCATCAACTATTTTAAAGAAACGAGCACAACACTGGTTCTGAACTCTGAACTCTGGTGAATTCTAAAGGCTACTTCTATGTATTTTAACAATTATATTCAGTCAACTATAAAAAACGTGTTGATTTATCCTCAGCCATTTTTGCATAGATTAATTAGTGTGTATAAAGTGTATATTTAAGAAATCAGTCCCTGATCTCTCTGCAGTCACTTCACTGTGTAGCTGAACAATAACAGGAACTGGTTAATGGTCTAATCACAGTGATCAGGGCTGAACTATGAGGCCGCGTTCACCTTATCTGAAGCTCACACACACTGAAACACTGGCATTCCAGCTCCATTAAATCAGCCACGCTGGAAAAACACATTCCAACAATGTACACAGGTGTGTGTGTGTGTGTGTGTGTGTGTGTGAACAGCCTGTCTATTACATCACCATATCAGCTTCACACTGTTATTATACAAAATAATATGTGTTAAATACACATTGTGTTAGCTTGTGTTAACATGTTCATATGTGAGCCAGCGTGATTATAATGTCTGCTCCCATATCTTTAACCCCCACAGCACCAGATAACACACACACACACACACACACACACACACACACACAGCAAAATAATTTTAAAGAATACATGATAAGGTCCAATGAAGTTGCGACAACCTTAACATGAAATATTTATGGTTTTAATTAATAAATTTGATCTGTCTCATTAATATTCATGAGCCTCTCTTCTGATTGGCTGGTTCCATGTTAGCTTCAACATGTGACCACTGATTTTTTTTCAGATGTGTCACTTAGATAAAGTTAAACTAAGCAGAAATCACTTTATACATTATTAATGTGGTAAATTAACCATTCTAGCTGCAAATATCTGTTTTTTAATTTAATATCTCTACAGCTGAATAGAGGCTATTGAGTTTAATAATTTGCATTATCTTGATTTAATATAAATATTTTTAAATCATGTTCTTATTTTTGTAAAACAAGACCAAATGTACCTAAATCAGGAAAAGTTTAATAAACTAAATTATCTTCCATGATTAATAAGATCAGTTCAAAGATGAATTATTGTTCCATAAAATGCTGTAAATCACTGAGGATCATTAAGAACATGAAGAATATTTTCTGTAAATGTTTAAAAAGGAGATTATAAAGGAGCCAATTAAATAATCCCACAAACAGCTCCAATCTGAATAAATCTCTAAATAGTGGTTAGTTGCAGCTACTACTGATATTATATTAAACTATTTTATTATTGTATTGATGATGTGGATATTGATGATATATATTGATGCTGGAACAGGAACAGATAAAATACTTTATTTAGTGTTGGAGCTCAGGTTTAACATGAGATTTATTATAAAACTCAATAATGAACCTGATCAGGAGGTTTTTTTAGGGTTTTAACAGGTTCATTGACTTTAACTTAACCAACAACTTTATACAGAACTTAGACTAAAATTTTAAAACAGCTGAAAAAATCCACAAACATCAGTGATATGTGTCAGCTCACCTGCAGCCAGGTGAACGGTGAACCGGCCGGACTGGGAGGAGAGCGTCTTCATACTGGGAACCAGTGAGGAGGAGGAGGAGGAGGAGGAAGAGGAAGAGGAAGAGGAAGAGGAGGAGGAGGAGGAGGAGGAGGAGGAGGAGGAGGAGGCTTTGCTCCGCTCCTTCTCGATATGCTTCATCAGCACCGCGGCCATCTTGTCTCCTCTTCCTCCCTTCTTCCTCAGGAGGACGGCCTGGGCCTCCCTCAGACTGACACACACACACACACACACACACACACACACACACACACAGACACACACACGGAAACAACAATTTTACAGAGATGAATGTTTCTCATCAATCAAATAAAATAAAGGACCAAGTCATTTTTGTTTGTCATAGAATGTTCTATCAGTGAATCATGTTTTAGTGGATGACTGTGGACATAGAACTTTGTGATGTCACTATGGAACATTACAGAATAAAGTGACTTTATTCCTGAACATTCTAGTGACTTTATTCCACTTTAACCTGGATTAAACTGTCCTTTCATTCCATAGTGAAAACTCTAAAGTTAAATTAAACTTTTTCATCACTTTCCCAGGTTCTTCTTTCCTGTTTTTTATTGAACGTAACTCATCAACATCCAGTTTTGACTTTTAGAAACCTGAGATGTGGAGAATTTACAATGAAGTGATGACACATGTTTAATGATGAAGATCCTGGAACTTCCTTTATTTCTGCACATTTGGTGCAGATTTAGTGATATGTACAGCACTTTATATTAAATTATTATTAAAGTATAACTTGATAAATTTAGACTAAATTCCTATAAAAAATTACAGTCTAAAGTCTTTATCACTCACCAGGAGAAACTGATTCTAGAATCATGTTTAGAGCTTCTTCTGGATTCTTGATGAAAGATGTTAAATTGTCATTTTATCCTGATTTGGGCAAAAAAAAACTAAAATGTCCATTGTCCTGTAGGATTAATGTGATTTTAGACGATTTAGGACTAAAACTCACTTTAGTCATAAAATGACTTAGATCATTATTTTAATAATAATATAAACTTTTGATTATAAGCAGACTTGACCTAATGTTTTTTTTAATGTATATTAAGTCAGTGTTTGTGTCCTACAGTCAATGCTTTATGCTCATTATTTTGGTGAGTTGATAATATTTCTGTTCCATTCTGCAGAATCATAAATGTACCGAGAGGTTTCCACATTGACCTGCTGCAAATACAAAGTCCTCTGTGCTCACTAACACATATATATATATATATATTTAGAGTGAGGAAACATGTTCAACCAACTTATAGAACTAAAATATTGAATTATTCATCCATGTCATATTAGCCACTGTTATCTACTTTACACAGGATTTGAGATTCTGAGAATGTTAAAAATATTAAATCTGAATCTAAAGATGACTTTTTGTATTTCTGATCACTGACAGCAACAAGGAGGCAGAATATGAACTAAAACACAAAGTTTTAGTTTTTCATTTTTTTTCTGTTTTGAGTCTGATCTGAGTGTTTCAGAAGCAGCTTTATCTGAGAATTCTCTAAATAGCGACCAAAAATAGTCTGAGGAAAAACAACAGAAACTCAGATTCCTGATGTTTGTCTGCTGCTTTTTAAAGTTTATTTTAAAGAGTTTGGATTTATGAGTCAAGTCAAATGAAAATATCACGTTGGTTTTTATCACTATAATATAAATATTAGAAGCATGAAGACTTTGGCAGAAGAAAAAACACTTGATTAAATGACCTTTAAATACTATTAAAAAAATAGCTAAAACAAAAAATGACAAATGAAATATGAGTCTAAAAAGTGTAAAGAAATAATAATAATAATTTGATCAGATAAAACAGCAGCAAACAGCCTGAGTAAAACTGAGTAAAAATACGTCTGGAATGTTCTGGTCATGAATCATTCACTGCTCTTAATAAATAATAAACCACAGTTTTCAGTCCAGAGAAAATCTCTAATGTTTTATGTTTCAATTAAGATTCCATTATTTTCTATTGTATAAAGCTGGTTTACTTGTGTGAGTATTCAACAGGCGTCAGTTCTTCCTGCAGCAAACAGGTGAAGAGCTCCACCTGCTGGCTGAGGATGGAACTGATTCAGTTAAAGGATGGAGGAAAGATGGAGATTCGAAATGAGTCTGTGAACTAAATAAAAGCCAGTTTATTTCTGACCAGCCTGGTATCGAGACCATTTTTATGGTCTTGGTCTGGTCAAGTCTTGAAAGTCTTTGTTCTTGGGTTTTAAGAAAAAAAAAGTGAATTGTGATTTCTCTGGCAGGTATTTTGTGTTTTTGATTTAAATCACAGGTTTCTTCAAATCAAGTTTCAGTCGACAACAACATTTACAAACCATTAAAACAATAGATGCCATAACTCTAATGCAGGAATGAAACTAAAGTCCAGAACTGATTTGAAATGACAATCTCTCTCCACCTGTCTTCTCATCCCTGTTAAATATGTTTTCATGGTGTCACTTGGTGTCTACACTTCATACTCATACTCTGTGCTGTATGCTCCCTGTGAACACTCTGCTGCCCCCTAATGTAGTGGAGGTGCAATTGCACTTTATTCTAGGACGTAAAAAAAAAATCTAAATAAAAAAGCATGTTCCCCGAGGTCTAACGCGCTCCCCTTGATGGATCCACATGCCCCCCCACTATTTGAGAACCACTGACCTAGACCATTACGAGAAACACAAAGGAAGGAGAGGAAAGCTTCACCTTACCTCAACGGATGCCTCTTGACCTCCTTCTTCGCTGGTTTTGTTCTTTCTTCTCTCCTCGTCTCACCATCTTCCTCCCGTCCAGATTCCTTCTTCGCGGTGTTAGAGGTCACATATCTCCTCTTTGCCCAGTGACCAGCTTCAGATTCTGGTTCAAACACCTGGATCATACGCTGCTCTACACCAGAATCACTGCTTAACCTGATGTTAGAGATTCTTACACTTTCCTCTGACCTCAAATTATTATCCATGTTTAGCCTGAACTCAAGTTTGGGTCCAGAATTAGACTCCAAATATTGTCCTTTCTCAAGTTCAGGACTTGTGTTAAATTCCAGATTTGTGAGTAAAGAGGGTGTTAGTCTTCCCACCGCCTCAGAATCTGCCTGTTGATTTTTATCTTCTGTCCTGGAATTCTCAGCTAAATCTAAAGATGCTCTTCCTTCAGCAGGAAGAAACTCTGTATTTGGGGTTTTGGTCAGTCCACTCTTGGTCTGAGACTGTGTGACCTGGTCTGTGTCTGTGGTGTGTCTTGTCCAGTTCTGAAGGTTTTCTTGCATTTCCTCTGCTGTGGACTTTGTAATCGCCTCCTCTGTCTGACTTTTTGGAGAGGCTTGGTTCTCCTCCTGCAGTAGAACATTCCTGGAAACACCTCCTGAAGTCACAGCAGAGGTCCTGGTTGCAGCTTGGCTGGGAGATAGATTCAGGTCTAAGGCTCCAGTTCTCGGTGTGCTGGTCGTCTTTGGGGTTTCAGCAGCTCTGGTGAAGGTTGGTGGAGGTACGGTGACTTTGAGCTTTGGGCCAAGACGTTTTCTGACAGGAGCGAAAGTCCTGTTCAAGTGGACAGAAGGTCCACCAGGCCTGGTGGTGGGAAGGGAGGAGGCCAGCGGTAAGACCTCACAGCGGGAACCTCCTCGACATATACAACCTTTACGCTGCCTGCATGATGGTCTATGATGGCAAGGTGGAAGACATCTGGCTACAGGAGGAGACAAGAAGAAATGCTTAGATCACCACCTTCAGACAGTTTGTCCTGTCACCCTCAGGTTGAAGGAATATATGGTTTTATTTGTTGCTGCTGCTATTACAGAGCTTCTCATTTATTTTCTGTCCCCCCCATGACTATAAATAGAATCATTAGTCTATAAATTGTTCTAAGTACCTCTGCATAACACTGTGTCCTTATTAACGTAAAAGAGAATAAAAAAGAAAGAAATATGGACCAACTTCCAACAAAGAATAGCTTTATTAACTAACAAAAAAGATTTAAAGTAAATCTGAAATTAAAA
This sequence comes from Eupleurogrammus muticus, assembly GCA_036785175.1. NCBI lineage: Eukaryota > Metazoa > Chordata > Actinopteri > Scombriformes > Trichiuridae > Eupleurogrammus > Eupleurogrammus muticus. Next base: position 318,281 of record JAYKQN010000052.1, on the reverse strand, counting down.
ATAAAATTAAATCCTTAATTAAACATTTTCTGACTGACCATGTCAAACCATATGATACTGAAAAATAAAACTACATAAATGGTCTTATCAGTGATCGTGGTGTAATGTCTTTAATTTCTCTGTCTCCAACATTTCAGACTCAGTAACACACCGGTCTTTCACAGTGAACCAAGCGCTACAGACGCTTCGTCATATTTCCTCGTCTTAGCTTTGGGAGACTTTCGTTTGTCTCTTTATCTCCGTCTCTCTCCGCCTGTCTTCTCATCCCTGTTAAATATGTTTTCATGGTGTCACTTGGTGTCTACACTTCATACTCATACTCTGTGCTGTATGCTCCCTGTGAACACTCTGCTGCCCCCTTATGTAACGGAGGTGCAACTGCACTTTATTCTCGGACAGTAAAAAAATCAAAATGAAAAAATAGAAAATCATTTATGTGTAAATTTATGTTTATGTGTATTGGATATCCTGACATATCAATTCCTGAATATAAGATAACTTTGAACCTTGAACTGTGTCTAATAAAGGGATGAATCTATCAGCATGTTAAACCTTTATTAATTCTGTCTGTACTCACGTCTGGTACATTTCCCGGTTTTGGGCGACAGAGTCCATCCGACACAGCACGAATCTCCACATACATGAGGACTGGAAGAAAAAATGGAGAGAAAGCAAGTTAATAGATTCATTAGAGAAGAAATGAGACCTACGCTCCCTGTTATCAGGAGATCTTATCATAGTTATTATGACATTATATTAAAGTGACTATTAGAGTGACTATATATTAATATATATATAAACTATTTGCATTTCTTGTATTATATGAGTCATTTGAAGCGACTGTGATGACCACAAAGTAAAGGGACTTAACTTTACACTAACAGTATTTTTTTATTCAGAAGTGTAAGTTTAGATTTTAACATGAGGTCAATGGGGATCGACTGACTACGAGGTTCAACTGGCCAATCGAGGAACTGCAGATTCCGTCTCTCCATCCTTAGACTCACATCTCTGCAGTTTACTCCTTTTCCTGCAATGAAAGCGACGGGCGGGTGTGACCTCACAGCCGCGTGCAACAGGAAGAGTGTGTGTCGGTCAAACACGCTACGAGACTCGTTTGCTGCATTTGAGGAGCGGATTAAGATCAATCAATATAACGAGAAATAAAAAGATAAAAAAGTGAAACTGAGCTTTGAAAAAAACGTTTCTGAAGCCGAGGGAGACACGGATTTATTCATTAGTCACAGTGTTCCGGCGTTATTGTAGCAGCAGCAGGAGGAGGCCCCACTTCACACACTGACACCGACTGGAACACATGTAGCCCCCAGTGTGTGTGTGTGTGTGTGTGTGTGTGTGCGCGCTCAGCATTAAACCTGTATACACACAGACAGACCGTCTGCTCAGTTCTTAACAGTCTGTGTCTGAAATCACACACACACACACACACACACACACACACACACACACACACAATCGGTATATTGGACTAATCCTATTAAACATTCATTTTTCTGCAGTGCACTGATCAATATTCAGTATTTTCAGCAGCAGGTGAAGTTATATCCTGCTTTACAATTACATTCCAATTACTAATCAAATCTGTAAATATTTTAATCCAACAAAGCAGTGCGTTTAAACTTGATTAATTGATTCATTGATTTACAAAAAATACAAAACGTTATGGCTGTTCCTTCATGTTTGTCACAGTTTGTGTATTTTTCATCTATTGTTAAATTGGTGGTTGAGATCAGTCTCTGCTCTGTGATCCACTGATCCAGTCTTTGCTCTGTGATCCACTGATCCAGTCTCTGCTCTGTGATCCACCGTTCCAGTCTTTGCTCTGTGATCCCCTGATCCAGTCTCTGCTCTGTGATCCCCTGATCCAGTCTTTGCTCTGTGATCCACTGACCCAGTCTCTGCTCTGTGATCCACTGATCCAGTCTCTGCTCTGTGATCCACTGATCCAGTCTCTGCTCTGTGATCCACCGATCCAGTCTTTGCTCTGTGATCCACCGATCCAGCCTTTGCTCTGTGATCCAGTCTTTGCTCTGTGATCCACTGATCCAGCCTTTGCTCTGTGATCCAGTCTTTGCTCTGTGATCCACTGCTCCAGTCTCTGCTCAGTGATCCACTGATCCAGTCTTTGCTCTGTGATCCACTGATCCAGTCTCTGCTCTGTGATCCACTGATCCAGTCTTTGCTCTGTGATCCATTGATCCAGTCTCTGCTCTGTGATCCACCGTTCCAGTCTTTGCTCTGTGATCCACTGATCCAGTCTCTCCTCTGTGATCCACCGATCCAGTCTCTGCTCTGTGATCCACCGATCCAGTCTCTGCTCTGTGATCCACTGATCCAGTCTTTGCTCTGTGATCCAGTCTTTGCTCTGTGATCCCCTGATCCAGTCTCTGCTCAGTGATCCGCTGATCCAGTCTTTGCTCTATGATCCGCTGAGCCAGTCTTTGCTCTATGATCCGCTGATCCAGTCTCTGCTCAGTGATCCGCTGATCCAGTCTCTGCTCTGTGATCCGCTGATCCAGTCTCTGCTCTGTGATCCGCTGATCCAGTCTTTGCTCTATGATCCGCTGAGCCAGTCTTTGCTCTGTGATCTGCTGATCCATCTTTGCGTTGTGATCCGCTGATCCAGTCTTTGCTCTGTGATCCACTGATCCAGTCTTTGCTCTGTGATCCAGTCTTTGCTCTGTGATCCACTGATCCAGTCTTTGCTCTGTGATCCACTGATCCAGTCTCTGCTCAGTGATCCACTGATCCAGTCTTTGCGTTGTGATCCACTGATCCAGTCTCTGCTCTGTGATGCACTGATCCAGTCTCTGCTCTGTGATGCACCGATCCAGTCTCTGCTCTGTGATGCACCGATCCAGTCTATGCTCTGTGATCCACTGATCCAGTCTTTGCTCTGTGATATATTCTTTGCTCTGTGTTCCACTGATCCAGTCTTTGCTCTATGATCCACTGATCCAGTCTCTGCTCAGTGATCCGCTGATCCAGTCTGTGCTCTGTGATCCACTGATCCAGTCTTTGCTCTGTGATCCACTGATCCAGTCTCTGCTCTGTGATGCACCGATCCAGTCTCTGCTCTGTGATCCACCGATCCAGTCTCTGCTCAGTGATCCACTGATCCAGTCTTTGCGTTGTGATCCGCTGATCCAGTCTTTGCGTTGTGATCCGCTGATCCAGTCTTTGCTCTGTGATCCACTGATCCAGTCTCTGCTCTGTGATCCACTGATCCAGTCTCTGCTCTGTAATCCACCGTTCCAGTCTTTGCTCTGTGATCCACTGATCCAGTCTCTGCTCTGTGATCCACCATTCCAGTCTTTGCTCTGTGATCCCCTGATCCAGTCTCTGCTCTGTGATCCACTGATCCAGTCTCTGCTCAGTGATCCACTGATCCAGTCTTTGCGTTGTGATCCGCTGATCCAGTCTTTGCTCTGTGATCCACTGATCCAGTCTGTGCTCTGTGATCCACTGATCCAGTCTCTGCTCTGTGATCCACTGATCCAGTCTCGCTCTGTGATCCACTGATCCAGTCTCTGCTCTGTGATCCACTGATCCAGTCTTTGCTCTGTGATCCACTGATCCAGTCTTTGCTCTGTGATCCACTGATCCAGTCTTTCCTCCAACTCGTACCACCTGTCTTATGTCTTAAACTCAGCTGTGTAGCTGATTTCCTTCAGTTTAAACTGTGCTTTATCAGCGTGTCTCTTTACCATTTTCAGGTTGTTAAAACAACCATGTTCTGCATAACGCACATCCCCGTTATTTTATCTACAATCCATGCCCACACTTCCCCAGAGCTGAAATATCTGGTTCTAACTAATTGCAGGTTTTATTTTCCATGTATATTTGAAGGTGTATTTTTAACATTTTGCGTCTTTTCTCACATCTGGTGAACAATAACGTTTCTGATTCTGATTTAAATCACTGACACATGGCTCCTTTAACATGTGGACGTCACCTTCAGATCAGCTTTGTAGTGAAGTGACAGATGTTCTCTTGTTCTGCTGCAGAAACATCCAACACCAACGCCTACACGCTGTAGATCTACTAGAGAAACGTCTGCTTTTAACTCCTGGGACACACTGAGGAGTCTGTTGGCTTCACTTTTCTTCTACTTTCACTTCCACACAGAAAAAAAAATAAAATCCAGGAGGAAAAGTTCAGATTAACACAAGACTGAGCTGAGAATATTGGTCTTTTCAATCATTATTGGATCATTAAAAGCTCTTCCTGCTGTTTTTGCGTGTCTCATCCACTTTTTCAACTCCAGGATTTTTTCATGTCATAATTTTTTACCAATAAATTTTGGTATAAATTAAAACTTGAGTTGAAGGAAATCATGAATGAAATTGATATTGTGAAATATCCTTCAGAAAAATCACGATTCATTTTTATTTCTTAAGGAACTGTAATTTCTTATATTTCTAATATTACCATTAAAAAAGTTTGGCGTCACTTAGACATGTCCTTATTTTAAAGACTGTTTTTTCATTGAATACAACTACAATAATAATACATTATATATGTAGTAAATGACTTTTCTAGCTGCAAATATCTGTTTTTTAATGTAATAATTACACATGTGAATAGAGGCCCTTGTGTCTAATGGTACTTTGAGTTTGATAATTACATTAGAAGCTAATAAATGATTAGAAAACACTTGTTGTGATGATGTTAACACAGATAAAACAGTTGGAGAAAAGTTTGAAGAAGGAAATGATCATTTCACGTAAAAACCTGACCATGCAACGTCAGTCAGTCGTTTTTACAGAACATGCAAACTCACATAAAGAGGAGTCAACCCTCAACAATGTCTTTACTATATTTTCTATTCATTTTGCAACTCACTATATACATAAAAAAGTGTGTGTGTGAATTTATCTAATTGGATGTTGAGTTGTGTCTGTTTTGAAAGACCAAACGAATCATTAAATAACCAGGGAAATAATCAGCAGATACGATTAATTGTGAATAATTCCTTCAGCCAGAGACTCAAACACCCTCGCTGCATGAAGTAGCGATTCCACAGATCATTCATCCCGACAGCAATAAGACTTTATAACATACCATAAACATAAACCTCACTGTAGTCACTTTACTCCACACACACACCCTGCACCTTAAGTATGCATTAGCTATGTATGTGTACATGTGTGTATGTGCGTATATATATGCAAATATGTAAATATGTGTGTATGTGCATGTATGTATGTATATATGCTTTGCTTATGCATACTTTTTTCTTACTATTTATTAGTATTTTTTCTCCATTCTATGTCCATAATACATACTGTGTATGCGGATCAACAAATTCTACCAATTTTCTACATAGTGTGTATTTTTATTTCTTTAGCTATTTTTTTCTATTCTTTCTTTACTCTGTACGCTGCAGTAACAAGCACATTTCCCCGTTGTGGGATCAATAAAGTCCTATCTTATCTTATCTTATCTTATAATTATAATAATTATAACAATAATTACCAGCTGCAGTTCAGTTTGTTTCCAGAAACAAGAACAGAACATCTGACAGAACTCAGGACATCAATACGTCTGTTTTCTACGTGTTTAAAGCGGCTCTGTTGACACACTCGGTTTATAAGGTCAGTTCACAGGGTTTGGGATTAGATGTAGTGATTTCTCTGTGTGTGTGTGTGTGTGTGTGTGTGTGTGTGTGTGTGTGTGTGTGTGTGTGCGTGCGTGTGTTTGACTTTGCGTCCATCACTTGACCAAGACTTGCACTTGAGGCCAGTCACACACACACAGAATTTCACACATTCCGAGGGTCATCTTCAGATTTTCTTTCCGTTCGTTCCACGTTGGAGCGACGCGACACTGGAGGATTCAGCTTTCTGTGATTTACAACCACAACCTGAATCAGAATAAATCTACAACATGTGAGGAGACGACAGAAGAGTCAGAATCTGTTCATGCTGATTTATTCTGGATATAAAAACCTCTGTTTAAACCTAAAACAAGACAAATCTGACCCAAATTATGGAAGAAAAACCTTGAAATAAGATCAATTATCTTCCATGATTAATCAGATAAGAGTTCAAAAATCAATAATTGTTCCATAAAATGAAGAACATGAAGAATATATTCTGTAAGATGTTTAAAAAGGAGATTATAAAGGAGCCAATTAAATAATCACATTATATTTAGTGTTGGAGCTCAGGTTTAACATGAGATTTATGGATACAACTTGATTCTGTATCAGGAGTTTTTTGACTTTAACAGGTCAAAACAAGACCAAATATACTTAAATTAGAACAAAAATAAAAAGAAATAAAATAAATAATCTGCCAGTGGTATAAGATATTACATAGATAGATAATTATAATAAAGATAATTCTAATCTAACACTGTGTTTTACTACAGATGAAAAACTCAGGTTTTATATGTGATTTATGAATAAAACCCGATGCTGAACCTGGATCAGGAGGATTTTACCTTCTAACAGGTTAAAGTTCAGCGTTGAACGTCAACATTCTGCCCCTAAAACAACGTGTTTCAGCTGCTCTGACGCTTCATTTATGTAGTTTCAGCTTTTTCCAGAGGCTTATGGCTTGTTCCACGTCCCAAAAAAAGAATCCGTGCGGATGTATTTGATGTATTTTGTCACTATAGTTTGTTTGCATAGCCTCAGAATGGGATGAGGCTTCCTGGATCCAGACTTCCTGTGTATCTGATGGCGAGTGGAAGACGGATGAGCAGAGTTCAACCATGGAAACAGGTTCCAGTAGAACATATAAATACTGCACATGTGTGAAATGTGTGTGTCCTTGGGAGATTTTACCATTTAGGAGCAACATATACTTTACTTCGTTTTTAGATTTCCTTAGATTGACCTTTTATCACAGCAGATGCTTTAAAATTCATAGAATAAGGTCTTGGTATTAACATTAACGATGGCTGAGATATGTAAAGTTACTGTAAACCATTATTATAGTAGAATTGGTGTATATTTTACAATAATCACAGTCGTCTCAATATTACTGTATCAGGTCTGAAAGCGTTAAATAATAGAGTTAAGTGAGATGCATAGTCAGTACAGTGTTTTATGAGCTGGAAGTTAGCATGTTCTATCTTTTTAAATGACATTATGCTTCTTTTTCCATGATTTAGTTTTTATTTTTAACAAATGCATTTTACATTTATTCTAATAATCTAATTTAAATGTTCTAAATTTCCCCTGCACAACATCTGCAGTTTTTCTGCAGCACCCATGTTCTCCCTAAGAGATAAATAAAAAATAAAACATAGCAGCTAGGACATCAAATATTCTAAGTTTCATTTTACAGTAAAGATATCATACTGCAAACAAGAAGTATAGTACCTTTAGTGTAAACAAAACTACAGTAACTTTCGGTATACTTCCTGAAAATTACTGTAATTTCCTTTCCACTTATTATTTGTCTGTTGATCATTTTGGTCTAATATAATTAGACCAAATAGACAAATAAATGACATAGTTATAACCATATGAAAACTATGGAATGTTTTATTCACCTGACAAAAGCAAAAGTAATGCATACTTCATAAAATCAAGTGTAAAAGTACACAGTAATAACCTAATTATGTAAACTTTTGATGTTTATTAATTTTCATTATTAATATTATTCATCTAATTTTATGTAAACCACATTTACTACTGTGTGTTAGATGTTCATATACACAGATATATGCAAAAAGGTCAAAATGTCATGTGGTGTAACCCTGAAAAAATGGTACAAGATCATTTAACTCTCCTAAAAAAAAATCTATCAACTAGTATATTCTAGGTGGATATAAATATCTTTTTCATTCACACCATTGACTTTTTTTCTGTAAAAAAATGGTAAAAATTGACTTTTAAATGACTTGAAACCAATGTGCATTCTTTTAAAACTGTATTTTATTTTATTTTTTACTTTCTCATCTTGCAAAACATGACTTGTCACTGAACCTTATAACTTTAGAAAATATATTTACCATTTTTTGTGTTTTTTTAGTTAACTGTTATGATGGAAAAAATAGAAATAATAATAAAAATAGGAAAAATACAAACAATTAAAATACACCTCCTCATGTATATTTTGTGATTTGTATTGAAAATAAAATTAAAATTAAAAAAAAAAAAGTACCCAGCACCAGCAGCACCAACCCCACCGACCACATCTGCGTTTCTCACCCGCTCAGAGCGCCTCTCCTCCGGTCACCGGGCGGCGTGGCCCCGGTCCCTCTCCCCGCCGCCGGCTCCGTGCTCTGCCGCCTCCTCCACCACAGCTGCCCGGCCTCCTGCTGCCGGGGCCCGGGCTGCACGCCTCCCTCCTCCCGCTGGGGATGAGCGGCCGCTGCGGGCTGCGAAGTCACAACCCAGCTCGTCCAAACGCATAAGAAACACAGCCGCATGTTCCAATTAAAGCAGAGATAAAGCCGAGAGAAACAAAAACGGAATATTTCAGAATATTCTTAATATTAACGCAGCCGCTGAAAAGCGCATCTTGTGCGACAGTTGGAAAGTTTCCAGCAGAAGTGTCCCCAGACATCCCCAGGGATCAGCTTTATTCTGCTGTCAGCCAATAGCAGCGAGGCAGCGGCGAGGCAGCCAATCAGGAGCGAGAGACGAGGCGCACACAACAAACAAGGCACATTACATTAAAAAATGAATTAATACTTTATATATCATATCGTTTTTAGGATCTTAAACCAGATTAAAAAGGCAATTAATTACAGAGACATGGATAGAATATCACACATGACAGTGGATGCTGTGGACATACATAGAACTTTGTGATGTCACTATGGAACATTAAAGAATAAAGTGACTTTGGGCCAACTCCTGAACATTCTAGTGTGACTTTATTCAACTTTAACCTGGATTAAACTGTCCTTTCATTCCATAGTGAACACTCTAAAGTTAAATTAAACTAATGACAGGTCCCTTTTTCATCACTTTCCCAGGTTCTTCTTCGCCTGTTTTTCCCTTGCAAATTGTTGATATCATCAGCATACAGTTTGACATTCACAATGATGCATTTTAGTAGCATTAACAACCCCAAAAAGTAGATTAATTACTATAATATGTCATCATTTTCCCCATTAACAATAATCATCTCATCAATTATCAGTTTTTCTCTGACAGCGTTAAACTGTCCTTTCATTCCATAGTGAAAACTCTCAAGTTAAATTAAACTACTGTCAAGTCTCTTTTCATCACTTATCCAGGTTCTTCTTCGCCTGTTTTTACGTGGCAAATTTTCAGTAAATTAATGACACTCAATGAGCAACACAACATGTCTGCATTTAACTGCAGGAAAATTATTTCCCTGATTGCATTTAAACAGTTGTTCAAAGCAGAAAATATCTCCAGTTCATCAAGTTTGAAGGACAAATAAAACAGGATATCGTCAGCGTACAGTTTGACATTCACAATGCTGCATTTAAGTAGCATTAATGACCCCAAAAAAGTAGATTATTGATAATATAGATTACTATAAATGTCATCATTTTCCCCAATAACAATAATTATCTCATCAATTCTTACTGATAAAAACATTAATCCACTAAAAACACCTGGTGAGTTTTTCTATGACAGCGTTAAACTGTCTTTAAAGGTCCCTTTTTCATCACTTTCCCAGGTTTTCTTTGCCTGTTTTTTATTGAACGTAACTCATAAACATCCAGTTTTGACTTTTAGAAACCTGAGATGTGGAGAATTTACAATGAAGTGATGTGAATTTATTGATGCATAAAGCACTTTATATTTATATAAATCTTTATCACTCACTAGTAAAGACTGATTCTAGAATCATGTTCAGAGATTCTTCTTGATTCTTGAGGACTGTAAACGTTAATATTAGGCCTGTTAACTGGGTCCTAACTCCATTCTCCAGTTAGGACCCTGGTGGTTATCACAGACCAGCCTGATGTTGAAGTACAGAGGTCAGTGACCTGCCAGCTGCCCACACCTCAGCCCAGATGTTGGAGCAGGCCTGCCATGCTACAGATGACCGGCAGCACCACGTTGGTTTGACCTGTGTCGAATCCCGGCTGAGGAATGGAATGCCGTCCCTCGGCGACATGTGACCAGGCTTGTGACCGGCATGAGGAGGAGGTGCCAGGCCGCGGTGGCTGACTTACCAACGTATCTGATTTATTCCTCAACTAATCAGTTGATTAGTTAAATCAATAAATCGTCCCCCTAAACATCCCGTCACCCAACCTCAGCAGGAGAATAAACTGTTATATGACAACAGTCAAACGTAATTTCACAAGTAAATGTATGTGGGTCAGTGACAAATCATGTTTGGGTAGATGAGAAAGTCAAAAAACTTATTAAAATACACTTTTAATAATATAATATTATCTATCTATCTATCTATCTGTCTATCTATCTATCTATCTGTGAGCAATATATTAATATATATAATGTATTTTTTTTACATAAAAGTAGGAGGATTTTTTAAGTGATATGTATAGGTAAATATTACTTGTGCAGCCCACTTGAGAATTAAGTTTGATTCCTCTGATTTACATGATGAAGAATATTAATTGGAAAGGATCGCTACCGCCTGGGGAGGCTTTTATTTTGAAGGCTATGGTGAGGCTTTTGTTTTGAAGGTTGTGACAGGAAGTTAGCTTCAGCATTATGGGTACCTTGATGCTACGACATCAAAGCTGTCCATCGCGACCGAGCTAACGTCTATATATTCTGTATTAGAAGTGAATGAAATTTTTTCAGCATCAGATTGTCTGGATAATAACTTGAAGAAACTCTTTTCAGACACTTTAAACCTCCGGTTTGTTACTGACAAATAAAACGTTACTGACGGTTACCGGTGCATGTAGCCGGCGGCTAGGCTAGTTAGCTCCACGGCTAATTAGCTCCACGGCTAGCTGCTAACGGTAGGATGGATCTGTTCGACGACCTGCCGGAGCCCAAACAGACTCCCGGTAATTAACGGGACCGTTTTTAATCACAGCGAAATATTCATTTAAAGCTTCGGGACCCAGATCAACAAAATTAAGTTTGATGGAGATAAAAATAACGATTAACCATCGGGAAAATAAGATTTTAATGCAGTAGAAACGGAATTGAATGGGATGTCATTCACTCATAATTAACATTAACCTTACTGTTCTAAAATATAACGCTTAGTGATAAATTATATTATAGTTTAAGACAGGAACTCCTACTAGAAGGTCCCGGTTTTAGCGTTAGAAAAATTTGCTGAATCTCATGCGATTTGAGAGGAAAATCAAGAAGCTATAGACGATCAATAATCAATATTAATGTATAATATCAGTCTACAGCTGAGCTACTCCACAATCCCATTTTCTCTGTTCTAAATGTACCTTATTATTTACTAATTTTTAAATCTCTTAAGATGTGAGCCTGCATTATAAGTTATAGTATAGGAAATAACACAATAAGGTACAATTAAAGTTTAAGGACGTTTAATAGAACATTTTTAATTTATCTCAGCTTCTATTAGATTATAAGTTTAGAAAATTATATGTATTAAACTGTAGAAACAATAGCATAATCACGGTAATGACTGCCAATGAAAATGGTCCAATAGATATATACATTTATTATATTAGTATAAGTTATATAAAAACTAATATAAGTATATATTATGTTAACATTGGAGACCTGGCAGCTTATAGATGTATTAGACCTTTTTCACAGCAGCTGCATTGACATGAAATAGCAGATTAAACACATGTTTTACCGAAGCAAACATGCATTAAAGCTTTAATCTTGTATTTAATCTTAATTAGTAACACATATTCACCTCCTACCTTATGTCAATAGTAGGAAAAGGTGTATTTTACCTGTAAAAATCTGTTGACATTTAAGAAGCTGGAATCACAGAATTTGGAAATTTTCAAATGATTAATTGCTGATCAGAACAGTTGGGGATTAATTAATTAGTCATCTGATCAATTGATTAATCGTTGCATCCATAAGTGCCTAGACACAGAGATGCTTGTGAACATGCAGCTAAAACAAGAATGAAGTTAAATGAGCACAAAGATGTAGTTTTTAAAAATGCACAAGATAAGCTATAAACATAATTAACATAAGAGTGACAATACATTTCTTGATCAAGCAGCTGGATGAGTATAATATATTAAGATATTTTAACTTAAAATACTATAATTTAATCAGCGATAATATGTTTTTTTCTTCGGTTTTCAGTTGTTCCAGTTCCAGCTCAACCAAAGTGCACCGGCGAAGAGCAGGAGAAAAGCTTAAAGCGAAAGAGAGAAGATGCGACGTGTCACACAGATAAGAAAGAAGAGGAGGAGGAGATCAAGAAAGTTTGTAAAGAAGGTTTTCAGCTCTTCCACCGCAATGTTTGTTTGCATCCTTTCCTCTAATCTCTGAGTAAATGGCCATATGAAAACATGGAGATGCAGAGCCATGTGTGCACAGGTGGATTTACTGTGTGTGTGTGTGTTTTGTTGGTTCAGACCTCCCTGTGCTCAGAGGCTATGTGGCGGCGAGGCGTGGAGAGAGGGAGGAGATGCAGGACGCCCACGTGATGCTGCCGGACATGAGCAGCCACATATCAGCTCTGCCCTGCCAAGTGTAAGACCCCGATAGCTGTTTAACTCCTCATCACGTCTCATGGACTTGAAGCTGGTCAAATCCAAGGTGGTGAGGCTAATGTGTTCACTAGGCTGAAGGACAGGTATCAAATCATCACACCCAATACGTAAATAGCCTGAGAAAACCTCAGCTATAACACTAAATAAAGCATTTCCTTTGTAGTAAAACTGTTTTTGTTCCTGAATATCCTCTGATTCTCTGTTCTCCAACTGTGTTTTATGTACAGTGAATATCATTGTTCTAAATTTATATTGTTTTAGCACTGATCAATTGTAATCTGACCCTATATATAACATTTTTTTCTCTCATTTAAATACATCTTTAATGACTTCACCTTTAATTGGTGCTTGAAACGGTTCAAAAGTAACAGGATACTTGAGGAGGTTTTATTTACATTTATGGAACCCTCTTCTCTCTCTATGGAACACTCAGGGCTGACATATATAATTTAATAACTACTGACAACAGAAACATTATCTGTGTCTATTTTAATAATCAGTTGAAACCTTTCATATGTTTGTCCTGTTCTGTGTGTTCTGCAGGTCTTGTGTTTCTTACTTCGCGGTGTTTGATGGTCACGGCGGATCTCGAGCTTCCCTGTTTGCTGCTGAGCATCTGCACCACAATCTGGCCAAGAAGTTTCCCAGCGGTGAGCTTAGGGTCAAAGGTCGGCTCCAGAATCATTAAAAACTACAGGAAAAAGAAATGTCACATTCCAGGACCAGAATCTGTCAGAGGGGGTCCACACATGAAGTCAAAATTATATCTCTATCCCCATAATATTAAGAGACTGTATAATTAAAGCAAAAAGATCTAATTCTAATCTATTTGATGGTTCTCAGGGAACCCAGTGGACAGTAGAAACAGAAATGAATCAGACTTGACTCCTCGTGGTTAAAATGCGTCGTCTCTTTCAGGAGAAACCGAGAATTTGGACAAGCTGATAAAGAAATGTCTCCTGGACACGTTTCGCCAGACGGACGAGGACTTTCTGAAGAAAGCGTCCAGCCAGTAAGATTCCTCTGTGAAACTCGTAGAGAGCAGCACAACCTCATGAAAACAGGCTTGGATCTTAGATCAATATTAGTTATTTTGGATTTCTTTGCTGTAAATGTCAAACTCAGCACAATTTAGTTTTTAAGTGGCTTGACGAGTAAAAATGTACATTTAAACAAAAACACAGACACATTTCTCCTTCTTTTAATGTAAAGACATACATTATAAATATTTACACTATTATTCAACCTTTCATTTACAAAACAGGAAAGATATCATAAGAAAAAAGTTCAATTTCGACAATAGTAAAAATATCTTGTTTTAAGAACAATTATTACAATATTGAACAGAATTATCTTAAATATCATACTCCTTTAGGAGATATGGGAGTAAATGTTTAATATATCCCTCTGAAAATGAAGTGGAATAAAAATATACATAGGTACAGTTGTGAGGTACTTGTTAGTTACTTGAGTGCAGTATCTGTCTATGTTTTTTCCTGTTCATGTTTTCTAGCTGTTTGTTCTCTTTCTTTTGCTGTAAACAGGAAACCGGTGTGGAAAGACGGCTCCACAGCAACGTGTGTGCTGGTGGTGGATGACATGATGTACGTGGCCAATCTGGGAGACAGCAGGGTACACGCCTCATTTCTGTTTATTAGAATGTAAAACATACAAGAAACGGCTCATATTATTCTAAATTAAAAATAATGCTCAGTCTATTTGTTTTTCTTCTTTTTAATCATGGTTACATATTACTTCACAGTTGATGTTGGTCTTAATAGTGTTTTTTAAAGCTGCAATAATTAGTCAATTAACTGATTAATCATAGACTATTACATTAATCACCAAATATACTGATAATCGCATAATCAATTTGGGTCATATTTAAAAATTAAATGTCCAATTCTCCTAATTTATAAGTGGATACAGTTGTGGACTATTGGTCTGGACAAAAAAACAAACATTTTGGGTTAAATCCTAAATGTATTATTTCATTAATCAGAATAGACGTTACTGTTTTTGTTCTTTTTTTTGTTATGTCTTAATAGTGATATGTTGTTGTAATTGGTGGCCTCATGTGTTATCATTATTACTTGATCAATCATGACAGGTTCAATTAAAATACATAGACTGCCTTACCCATGATATAAATGTAAAAAAAAACGATAAATTCAGAAATCACCAGCTTTTTACACAGGTGGCATATCACAGTTGACTGCTTCTATTCCCAGTGTAATGGAACAATTCAGACCCTTCATTCCACCTTTTTTACCTTAACCAGTGACTAACCGGGCTGTTTGACTCCAGGCTGTGTTGTGTCGGATGGAGGCAGCAGGTGGAAGTTCAGAGGGCCAGAGGAGGCCGGTGACCCTGGCTCTGGGTAAAGAACACAACCCCACCATCTACGAGGAGAGGATGAGGATCCAGAGAGCAGGAGGCACCGTCAGGTATGAACTTGACGCACACAAGAGGACTCGGGGCTCCAGGGATTCTCACACTGACTCTCAACTAATCCATAAATGCATTTGTATAGTGCCTCTCTACTTTGCAGTCAAGTATTTGATCTGAAGACTTCCGTTTTGTGTGTTTCAGGGATGGCAGGGTGCTGGGCGTCCTCGAGGTGTCGCGTTCCATCGGAGACGGACAGTACAAACGCTGTGGAGTCATCTCCACCCCTGACCTGAGGAGGTGTCAGCTCACAGCCAATGACAGGCAAGAACACGGTCGCAGAGAGGAAAAAACGAGAAATTAGAGGCTTGGTTAAGACATAAGTGCTATATCGATATAAACAATGATTTTTTTAAATTGTGTTTGTTAAATGGTAAATCAGCGTTAATTAACTACCTGTTTTTAAACTATCAGCTTCACTTTCAACCTCATGCTTTTTTTTCCTCTAGGTTTATCATCCTGGCCTGTGATGGTTTGTTCAAAGTGTTTTCTGCTGATGAAGCTGTTAAATTCGTCCTCAACATCCTGCAGGTGTCTGTCACTTATTTGTTGTCTACTTATCTTCTGTGAGATTTTACTATGTTTTCTGTCTTCTACAACTTGTGTTGAGTTATTATCTACAACATTAATCCTGAATCTGACTCATTCCTTCTGAAAGCAACAGGAATAAAAACTTGATTAGAGCTACATACCCTTTTTTAATGTGATCATGCTGCCTTCATCTATTCACATTCATCAGCTGTTTTGTTGATGCTTCTTGTCTCGTTCTTAAATTAACTTAATTCAATAAATCTTTAAAGATGCATGAATGGGAAGTAATGCAACCAAAACTTCCTGTTGACAGAAGAACAGCTCAAACTGTTAAAATCACATTCATGTCAGAAAAAAACTTTATTAGACTGCTGAAAAAAACATTAAGTAATAAAGTCTAATAGGACTTCATTAGATTTTATTTTAATATTAGTCAACTAATATTAAAATAATATTTGTCTATTAGTCTTTATAGTACATTGACATCTGTTTGTCTATTTAGACTTTATTCCTCATAATTTTTTTTGTTTAATGGAACTAGTGTAGAAGTCTTTTTCTACCTTTATTAGACTTCTGCACTAGTTTCATTTTTAAAAACTTTTTTTTTTTTATTTTACAAAATGACAGTCATAGACTTCTTCAGCTATAGTTGGCGATTAATTGAAACTATCTGCTATTAATGATTAATGCACTGTAGTCATTGTGTAATATGCCTGTGTTCTAACCCTCCTCTCTTCCTGCAGCAGGGAGGTGCTGAGAAGCAGCCTGGTGTGACGGCGGCGGCTGAGGAGGAGGTAGGGTTTGAGGCGGCGTGCCAGCAGCTGGCCAGCGAGGCCGTGAGGCGAGGCTGCGCCGACAACGTCACTGTGATCCTGGTTTCTATCAACTTCTGAACACGTTCTGCTCCTCGATCTCTTTGTTTGTTCGTTTTCAAATAAAATCCTTTTCTTTACGTTTTGCTGTCAATGAAACAAGTTTGTGTCTTGACTTTTTCGCTTCACGTCGCCGAGCAGTTGCAACTATTGGAGCTGAAGAACAGGATGCACAAGCTTTATTTCCCAGGAATTAGACATAAATTGATGAAAACTTTCTTAATATACCACATACAAACAGGAAAAAAGAAAAAAAAATGTATAAATTCATCACACAGGTTGTATTTATTAATAACATTTCCTGTAACCTAGGAGGGGGATCCTTACTCTGATAAATTGAGCTTTTTCCCTGTCGTGTAGCGGCGGCCATATTGTGACGGGCCAGCTCCGGTTGTGATGCAACTCGCAGAAATTTTAGCTGATTTATAAGCGGTTTCGTTTGTTCCACGTGTTATTAATGCATGCCATGATACGGGATATAAATCAATATTTTTAAAGTGTTTCATTGAATTGTCTCGCAATGTAATTTATTGTAATAAAGTTTTCAGTTCATGGTATTTCTGTTTTTAGGTATGTGATCGTGTGTAATTTTATCTAGTTATTACGTTTCTATCTAGATAATGCACTTTTATATTAAAGTTTATAATTATTTGTAAGTATACATATCTATTTTCATAACTAGTTTAATCACAGACATTCATGACGGAATAAGTAGTTTGAAAATTGAGTAAGTTATAGTTATTTTAGTAGTTTACATATAGGGAGCACTAAGGGAGCGAGTGGCCCGACACAAGATGGCCGCCAAACGGGGACGCGTTGGGTGAATGATATAAAACTAGAACAATGTTTCCAGTCTTGATCCAGTGGACTGGGTTGGACCCTTCAGTGGCCCGGTTCTGGTCCGCAGGCCGCATGTTGGATTTGTGGCCGCCGGGTGGCGCTGTTTCTCCTTCCGGTTTGGCGCTGGTAAACCCGGATGTATGGCGGAAGTTGACAGTGAGCACCAGCAGCAACGCTGCAGGATGCCCACAGCTGTCGGCTTGAAAAGACAAAAAACGCGTTTTATTCTCGCCTCCGTGCAACATGCGTGACAGGTGGGCGCGCGTGCACCGTGCGTGATCGGCCGGACTCGTTTAGACATCGAATAAGTTGCGGAGGAAAGTTTATACCAGTTTTTTGCTCGTTGTTTGATATGAGGAGGGACGTGAGTCATCTTGTGAGAGCGGACTGATCTCCGATGTTCGACAGATCGATTAATCGATCGATAGCCCGCTAAACTCTGCGGGATCATGCGTCAGTAGACGCACTAACAGGTGAACGCAACAACACCTACTGCCACGCATCATGGACTCGCTGCTGGACTTTGAGGAATGCATCAAAGACTCACCTGAGTTCAGGTGAGACGCACCATCACTCGCATAAATAAACAAACTTGATGCGCATGCGCAGAGAACCTGACTTTGTTTTACTTGTTTCATTCAGACTGAACCTGGACCAAAATGAGGCAGGTGTTTCTCTGCTGGAATCACAACTGGAGAAGGTACACACAGTATTACTACTGCAAATACTACTAGTGCAAATACTACTACTATTACTGCCAAAAAATGTATTACTACAAATACTACTATCAGTACTATGGCTATTACATATTACTGTTGCTGACAATATTGACAATTATTATTCTGTTGCTTTAACTATGACTACTACTGTTATTACTACAAATACTACTGTTACTGATAGATGGATAGATAATACTACATACCTGTTCCTATAATTACTACAGTTAATACTACATATCTGTTTTACTACTACAGTAATACTACATATCTGTTTTTTCTACTACAGTAATACTACATATCTGTTTTACTACTACAGTTAATACTACATATCTGTTTTTAGTACTACAGTAATACTACATATGTTTTTACTACTACAGTTAATACCTGTTGCTGTTTCTACTACACCCATATCTGTGGTTATTACTACTGTTGGTACTTCCTACCTGTACTTACTCAGCCATTTTACAATAATTCTCAGATTCTACAGAATTGTTGGACCTGAAGTAATAAAACGTTTAATGCGTCAATGCAAAATACTATTTGTGTGGGACTGAAACAACAAAACACGGTCGTGTGAATATTTTCCACATTTCTTGACTTGTGCTTTCGACCAATCAGGTGATGAAGCTGTGCACTAAGATGGTGGAGGCGGGGCAAGCGTACAACGCAGCCAATCAGCTGTTCCTGAGCGGCCTGGCCGAGCTGTCTGGTTACCACAAGACGGACGGAGCTGTCACTGTATGCAGCTGTGTAGTATTTTAAAGTACCGCTATAGCAGTACTACTGTTAGTACTACTGCTACACTACGTTATAGAGAACCTTCCTCTAAATGTCCTAAAATCTCCTCTTAATCAGAATATTTCTGCTGCAGAACAAACTAATTTCTGTAGATTTCTTCATCTACAGATTAATCCAGAAATGAAAAAACTAAATATTTAATTGTCTATAAAATGTCAGAAAAATGTAAAATCATTAACTAAGTTCTTATCCATATGTGTTGAAATTTTACACCAGATTTTGTGAAATGTGCAAAAAGAAAATGCAAATTGGTCCATTTTTCTATTCGTTATGATTATTGGGACAGGGAAAACAAATGTTTCCATGGCAACAAATGACAGTCAGCTGATCATAGATGATAACTTAAGGAAGTGTTCTTTGCTGTTGAGTTTCTGTTGTTTCCAAGTTTTTTAAAAAATGTAAAGAAAAGGTGAATGGAGCTTAAATAATGATTGAAAATGACATAAATATGGAAGACTGAGATTGTTAAACATTGTGCTCATGAAAAAAAAGTGTAGCTGATAATCAGATCCATGTTCTTTAGTTAGTAAATGAGTTGGTTTTATTGGACTGAAGGCAGCGTGTGTTTGCTTTTTATTTCCTGTTTCCTTCCACTGTTCCAGAACTGTCTGAACCAGTTTCACCAGGGACTGCAGGAAATGGTCAACTTCCACAATGTGAGTGCGCACACACACACACACACACACACACACACACACACACACACACACACACACACACACACACACACACACACACACACACACACACACACACACACACGGTGAGTTAAGCCACTGATAGTTTCCCAGCTGTTAAACTACATACATGGTGGTTGCAGAGCTGCATGTCATCCAATAAAGGAAAGAAAGCAAGAACATTGTACATTTAAATACAACATTTTTGTGCAATTTGTGTGCAAAGAGCAAATATCCCTTTAAGGTACATTCTGTCTAAATGTACCTTAAAAGGTAGTTTTTCTACTTTTTAATATCTTACCATGTGAGTGGACAAATCTGCTTCAGTTTATGATCAATGGAACAAAGAGAAATAGTCTCAATAACTAAAAAACCTCAGTTCTGCTTTTAAAAGGCTCAAAAAAACATGTTGAACACAAACCAAACCAGCTTCAGTCATATTGATCTGTTAAATTTAACATTCCCTGAGTAATATAAGTCCTACTTGTGATTAAAATGTGTTTTCTATAGTTAAGGTATGATGGCTGTTTCTACTGCTATCAACTACAATATATAACTTCAACAAAATGAATGTGAAATGTGAATTATCTTCACCGCATAATCATCAATTTACAAGAGATTTTTTATAATATTTGATTAGTTTGCCATATTTCCACAGAGCATCTTCAACATTTCAGTAGTTGTAGTTAATAAACTCATTCACAAACATTTTAATGAATGAAACGTGTTGACGTGTGGAATTCTGTCCTCAGATGCTGTTTGATCAGACTCAGAGAGCCATCAGCCACCAGCTCACCAACCTGTGTACACAGTAGGTCCACCACACACACACACACACACACACACACACACACACACACACACACACACACACACTGTGTTATTAGTAATAAAAACTGTGATAAAAAACAGTGACAATAAAATGGGTTGTACCTCATAGGATCCTTCATACTTTTTTTGTGTGTTTTTTTGTTAACTTTGACCCTCTCGCCTCCCTGTCCCTGAGGTTCCTGCCCCAGCTGGCTGAGACCAGGAGGGAGTTCCTGAGGATCCGGGAGGACCTGGAGACGGCGGCTCTGAAGAGCGCCCAGGTGTCGCGCCACAAGGCCGGAGACGCCGAGCGGGCGAGTCACCTGCTGCTTGCCACGCGCAAGTGCTACCAGCACTTTGCCCTGGACTACTGCCTACAGGTACCGGTGCAGGTGGAGTTACAGGCAAAGGTGCAGGTGCAGGTGCAGGTGCAGGTGCAGGTGCAGGTGCAGGTGCAGGTATAGGTGCAGGTGCAGGTATAGGTGCAGGTGCAGGTAAAGGTGCAGGTATAGGTGCAGGTGCAGGTATAGGTGCAGGTATAGGTGCAGGTATAGGTGCAGGTATAGGTGCAGGTATAGGTATAGGTGCAGGTGCAGGTATAGGTGCAGGTATAGGTGCAGGGGCAGGTATAAGTGCAGGTGCAGGTATAGGTGCAGGTATAGGTATAGGTGCAGGTGCAGGTGCGGGTACAGGTGCAGGTATAGGTAAAGGTACAGGTGCAGGTATAGGTAAAGGGGCAGGTGCAGGTGCGGGTACAGGTATAGGTGCAGGGGCACGTACAGGTACAGGTGCAGGTATAGGTAAAGGTGCAGGTACAGGTGCAGGTATAGGTAAAGGTGCAGGTACAGGTGCAGGTATAGGTAAAGGGGCAGGTGCAGGTGCGGGTACAGGTATAGGTGCAGGGGCACGTACAGGTACAGGTGCAGGTACAGGTATAGGTATAGGTATAGGTGCAGGTGCAGGTATAGGTAAAGGTGCAGGTACAGGTGCAGGTATAGGGGCAGGTATAGGAAAAGGTGCAGGTGCAGGTATAGGTAAAGGGGCAGGTGCGGGTACAGGTATAGGTGCAGGGGCACGTACAGGTACAGGTGCAGGTGCAGGTGTAGGTAAAGGTGCAGGTACAGGTGCAGGTATAGGTACAGGTACAGGTGCAGGTATAGGTGCAGGTATAGGTACAAGTACAGGTACAGGTACAGGTGCAGGTATAGGTACAGGTACAGGTGCAGGTATAGGGGCAGGTATAGGTAAAGGTACAGGTACAGGTGCAGGTATAGGTGCAGGTATAGGTACAGGTACAGGTGCAGGTATAGGGGCAGGTATAGGTAAAGGTGCAGGTACAGGTATAGGTGCAGGTATAGGTACAAGTACAGGTGCAGGTATAGGGGCAGGTATAGGTAAAGGTGCAGGTACAGGTGCAGGTACAGGTATAGGTGCAGGTATAGGTATAGGTACAGGTGCAGGTATAGGGGCAGGTATAGGTAAAGGTGCAGGTACAGGTGCAGGTATAGGGGCAGGTATAGGTAAAGGTGCAGGTACAGGTATAGGTGCAGGTATAGGTACAGGTACAGGTGCAGGTATAGGGGCAGGTATAGGTAAAGGTGCAGGTACAGGTGCAGGTATAGGTACAGGTGCAGGTATAGGTGCAGGTATAGGTGCAGGTGCAGGTATAGGTATAGGTAAAGGTGCAGGTATAGGTACAAGTACAGGTACAGGTTCAGGTTCACAACCTCCTGCCAGATACTGAAACACTCTTTGTTCTTGCAGCTCAACTCGTTCAAGGCTCAGCAGAGAATCGACGTCCTGAACTCAGTGAGTTTGAAACAGATTCTCTTCTGAAGGTGTTTAAATCAAACACACACAAACTTTAACACTATGTTATTGTCTCTTAACACCACCTCAACTAACAGTTTAAAAGTGGAAGAAACAACAGAAATAGTTAGTTTGTGCAGCTTCAAGCATAATCCAGCAGGACATGAACTGAGTGTGTGTGTGTGTGTGTGTGTGTGTGTGTGTGTGTGTTTTCAGATCTTCTCCTACGTCCACGCTCAGTTCACCTTCTTCCATCAAGGCTTCGACCTGCTCAGAGACCTGGAGCCCACCATGAAGACCATGGCAGCCCAGGTCGTGACCTCTGACCTCTACTGGATGTTTGATGAATAACTTGATCGATCCTCTCCTCCCTCACATCAGGAAACAGAGCTGTAACAGATGTTTAACAGTTAGAGATGAAGCCAGATGTGCTGACAGCTGCTTGTCTGTCCTCAGCTGTCCCAGCTGTCATCTGACTGTGCAGCGAGAAGAAAAGACCTGGAGAACCAGCATCTGCTGGTCCAGCAGAGGGTGAGTTCCCTCGCCGTCTAAAGGAAAACACACCTCAAAACAGACTCAAAACATCACAGTTAAACTGAGGTGTAAAATATATATAGAAAATATGAATAACTCACTCTTAGTGTAAACCACACACACCTGACTGTGTGTGTCCGTGTAATTGTAGGATGCACCTTTTCAGACAAATATAAAATCACCTGCAGCTGCAGTGGTATAAACACCAACCTTATTAAAATAATCACAAAATCCCCCATTAAAAGTCATAGAATGTTCCATCAGTGAATCATGTTTTAGTGGATGACTGTGGACATACATAGAACTTTGTGATGTCACTAAGGAACATTACAGAATAAAGTGACTGAACATTCTAGTGACTTTATTCCACTTTAACCTGGATTAAACTGTCCTTTCATTCATAGTGAAAACTCTAAAGTTAAATTAAACTTTTTCATCACTTTCCCAGGTTCTTCTTTCCTGTTTTTTATTGAACGTAATTTCCTTCATTTCTGCAGATTTGGCTGTAGATTTATTATATTTATTAACATGCACAGCACTTTATATTAAATTATGAATGAAATAGAACTTGATAAATTAAACTAGACTAAATTCCTATTAAATATTATATCCTAAAGTCTTTATCACTCACCAGTAGAATTGATTCTAGAATCATCAGCTTCTTTTTGATTCTTAAAGCAGCTGCCATCATGAAAACTGCTGAATGGTCATTTTATATAAAAAAACATGACTTGTCCTCAGTAAAATGTCCATTGTCCTACAGGACATAAAGAGTCTGATCCTTTAACTTTGGATTAATGTGATTTTACCAGATGATTTTTTTGCATGTACTCATTAAAGTGTGTGTGTGCGTGTGTGTGTGTGTGTGCGTGTGTGTGTGCATGTGTGTGTGTGTGTGTGTGTGTGTGTAGGATGCATCAGGGGAGCCGACGGTCAGTCCCTGTCTGGGCAGTGATGACATCATTCAGGGCTACTTGTTCAAACGCTCCAGGAGGAAATCAAAGACCTGGAAAAGGTACGAACACTGGACACTGATGAAAGCTTCATGTCGTTATTAAAGACAAATGATGAAACACATCTACTTAGTCTGACTCCTTTGGGGGATGAAGCTCCTACAGTTTAGCTGAAGGCCTTTGGATTTCAACAACGTTTTAGTATAAATGTTTTTTAATGCTCGTTTAGGCTCTGTTTAATTGATGGATGCATGTTTGGCTCCAACTTTTCTGGGAACAGTTTTTTCTTTTTGTTTTTCAGATGCTGGTTTTCCATCAGAGACAATCAGCTTCTTTACAGAAATTCACAAAAGGTGAGAATAATTATTTAATTACTAATAGAGATGTTAAAGAGAGGCAAGAAACCAGATTCACTTTTACCATTTTATTTTTCATGTGGACCAGAATGTTCCAGTTCACTTTTGGCAAATGATAAGGTGAACAATAAATATTTTAATAGTCAATTAATTCGATGAAGTATCAATGAAACGATTAATTGATTAATTTGTAAAATAGATTGAAATAATTAAATAATTAAAATGTGGTCCAATAACTAATAGCACTCTGTTGCATGTAATATTAATTAGAAAAAAAGAAATATCTATATATAAAGATGACTCAAATTGATGAATCTATTATCAGAATAGTTGTTGATTAATGTAATAATTGGAAACTAATGATTAATCAACTAATTAATGCAGCTCTATTTCAAAGTGTCTATAAGACTTTTATCTTGAAAGGTTAGTTTTGCACTTTTCTTGCTAAGAGTTAGATTAAAAATCCTCTAATTATTCTTGTAAATAATAAATGCATCAATTTAATTCCAATAGAGAATCACTCTGTTGAATCTGGACTGATTTGTTCTGCAGCGATTTAACATGTAAGTGAAAATGCTTCATAAAAATCATTACTACATCAGTGTTGTGTTGTTCCTCCTGCAGGACGAGGCCGTTCTCTTCGAGGATCTCAGACTCTGTGCCGTCAAACCTCTGGATCACCTGGACCGGAGGTTCTGCTTCGAGCTGCTGTCTGTGCAGAAGTGAGTGGCCCCACGTTTACAGGGAAGTCCACAGAACGCCGTCTACATTCAAACCTGTCAGGGTCACGACCTCCACTGCACGGGGAGAATATGTCACCTGTTATTTTTCTTTATTTACAGTAATCCAGAAACCAGTGCTCACAGCTGATTCATGACTTTTATAAACCTCTGTTGCATGGAATTTACTTAGATATAGTAAAAAAATGCCGAAAATGGCTTAACTAATAGATATAATAAAAAAGTGCAGTATAATAAAAGTTATAAACACAGTGTCAGGAAAGTTTGATGTCAATGTGACTCCATTAGGTTGTTAAACTAGAAATATATATATATATATATATATATATATATATATATATGTATAAAGGGACTGGTCATGTGACCTCAGAAATAGTATGTCCTTCAAAATAAAAGCACCCTTTTTCACACCTAACTGTAAAATATAGATTTTATATCACAGCTTTTTATGGTAGCATAATAAAAGTAAACACAGTGTGGTAAAGTTTGATGCTATGTAAGTCCATGTGACTCCATTAAGTTGTTGAACCAGGAAAATATATATATATATATATATATCATATATAGAAAAAGAATTATAACATTGAAATTAAATTAAACGTAATATATATATGTGGGATGCAATATATAATTATATATAATGAGGCTCACGTGTCAAAAGTCCAAGAGCAAAAGGGACTGGTCATGTGACCTCAAAAATGGTATGTCCTTCAAAATAAAAGCGCCCTTTTTCAAACTAACTTTTAAATACAGATTTTAAATCACAGATTCTTAGAAAAATGAAGATAAAGTAATTGGTGCTGTATGGAAACACTATTAAACAGAGGGTAAAGGCAGACTATTTGGCTCCAGGCTTTTAATACACACAACGTTTGACACGGATCTGGAGTTTTTTCTTTGTCTTCCCATCAGGTGCTGTGCTCTTCAGGCCGAGTCGGAGCAGCTGAAGCAGAACTGGCTCAGCGCTCTGCAGGGCAGCATCGACCTGGCCTACAGAGAGAGGGCCGACACGCAGCCCACACAGGCAGGTTCCTCCTTCATAATGGCAGGAGTTAATGCAGCGAGGTCAGAGGTCAGATCTATAAAAATACATTATCAGTCAGAAAAAAGGCGTTTAGTATATTTTGATTCTGATAGTTTTGTACACTTTTGAACACTTCCCATCGCTGCTGTTTGACTGTATCTGACCCCTCTGCCTGTTCCAGCCTAACAAGCCGCCCCCCGTGGTGTGTGGGGGGGCCGACCCCCCCCCAGGCCAGAGACCAGCAGCCCTGGCCGTGGCCCTGCAGGCTCCAGGAAACCAGAGCTGCTGTGAGTGTGGGGAGGAGGACCCCCGCTGGGCCTCCATCAACCTGGGGGTCACCATGTGCATCCAGTGCTCCGGGATCCACAGGTGTGTGTGTGTGTGTGTGTGTGTGTGTGTGTGTGTGTGTGTGTGTGTGTGTGTGTGTGTGACCCATTCATCCTTAAAGGAAAATTCAGTGTTTTACCTTAGACCAGAGCTTCTCAATTATTTTCTGCCCCCCCCCACGTGACTATAAATAGAATCATTTGTCTATAAATTGTTCTAAGTACCTCTGCATAACACTGTATCCTTATTAACGTATAAGAGAATAAAAAAGAAAGAAATATGGACCAACTAACAACAAAGAATAGCTTTGTTAACTAACAGAAAAGATTTAAAGTGCATCTGAAATAAAAAAAATAAAATTAAATCCTTAATCCTGAATTTCATGGGGGGGTCTGCTACACTTGGTGTCTACACTTCATACTCATACTCTGTGCTGTATGCTCCCTGCGCACACTCTGCTGCCCCCTAATGGAGTGGAGGTGCAACTGCACTTTATTCTAGGACCGTAAAAAAAAAAAATTTTAAAGTCTAAAGTTTTTATATTCCAGAATAATCCTTTTTATTCCCGAACATCTGTATTTTGACATCTATCTAGCATTAGAGGTAAACATATTCCACATCAGAATGATTATTTATGTCGCTTTGGGACGTTCTCGTTACACCGGTGTCACTGTGGGTCCTTATGGGTTAAAAATAATAACAATAAAGTCCACACACTCGTGTTTAAATGAAAGGTGACGGAAAGTGACACAAAGTTAAATAGTTCAACAACATGTCCGACCTTTAATGTGACCTGTAACTGAGAAAAAGAAATAAAGAAAATGACCCTGCTTTCATTCTGCAGCCTGAAGTGACCCAAATCATTGGGTTACATGTTTATTTTTAATTCACCTGCTGCTTTGTATGAGTTAAAGGTCACGTCCTGGTGTCGTTTTTTAAAGACGTTTTAGTCCACGTTGCTGTGGCTCGAGTTTAACATCAGAACTGAACGTTTCAGGAGTCTGGGCGTCCACCTGTCCAAGGTCCGATCTCTCACCCTGGATTCATGGGAACCAGAACAGCTGAAGGTAAAACACCTCATTATATGTGTTCAATATAATATTTTTAAGATTCCTCAAGTTAAATGTTGCTTAGACTGCAGTATGTTTTTAATTTATTAAATCATAAATGTGGAATATCTGTACAAGCACAAAGTTATTGGACTTAAACCTGGAATCAGAATAAATCTACAACATGTGAGGAGACTACAGAAGAGTCAGAATCTATATATGCTGATGATACACAGGAAATAGAGTTAGAATGTTGACAGGAAAATCCAACATTGTGTATTTAATTATCTAAAACTTAAAGACTAAACTCAACCAAATCAGGAAAATAACTTGAAATAAGCTAAATGATTTGCAATGCAAAGTGTATTGATAAATATAAATAAATAAATTGAATGTGATTTACCACAGGTGAAAAATACTTTGAGTATAGTGTAGCTGAGAGTCAGAAATATGTGATAAAAAGTAAGAAATACAGTTGAAAATATGCTAAAAGGGGATAAAATGTCAAAAATGTGGGTTAAAAGTAAAATAAATCAGTTTAAACAAAGTAAAAAGTCTGAGATAAAAGTCAAAAACAAGAATGAAATGTTAGAAAATCTGAATAAATCATGTGAGAAGACTACAGAAGAGTCAGAATCTATTTCTGCTGATGATACACACATAAACATACATTAATTTAGTGTTATAGAAACATGTCAAGTCAAGATAAAGTTAAAAATATGTTGAAAAAATCATTATGTTCTCTGGAACAAGCGAGAAAAACAAAAGAAATCTTATAAAATCTCAAATATTGAAAAAACAAATTGAAAGTTGCATTGAATTCTACTGTTATATCAAAACCAAACTGACCCAAATCAGGAAAAAAACGTGTTAGTCAGGATGTTTATTCTTATTAAATATGTTTGTAAAAAAGTTTAAATATTAGAAAACAGGAAATGGCAGTAAACGTATTCTATCATGTCAAACAGCCATTTACGTTGCTCAGTAATCTGCTTCCTGTGTGTGAATCAGCTGATTCAAACCCAACTCTGGTTCCTCCACAGCTGCTGTGCATTCTGGGTAATGACGTCATGAACCGGATCTACGAGGCCGGGGGTCCAGAGACGGGTCGAGTCAAACCCACGGCCACTAGCTCACGGTAAAACCACCAGTAACCACCATAACAGTTCATTATGTTTGGACTCTGTTGAAGCTGCAAGTGGAGTTTGTTCATTGATCCATCCATTCATTCATTCATCCATTCATTCATCCATCCATCCATTCATCCATCCATCCATTCATCCATTCATCCATCCATTCATCCATTCATCCATTCATTCATCCATTCATCCATTCATCCATTCATTCATCCATTCATTCATTAATTCATCCATCCATTCATTCATTAATTCATCCATCCATTCATCCATTCATTCATCCATCCATTCATCCATCCATTCATTCATCCATTCATTCATTAATTCATCCATTCATTCATCCATCCATTCATTCATCCATTCATTCATCCATTCATCCATTCATTCATCCATTCAATCATCCATTCATCCATTCATCCATCCATTCATTCATCCATTCATCCATTCATCCATTCATTCATCCATTCATTCATTAATTCATTCATCCATCCATTCATCCATCCATTCATCCATTCATTCATTAATTCATCCATCCATTCATTCATTCATCCATCCATTCATCCATTCATTCATTCATCCATTCATTCATCCATTCATTCATTAATTCATCCATTCATCCATCCATTCATCCATTCATTCATTCATCCATTCATTCATAATAATTTGTCTGTATGATCCTAGAAATCAGATCATTCCAGAACATGAGGAATATGTTTCTTATATTCCAGATTAAACTTGTGCTCTTGTTTCTCTTGCGTTCAGGGCTGAGAAGGAGATGTGGATCAGAGAGAAATACGTGGAGAAGAGGTTTGTGGTGAGAAGCAGCTCAGCCGACGCTCGTAGGTTCAGCAGATTCTCACATCTGTTTTTTATCTTCTCATTAACATACGTTCTGGATAAAAGTGTCGCTACGATTCTGTTCTGTTAAAAACAAAAAGTGGTTTAGAAACGTGCTTTGTGTCCCAGAGGGTGAGGACGAGGCCGGAGCGCGCCTGTATCGGGCCGCCGTGGCCGGAGACCTGGTTGCCATGGCAGCGGCGGTAGCCCAGGGGGCAAAGGTCAACGGGAGCATCGCTGAGGAGGAGGGACGCACGGCGCTGATAGGGGCTGCTGTCGGGGTGGGAATAAAAAATATGAATATATATATATATACATATATATATATACATATATGTATATATATATATATATATATATATATATATATATACATATATATATGTGTGTGTATATATATATATATATATATATATATATACACATCACTTTATATTCATTTAATTAATTAAAATGTAAAAACATTGAATTAATGCTGAATGAACACATGTATATCTCG
This sequence comes from Eupleurogrammus muticus, assembly GCA_036785175.1. Lineage (NCBI taxonomy): Eukaryota > Metazoa > Chordata > Actinopteri > Scombriformes > Trichiuridae > Eupleurogrammus > Eupleurogrammus muticus. The sequence continues at coordinate 288,707 of JAYKQN010000052.1, read as the reverse complement.
ATCAGAACTCTATTTAATAGCATCTTTTAACTTTGTGCACACATTTCCATTAAAACCATCAAATTATTATTAAAGTATAACTTGATAAATTTAGACTAAATTCCTATTAAACGTTATATCCTAACGTCTTTAATACTCACCAGTAGAAATTAATTCTAGAAGGCAACAGATAAAACATCCTCAGTAAAATGTCCTTTGTCCTACAGGAAATAGTCTGATTCTTTAACTCAGGATTAAGGTGATTTTACAGATGATTTAGGACAAAAAGGCACAAAAATAATTTTAATAAGGTGATGATATTAATGTGTGTGTGTGTGTGTGTGTGTGTGTGTGTGTGTGTGTGTGTGTGTGTGTGTTTCAGGGCTCTCTGTTGGCCTGTGAGTTTCTGCTGCTGAACGGAGCAAACATCAACCACCGAGACCTGAGAGGACGAGGAGCTCTACATGCTGCTGTTACTGCTGGACACACAGGGTGAACACACACACACACACACACACACACGCACGCACGCACGCACGCACGCACGCACGCACGCACACACACACACACACACACACGCACACTGACACTCTGATCGAGTGTTTTTCATTGGCTGTCACAGGCAGGTGTGTCTGCTGTTGAAGAGAGGAGCCAATCAGTACGCCGTGGACGAGACGGGTCAGGACCCGCTGGCCATCGCCATGGAAACGGCCCACGCCGACATCGTCACGCTGTGAGTGAACATGGAGGTGATGGAGACATCATTAGTCATGTAGTCGCTGAGTCTGTTCACGATGGAGTTTTAAACACAACTACTTTACCACAAAGTTCATCATCATAGCGTCAACATTTAACTTTAATTTGTCCAAACGACCTCAAAACAGGAAACAGTCCCCAGATTAAAAGTGACAAGAGTTGGAAACACGTTGATTAATAAAGTTATTTAACTGTTAATTTCATCTCAAACTTATTTTTGCAAGAAAAAAGAGTTTCTCTACTTGTGTGTGTTTTATGGTTTTAAATTCCCATTGTCTTTGAATTATGGGCAATTGATGCATTTAATTAATAATAGATTAATAGATGATGAAAATGATCAGTAGTTGCAGATCTAGACAGGATATTTTGTTTTAATTATTTTTTTTTTTAATTTAAGGAAGATAAGAGTACAGGAAGCCTAGTTTTTTATCTTAAGTCAAACAAATCCCCTAAAACCTTATGGTGGAAAAATGATGATGTAATCTATATATATGTGTATATATATGTATTTATGGCTATATATGTATATTTGTGTATATGTGTATATATATATATATATGTGTATATGGCTATATATGTATATATACACACATGTATATATGTGTGTATATATACACATACATACATATATACATATACATATATATATGTATATATATATAGAGGGAAAGGTGGTAAAGACATAATAAGAACACAAATATAAGCAAAAAATAGATAAATTAGTAGAGAAAATATTAATGTTTTACTCATTATATTTTATACTAACTAAACTATATTTAACTAATAATTAAAAATAAAACACTCAAGGGGCACAGGATGATCTAATTATGCAGTTTCAGGCTTTTTTTTTTTCCAATATTTCCCCTAAAAGTTCGTCCGCTCATTCGTCCATTGACGTATTAAAAACGGCAGAGATCAGAATTAAATCTGTGAGTTGTGAACGTTTCTCTGCAGGCTGAGGATGGCCAGGATGAACGAGGAGATGAGGGATTCTGAGGGCGCGTTCGGGGCCGTGGGAGACGACCAGACCTTCCAGGACATCTTCCGCGACTTCAGCGATATGGCGTCGCACGACCCCGAAAAACTCAGCAGGAGGCAGTTCAGCCACGGAGGAGAGGAGGAGGGATGAAGAGCAGCCTGAGAGAGAACGAACCCCGAACCCTGCTGACGTCACAGTTACTGGAGGAAACGTTACCAGAGCTGTAAAATAGTCGACTGTATGAGTCATGTTTGTCCACATGTTCCTCCATAAGTTCAGGGAGCCGCTGACATTTCCTGTAGCACCAGCATCAGGTCAGAAACATCAAATGCTCAGATTTATGACCTTTGTGTGTTTTATTTATCCAGACACACATGAGCTAAATGCAGAAAACATCCAGTAATGTTCCTGGTGTTGCCATTTTTATTTTATCAAGATTTTTTTTTTTTTATTCTTTAGGAAAGAAATGTCTGCAAATCATTAACATGCAGATTTAAAGTTTAGTTTTATGTTGCTGCTCCTTTATTACTGTTCACAGGGTCAATGCATCATATGTGTGTGTGTGTGTGTGTGTGTGTAGGGCTGCATTAACTCAGCTCCATTAAAACGAGTCATGGATAAAGTGTGAGGTTAGATTGTATTAATCCAGTTGTTTCCTCGCAGCCCTAAAGAGTCACGTTAATTCATCGTTTGCTCCTGATGCTACAGATTGTAAACGTGCATCATGTTCATCAACGGTTTCATGCATCATATTGAGCTAGTACCGATATAACCCGTCAGTGTAAAAACTCTGAATAGTCTCCAACGTCTGAGCTGGTGATGGAAGCAGGAATCAGACGTTCTTCACTCAGATTAACGTCATCAGAATAATTACACAACAGGCAAATTAGAGTCTACAACGATTAAGATTTATTTATACAAGGCAAATGCAATGAGATTTACATGTGATTGAAAAACAAAGGAAGGAGCAGCAAGGACAGAGGGAAAGGATGTAATTGAGAAAGTGTGGAAGGAAAGAAAAGAAGGGATGAGCATGAAGAATTCAACGAGGGAGAGAGGAAGAAGAAAATAATCCTGCTGGTGTCAGGAGGAGAGAGATGAATGCATGCCAGGAAAAAAGGGAAAAATAAAACTTAACAGTTGATTAAATAAGACGATACATAAATAAAATATAAAATATAGTCCTACACCAGGGGTAGTTGAGCCTGGTGCTGCAGAGCTGCAGCTTTTTGTTCCATTGAAGCAGCAACACCTGATTCTACTAAACCATTAGAGCTCCTACTGAGGACCTTCATTAGTAGAATCAGGTGCAGGTTTGTTGGAACAAAAAGCTGCAGCTTCGTAGGATCTGATCATATCAGGATCATATCCCTGTACGACACAAAGACAAAACATTTCAGCTAAATAACCAGCTGCTCAGCAAGTTAGCGACAGCATATGTACATAGCTGATGATTTGTTTTACCATCATTTACCGTAACACATTACATTTGGTCTATAATAGATCAGAATCTCTTTAAAGCTGTGATGGTGACTGACAGATTGTGCTTCCTGTGCAGTAATCATGGCTTTTATTTTGAAGGGCAGCTTTTCTCTCAACTACAACAGTTTAAACAGCAGGAAACAGGGACACAAGCACTTTTTTTTAACGGATTAAACTAGATTTAACATGTAGATCACTGAGCTATTACAGCTGCTGAGAAGTGGACTTTGTTAGATTTGGAGCAAGGATAACAGTTTCTGTAGGTTTCCAGTCTTTCTGCTCAAATTCTTATAAAGTTTGTTCTTATGTTAATCTTCCTCTGCTGTGTTTAAAAGGGACTACACATTAAATACTGCTGTCTCACCCCATTAAGTGTTAGTTTGTCTGTTTCTCAAGGCTTCGATGTGTCTTTACAAGAGTTTTGCTGAGCCAAATGTATTCAGAGGTCTAAATTAACGGAGCATCTTGGTACCAAGTCTAAAAGGTGGTTTCTAAAGCAAATCAACGGACTGAAAGAGACTTGGATTGATGCTGCATTCCTTTGCACCGGGAACTCGGAAACACCCGACCTTAGAAATCGTAAAAGGGAAAAGAATGGCCCTGGAATGCAGAACTAGAGACGCTGGTTTTTCGGGAAGTCTGGGCTAGCGCTGAAGAGTCCAGGACAGGTCTCGGGGATCAGGTCTGCCAACACCATAACACGAATGCTGCGTCCCTTCAATGCAGAGCAATATTTTGCAAGGAAAACCATCTTTGCCTTCATATTTTTTTTATATATTTTAATAGTTTAACAAGAAATTTACCTATTTGAAAACTTTTTTTTTTAAGTTTTCAGCAAGCAGATGTAAAGGGTAGGGGTTAGGGTTACGGTTTGTAGCATTAGGTTGGGGTAGTGGTTCTCAAAGGCTCCGTCAAGGGGGGCACGTTTGACCTCAGGGAATTTTATTTTATTTACTGTGCTAGAATAAAGTGCAATTGCACCTCCACTACATTAGGGGGCAGCAGAGTGTTCACAGGGAGCATACAGCACAGAGTATGAGTATGAAGTGTAGACACCAAGTGACACCATGAAAACATATTTAACAGGGATGAGAAGACAGGCGGAGAGAGACGGAGATAAAGAGACAAACGAAAGTCTCCCAAAGCTAAGACGAGGAAATATGACGAAGCGTCTGTAGCGCTTGGTTCACTGTGAAAAGACCGGTGTGTTACTGAGTCTGAAATGTTGGAGACAGAGACATTAAAGACATTACACCACAATCACTAATAAACCATTTTATTAGTTTTATTTTTCAGTATCATATGGTTTGACATGGTCAGTCAAAAAATTAAGGATTTAATTTCTAAAGGGGGGGCGACACGGTGGTGCGGTGGGTAGCACTGTTGCCTCACAGCAAGAAGGTCGCAGGTTCAAGACCCGCCTTGGGGCCTGGGTCTGGGACCTTTCTGTGTGGAGTTTGCATGTTCTCCCCGTGTCTGCGTGGGTTTTCACCGGGTACTCCGGTTTCCTCCCACAATACAAAAAACATGCTCAGGTTAATTGGTAAACTCTAAATTGCCCATAGGTGTGAGTGTGAGAGTGAATGGTGTGTGAATGGTGTGTGTGCCCCACGATTGGCTGGCGACCATCTGGGGTGTATCCCTGCCTCTCGCCTTAACGCGCTGGGATAGGCTCCAGCAGACCCCTGCGACCCCGAAAGGGAATAAGCGGGATAGACAATGGATGGATGGATGGATTTCTAAAGGGGGGGGGGGGGCGCAACAGAAAATAATTGAAGCACTGGGTTAGGGTGTTGGGTTAGGGCAGGGGGGCATTCATTCACCTGGTTTCCATAGGCCATCTTCTCTGGGAGACCAGTGGGCAACAACCAGCTCCTTAACATTATACCCATCATAAAGTGCTATATGGGGTGGGCCAGGAGGTAAAAAAAGAATCCCAATAAATGCCTTTGCAAACCACTTTATCGACCTCTCCACCATCCAAGACACCATATGGATCTCCAAAAACTCGCTGGACCCCCCCCCCCCAGTGGCTGTGATCCAGATGGCTGCAGCAAAGGCCACAGAGAAGAATGGCCTCTGTCCAGAGGAAGGAGCCAAACGAGAAAAGGTCAAAGCAGCAGGTGGGAAGGAGCCAGACAGTAAAAGACCTCCAGCATCTCGCTAGGATCCCAGACCTGGTGTTTGGGGAACAGGATGGTTTTCCTGGTTCTGGACTCACTGTACTGCTGCACATTTTAACAAATGCTCTCCCCTTTAATTGACACTCCACTCCTATTTTAGGCTTTTTACCAGTAACACTTGTTTTTATTTTTAACGCCTTTTTCCAGATGTTTAATAGTTTTGAACCAGCCTTTTACAAATCATTTGGCTATCAGTTTAAAAAGGCAAGATGAGAACGCCAACCTTTTTACAGGGCACAACCTGCTTTTAGCCTGCAACCTTTGTGACTAGCATGCTAGCTTTTTGTTGTGTTTGTTTTTAGCTTGGCCTTTTTTTCTTCATTTAAAAAAAAGCAGCATCTATGCAAGTGGCAGCAAAAGCCGTTGAACTGATGGAGCCTGATACCCATGAGCAGAAAAATGCATCATATTCATGTTTTATAGCAATATTTATAGCTGTTAATATGAGGCTAGATTTTATTAATCCAGTTTCCTTGCAGCCCTAAAGTGTCACGTCCCTACATCTTTTGCTCCTTTTAGAACAGTGTTTTTCCAACCACGTTTTTAAAGAGGAAAGACATTGATTCTGAACTGGACCCAGACGCAGAGCCGGAACAGATTCTGTTGTTGCTTGATTTGTGGTGAAAAGCTTAAAACGCCACCTCCAAACACCCTTCACTTCAAAAAACAAAAATGGTGAGTGTTTTTATTCACCTGCGTGAACACAGACAGAAACAAGCAACTTACAGGAGGAAAAAAAAAAAACTGAAGGTAAATGAGTTTAGCCCTAAATCTAGTTAGCATGTCACTGAACCTGTGGCTAATTAAAAAAAAGTCAAAGAAGTTAAAGCTTCCTGCCTGTTAAGATATTGTAAATGAGATGCTAGGACCTGAAGCAGCTAAAGAAAACAGCCAAAGTCCTGTTCTCAAGATAAGTTTTGCTGATTCCACCTTTGGACAGTTTTGGTTACAGCTGCTAGGTTCCCCATGCTAGCTAAACCACACTGTTTTAACATTGCTCCCATTTTCCATAACATCTGATTTGTGCTTTTCAAGCCTGAATCTGTAAAAACTAAAAACAGAAAGACAACTTTTTTTTTTCTTTTAGTTGAGCTAGTTTTGAGTATAGATGCATTAAGTACCGTTAGAACCCGTCAGTGTAAAAACTACGAATAGTCTCCAACGTCTGAGCTGGTGATGGAAGCAGACGTTCACTCAGATTAACTTCACCAGAATAATTAAACAGGCAAATTAGAGTCTACAGCAATTAAGATTTATTTATACAAGGCAAATGCAGCAAGATTTACATTTGATTGAAAAACATACAGAATACATTTAATAGATTAAGATAATGCCAGTATGATAATCCAGTCAAAATATAAAATATAGTCCTACACCAGGGGTAGTTGAGCCTGGTGCTGCAGGTTTTTGTTCCAACGAAGCAGCAACACCTGATTCTACTAAACCATTAGAGCTCTTACTGAGGACCTTCATTAGTAGAATCAGGTGCAGGTTTGTTGGAACAAAAAGCTGCAGCTTCGTAGGACCTGATCATATCAGGATCATAACCCTGTACGACACAAAGATAAAACATTTCAGCTAAAAATAACCAGCAGCTCAGCAAGTTAGCTACAGCATATGTACATAACTGATTTGTTTTTCCATCATTCACCCTCTATGCTCCCATTGGGTAAAGTTAGGAAACACTATTAACTTCCACTGTGACGATACACAACTCTATCGATTAAGCTAAATGAAACCAATCAGCTACCTGAACTTCGAGCTTGTCTTAAGGATATAAAATCAAATCCTGCAATTTTCTTCTACTAAATTCAAACAAAACAGAAATCATTGTACTCTGGTCTGAAATCCTGAGGAACTCAATATCCAGTGATATAGCTATCCTGGATGACATCTCCCTGGCCTCTAGCTCCACGGTGAAAAACCTGGGAGTCATTTTCGACCAAGACTTGTCATTCTCTGCCCACATTAAACATATTTCCAGAACTGCCTTCAATCACCTACACAACATAGCAACGGTCAGACACTTCCTGTCTCTGACTACACAGAGTTGAGTCCAGGAGGCAAAGTCGCAGTCCTACACGCTTCTCTGGTCTCCCTTAGAGCAGTCACCCACTCAGAACTACATAGAGACGGTGTCTGTCCCCCGACCACTTAATTCACTTAAATCATTTAAATCAATCAATTAACCATTTTACATCCAACAATAGGAGACGAGTCACCCACAGCAACTTAATATTAGCACTAATTCAGCCATAAAGAAACAGGACTGGAGAGTGAAATGTGGACTTCTAAACATTAGATCTCCGTCATCCAAAGCTTTGTTAATAAATGATATATATATATACAATACAATGATGAGAGACAATGAAACACATGAGACACCGGCTCAGACGTCGCCCGGGTTAACAAGGTCTGCTTCAGGTGCTGGGGAACCAGAGCACCTTGATGAGAAATGGGCTACTGGAACAAGGCGGAAATGGCTGAGATGCGAGAACAAGGCTCTGTTGGAATGCTACTACTGAAGTTACCCTAGTCAGAGGGGTTACATGCAAAGACTGTGGGATGAATGGTTACTTCGAAACCCACAGTCGAGGCTAACGGCGAAACAACTAGTAGCTCAGTGTTCCAACATCCACAAACGGCAACTGCTATCACAACTTGAGATTGACGAGATACAACACAAATGCTACGGCAAGGGGGAGCCAGGACGCCAGGTCAGAGGGGAGTTAACACTAACTCCCCAATCAAAGATTGGGAACACAACCCCAACAAGGGCGATCACGCTGAACGAGGCAGCGACTGACCTGAAAGATAAGATCATGGCGAGAATCAACACAAGGCAACCCCGATGCCACTTACAACGGCTAAGTGAAGTACCATCTGAAGGTCTCTTGGAAGATGTGAATGCAGCATTGAGAGCGATCCCTACCACAACAATCGCTGAAACCAATGAGCTGATATACACTTCAGCAGCAGTGATCCTAGAGATGCTTGGCTATAAGAGCAACCATGGGAGCCATGAGAAACAATACCCACTATGGAAACGAAGGTTGGAGGCTAAAATCAAGGCAACACGGAGTGAAGTGAGCCAACTGACAGAGGCCCAGAGAGATGCAATGAAAAGACCAGTGCCCAAGAGGTACAGACAGATGCCCATACCTGAAGCACTTGAAACTGCCAAACAAAAGCTCCAAGCCTTGGCCAGCCGCCTAAAGAGGTACACACATGAGAATGAAGCCAGACGAATAAACCGGCTATTCGCAACTCAACCTGCAAAAGTGGCAATGGCAGGGTAATAACAGCAGAGCAGACCCACCAAGGCTGGAAACTGAGAGGTACTGGAAAAGTATATTGGAGCGGGAGGCATCACACAACAGCGATGCACAGTGGCTGATGGCACTGAGGAAAGACCACAGCAACCTCCCTGAACAGAATCCAGTTACCATCACAGGGGCAGATATCCAAGAAAGAGTCTCAGGTATGAAAAACTGGACAGCACCGGGCCCTGACAGGATTCACGCATACTGGCTTAAGAAACTCACTGCACTCCATGAGTGCCTAGCAGCACAAATGAACCAGCTGCTAAGGGATGGGACTCACCCTGAATGGCTAACCGAAGGGCGAACGATCCTGATCCTGAAGGATCCCTCAAAGGGTACAGTCCCATCCAACTATCGGCCAATAACCTGTCTCTCCACAACATGGAAGCTCATGTCAGGCATCATTGCAGCTAAGATAAGTGGGCACATGGATCAATACATGAGCGAAGCACAGAAGGGCATTGGCAAAGATACCAGAGGAGCCAAACACCAACTCCTGGTTGACAGAACAGTCGCCCAAGACTGCAGAGCCAGACACACCAACCTGTGCACAGCCTGGATTGATTACCAGAAAGCCTATGACTCAATGCCACACACATGGATCACTGAATGCTTGGAGCTGTACAATGTCAACAGAACACTAAGGGCCTTCATTGCAAACTCGATGAGGTTGTGGAAGACTACCCTTGAAGCCAATGGGAAGCCACTTGCACAAGTCTCCATCAAATGTGGCATATACCAAGGAGACGCTCTGTCCCCACTGCTGTTTTGCATAGGTCTGAACCCCCTCAGCCAAATAATCAACAAGACTGGCTATGGATACCGACTCAAATGGGGCAACCATAAGTCACCTCCTCTTCATGGATGACATCAAGCTGTACGCTAAGAGCGAGCGAGACATCGACTCACTGATCCACACCACCAGGATCTACAGCACAGACATTGGGATGTCATTCGGGCTGGAGAAGTGTAGCAGGATGGTGACAAAGAGAGGGAAGGTATTCCACACAGAAGGGGTCTCACTCCCAGAAGGAACAATAGCAGACATTGGGGACAGTTACAAGTACCTGGGGATACCACAGGCAAATGGCAACCTTGAAGCGGTAACAAGGAAAGTGGCAACAGCAGAATACCTTAGTCCTAAGGAGCCAGCTCAATGGTAAGAACAAGACCCGGGCAATAAACAGCTACGCCCTGCCAGTGATCAGATATCCTGCAGGAATAATAAGGTGGCCAAAGGAAGAGATACAGACCACAGACGTTAAGACACAAAAGCTCCTCACCATGCATGGAGGGTTCCACCCAAAATCCAGCACCCTGAGACTGTACGCTAGCCGTAAGGAAGGAGGCCGAGGATTAGTCAGCGTGAGAGCCACTATCCAGGACGAAACGTCCAAGATCCACAAGTACATCAAGGACAAGGCCCCAACAGATGACGTGCTCAGTGAATGTCTCAGACAATGGAGAACAGAGTATGAGGTGCTGGAGGAGGGGCCATCATTGGAGGACAAGCCCCTACACGGGATGTACCACCGGAACATAACTGAAGTGGCTGATCTCAAGAAATCCTACCAGTGGCTTGAAAGGGCTGGACTGAAGGACAGCACAGAGGCACTCATCCTGGCTGCACAGGAACAGGCCCTGAGCACCAGAGCAATAGAGGCCCAGATGTACCACACCAGACAAGACCCAAGGTGTAGGTTGTGCAAGGAGGCCCCTGAGACAATCCAGCACATAACTGCAGGGTGTAAGATGCTGGCAGGTAAAGCATACATGGAACGCCATAACTAAGTGGCTGGAATAGTATACAGGAACATCTGTGCGGAGTATGGGCTGGCAACCCCAAGGTCAAAGTGGGAAACACCTCCAAAGGTGGTGGAGAGTGACCGAGCTAAGATCCTGTGGGACTTCCAGATCCAGACTGATAAAATGGTAATGGCAAACCAACTAGACATTGTGGTGGTGGATAAAGAGCAGAGGAACGCCGTGGTGGTGGATGTGGCAATACCAAGTGATGGCAACATCAGGAAAAAGGAGCACGAGAAACTGGAAAAATATCAAGGGCTCAGAGAAGAGCTGGAGAAGGCTTGGAAGGTGAAGGCGACAGTGGTGCCCGTGGTGATCAGGGCACTCGGGGCAGTGACCCCCAAACTGGAGGAGTGGCTACAACAGATCCCTGGAAAAACATCAGACATCTCAGTCCAGAAAAGCGCAGTCCTTGGAACAGCAAGGATACTGCGCAGAACCCTCAAGCTCCCTGGCCTCTGGTAGAGGACCCGAGCTTGGAAAGTGGATGAGACCACCCGTGGAAGGGTGAGAAGGGATATATATATATATATATATATATATATATATATATATATATCCCTTCTCACCCTTCCACCTTATATATGAACCTCCTCCATACAGTTTTGATGGCCAGTCGTGGTGGCCAAATTAGAACCAGGTGGTGGCATCCACACACGGGAAGTGTGTTAATAAATGATATAATATCAGATTATAATATTGACTTGCTCTGTCTTACTGAAACCTGGCTGCATCCTGATGAATATGCCAGCCTGAATGAATCCACTCCTCCCAGCCATATTAACGCTCATATTCCTCGTGACAGCAGCCGAGGTGGTGGAGTTGCAGCCATTTTCAACTCCAGTTTACTGATCAACCCTGAACCGAAGTGTAGCTACACATCATTTGAGAGCCTTGTGCTTAGTCTCTCCCACCCAACTTGGAAATCACTACAACCAGTCATATCTATCGCCGTGTACCGCCCTCCAGGCCCATAATCAGAATTTTTAAATCAGAATTCTCAGAGTATCTCTCAATTTTAGTACTCAGGACAGATAAAATAATCATGGCAGGTGACTTTAATATTCATGTCGATGTTGATGGTGATAGCCTTGGCTCTGCCTTCCTCTCTGTACTAGAGTCAATCGGCTTTTCTCAGAGAGTAAATGTGCCCACCCATTGCTTAAACCACACCCTTGACCTCGTCCTGATATATGGCATCGAGGTTGAGCACTTAACTGTCTTCCCACAGAATCCCCTCCTGTCAGATCATTATCTAATAACTTTTGAATTCCTGTTATTAAACTACTCACCACCTGAAAAAAGCATACTCACTCAATACCTAACCGACAGTTCTATATCTAAATACAAAAAGATGATTCCCTCAGTATTTAATTCGCTGCCTTGCCTCACCACAGCTATGGATTTATATGCCGTTGCAAGTCCATCTAAAATAGATCAACTTGTTGAGAGTGCTGCAAGTTCACTGCGAACGACCCTTGACTCCATTGCTCCCCAAAAAAAGAAGTTAATTAAACAAAAAAGAGTCGCACCCTGGTATAACTCTCTCACCCGTACACTAAAGTTAACCTCTCGGAGACATGAACGAATATGGCGCTCCAGCAAACTGGAAGAAGCTTTACACGCATGGAAAGAGAGTCTCAGAATGTACAGGAAGGCCCTACGCAATGCCAGAGCTGCTTATTACTCCATATGATAGAAAAAAAACAAAAACAATCCAAGGTTCCTCTTCAGCACATTAGCTTCACTGACTAAATGTAACTACACATTCCTACAACCCTCAGCAGTGATGACTTCATGGACTTCTTTAACGACAAAATTCTGACAATTAGAGACAGAATTTATCACCTTGTTCCATCCACTGGCTCTAATCTGCCCTCAGATGCTGTTATTGTAGAGACAGATGAAATGGCTAATATTCACCTCGACACATTTACTTCAATCAACTTCGCTGAACTAGCTTCACTGATGTCGTCATCTAAAACTTCAACCTGTCTTCTGGACCCTATTCCATCTGGATTGCTAAAAGACATTTTCCCTTTGATTAGCCCTTCCTTACTAGAAATACTCAATATGTCTTTATTATCTGGCTATGTACCACAGTCCTTTAAAGTAGCTGTAATTAAACCTCTCCTTAAAAAACCTGCCCTCGACTCAAGTATTTTAGCCAACTATAGACCCATTTCCAACCTTACCTTCCTCTCTAAGATTCTGGAAAAAGCAGTTGCTAAACAGCTGTGTGACTTTTTACACAACAACAACTTATATGAGGATTTCCAGTCAGGTTTTAGAATGCATCACAGCACAGAGACGGCTTTAGTTAAGGTTTCAAATGATATTCTCGATGCATCTGATAAAGGATTCATTTCCATCCTTGTTCTGTTAGATCTTAGCGCTGCATTTGACACAGTCGACCATCAAATCTTGTTACAGAGACTAGAGCATCTTACTGGTCTAAAAGGGACTGCACTAAACTGGTTTAAGTCCTATCTTTCAGATCGTTCCCAATTTGTCCATATCAATAATGTTTCTTCTATCCATACCAAAGTTAATCATGGGGTTCCACAAGGTTCTGTGCTTGGACCAATACTTTTCACTATCTATATGCTCTCATTAGGTAAAATCATTAGAAAACACTTAATTTCCACGGTTATGCTGACGATACACAACTATCAATTAAGCCAAATGAAACCAATCAGCTAGCTAACTTCAAGCCTGTCTTAAGGATATAAAATCCTGGATGACCTGCAATTTCCTTCTACTGAATTCAGACAAAACAGAAATTATTATACTCTGGTCCGAAATCCTGAGGAACTCAATAGTCAGTGATATAGCTATCCTGGATGACATCTCCCTGGCCTCTAGCTCCACGGTGAAAAACCTGGGAGTCATCTTCGACCAAGACTTGTCATTCTCTGCCCACATTAAACATATTTCTAGGACTGCCTTTATTCACCTACGCAACATAGCAAAGGTCAGACACTTCCTGTCTCTGAAAGATGCAGAAAAACGTATCCATGCATTTATTACACCCAGGCTTGACTACTGCAACTCTTCACTGTCCGGTTGCACTAAGAAGTCTCTAAGGACTCTCCAGCTGATCCAGAATGCAGCTGCACGTTTATTAACTGGCACTAGAAGAAGGAAGCATATTTTACCTGTATTAGCCGCTCTACACTGGCTTCCTGTGAAATCTCGTATAGAATTCAAAATCCTGCTCCTCACCTATAAAGCACTCAACGATCAGGCGCCATCCTACCTTAGGGATCTCTTGGTCCCATATCACCCATCAAGAACATTACGCTCCCAATATGCAGGCTTATTAGAGGTTCCCAGAATTTCTAGAATTAAAAACGCTTCTCGGCCTTTTGGCCAAGACAGCAATCCCCTCCAGTTACTGGGAGAGTCCTAGCTATTTTGAGCTTTGACTTGCACTAGGTTTTGGAGGTTCCCCCCCCCATAGGGCTTTCCCTTCTTCCCTTTTTTAAGCTTAGCTGTAGTCGAGTGGTGTATGGGCACAGCTAAGCTTAAAAAAGGGTTTCAAAACGGTGGCTAATAGCCCTTAGGCATTTCGGCTTTTCGGCTATTAGCAACCCGAGATGTCGGCCACAAGTTCAGGGGTGAGGAGGCACATTAGTGTCCGCTTCATCCTAAAGAACATAGACAGGCAGCCCCCGCCTATGTCTAGACTATTTTTTTTCGAGAAAATATGTGCAAGGCTTTCTTGGATTTAAGGCAAATGACCTGAATTGTATTTTGTCACTTCTCTTTAACAAGGGTTTTGATGTAAGCTTTTCAACAGCCCAATGATTACGCGACTTCTGGACCCGAATCGAAAATGTGAAATCCCAGTTCTCTACATTAGACATGGTGAAGCTGAAACACCTACTGTCTATGATAGTCCTGGGACAAAACAGAGGCTACATACACTATCAAAGCCAGCCCAAGCATTGCCACAAGTGTGGTGAGCATGGGCACCTTGCAGAAGCGTGCCAGAAGACAATCTGTGGGAAGTGTAGAGAAGTTGGACACACTTTTGAACAGTGTCCCCATGTCAGGAAGTGCAATCTCTGTGGAGAAGCAACCCATCTCTTCAGAGATGGTCCTAAATCGTTTGCCAATATCGTAAAAGCAACTCGAGCTGTCAGGGAAAAGGAAGCAGTGAAAGTAACAGAAGAGCAGTGTGTCGAAAGTGTAGTGAAAATACTTCCTGCTTCCGAAGAGTGTAGACGTCTTTGCTTCCTCCTGCTGCTCATGCTTCTTATTTGTCTTTTAATCATTTTATCTTTTTCCACAAGTCTTAGATATGATTTTGTCTGCTTCTTTTAAGGAAACCAAGACTTTTTAATCATTGTAATGCCTTTTTACAACGTATCTGACGAGTCAGCGACTACAGTTTCTCAACATGACCGGAGGAGTAACTCAAACAACCTCTCCCTGTGAAAACTGTCGGATATACAAGCAAGAAATTTGTGTGCTACAGGAACGCATTTTTGCCCTGGAAGCTGAGAAAAGACTTCATGATACGCTCCCAGTGAACTGCAGTGGTAAGACTTTTACTTCGAAAGAAGGAGGGTGAAAAGACTGCTATTCACAACTTAAAGTTACATGATACCGTGTCTTTTCCAACCGACTTGACTATAATCGCCTTGGTGCTAAACCAAAAAGACGTCAAAATGTTGGTATCGATGTCACAACATCACCTGGAATTAAATTAATAAACAGATTTTTACCACTGTCGGATATAAATGGGACCGAGTCTAACAATGAGAGACTCAGGACAGAGCAGCACCAGGACTGAAAAACTGTGTCAAGCGTCAAGGACACTTTGCTGCTAGGAGATGGAGCCATATCTAACATAAACATGGGGAAAATGATAACAAGCAGCTACCCGAGTGCCACAGTTTCTGACATCACAGAGGCACTACCAAAGGAACTAGCTAAGCATCAAGGTGTGAAACAGCTGATCTTGCACGTGGGTGCAGTGGACATCAGAAATGGACAGTCTGAAATCTTAAAAAAAGATTTCATCACACTCTTTGAAAGTTTGGATAAAGTGACATTACCCACGTTTATTAGTGGACCTCTCCCAACCATCGACAGGAAGGTAAACCAGTTCAGCCAGTTGCTTCAGCTGAACACATGGCTGTCCAACATCTGTGAGTCCAGAGGATTGCATTTTATTGACAACTTTAACCTGTTTTGGCTTCGAGGTGACCTTTTCAGAGGAAAAGGCCCGCACCTGAACGGAGGTGGAGTGAGGGTTCTGACGGAGAACCTCCTCCACGCTCTGAGGCGTCAGAGCAAGCCTGAGCAGAATCAGGCCTCTGTGCGGCCACCGAGAGAAAAGAGGAGGAATAAAGGAGCTTCCTCTGCCTCACCCAAGGACCCAGCCAAGAGTTTAACCAACCCAGCACAAGCAACAACAAAATCTGCATCCATGGTAAAGGAATCAACTGCTTCAGCTACAGCACCAGCATCTCCGACAAAGGACTCAGCCACTGCAGCCATTGCAACAACAACACCTGCCTCTCCAGAAATGGACTCAGGCGCTGCAGCTACTGCCACAGAAACATCTGCATCTCCGGCAAAGGAGTCAGCTGCTACAGCTGCTGCTGCTGTAATAACAACATCTGCATCTCCGGCAAAGGAGTCAGCTGCTGCTACAGTAACATCTTTATCTCCGGCAAAGGACTCAACAACATGTGCATCGCCTGCTAAGGGTTTAGCTGGAGCAGAGTCTACATCACCTTTACCTTCGCCCTCACCACAGTCCTTGGCCCCACCTGTTACTTCTACACCCTCTAGTGACTCTTCACTTTTGTTTCCATTTCCATTGTCACCTTTGAGATTTCCAAATCATTTTGAAAACTTGATCAAATCAGGCACTAAAATAGTTCCTCTTACTCCAGACATGGTTAGATCAAGGTTTAACCTTAGATCAAGGTTTAAATCCCCAAAGAAGTATCATGCTCCTCCCGCTCCTAAGCCTGCTCCAAGAAGCAGAGCTCCCCCAGCTGGGGGGGCACCACCACCGGCCCGAGCTGTTACCTCCAACAGCTCACTGCTGCTGTCTAGGATGTAAAGGGCCTCTAAGTTGCTACCACTGTAATGGCAATTTCCTTGTCTACAAGAGACACCCAACCTCCCTGTTGTGTTTTACATCAGGATGTGAATCCTAATTCCATGTCTTCCCGCAACACCCCACTTCCCTTTGTATGTATACTCTAATTTCATTTCCATGTCTGCAACACCCCACCTTCCTTTGTCATTTAATCATGATGTCTGGAATTGCAGACATCAATTGCAAAACCACAACCCTAGGGCATTCACACCAGAAGGTGTGAAAACACGCCTTTGGGTAGGGGGGTGTTCCTCAGGTTTAAATGTTCAGCTCTCCCCATACTCGGGGTCTTTTTTCATTCTTACCGCTCGTGTGTAGATTGACCTTTTCTTTGCAAAGAAAATAAAACCTTGTCGGCCGGCAGAAGTCTCTATTTCATTCTTCACCAGCAGGGCAAAAAACTTCCACAACAATTTGGTGTCAGAAGTGGGATTCCTCGAGTGATCGTCTGGATGGAACGCGGACAGTGACAGGCCATCCTGGAAGAAAAAGCTTTCCAGTCTCCAAACCTCAAATTCTTTTCAGAGAAGGGAGAGCTGACCGCGTACACCCAGATTGTCACCGCTGGGATTCCACGAACAAAAGGAAGATCAAAGAAATTAATCTGGTGAGTTTTGAAATATTGACGTTCCTAATCCTCTATTTTGGTAAATTGGGTTTTCTTTTAATTCGACATAATATTTCTGATTTCATATCATCCATAATCATGTCAGAGGTGATAACTCAGAGGTCCAAAGTGTAAAAGCTTTGAGTGTCTTTCGCTGCTTGTGGCTAGGACAAAGCAGCCCTTACAGAGACGTCTGTATTGTAGGTGTCGTGCACGACCTCTCTAGCTGGGATGGGGAGTAAGGTTTCCGTTGAGGCAGGGCTTCCGGAAGGTCCGATTGTGGATGTCATGTGAAGGAAATATGGGGATAAGAGTTTAAATTTTTTGAACGTCTGGACGGCTGAGTTTGGATTCCCAAAAGGGGGATCCCTCAGTTTAAAAAATTTATTAATGCTAGAAGAAAAATTAAAGGGAAAAGAATATGAAATGAGGAGAAAAAAGAAAATTTCTGTAAAAAAATTAGAACACATAGAGAATCAAAAAGAGTGTTTACAAATGTGGAAACAGGAAGCAGAGACCCGAAACAGAAAAACAATACAGAAACAACTACCATTCTCGGTCGAAAAGGTTGAAACAAATGAAAAACTAATTCTTCATACACAAAGAACACCAGACTCGCAGATCTCTTCTCCTTTGTATCCACAGTTAACTGCTTTGAAGCTGGATCCAGACCTCGACGGCAGCCCACCGACTCATCCTCCAGCTCCACCACCATACAACACCACAGCAACCACTGAAAGAAAAGAAAGGGATTCCACCGTGCTGCAACAAAGAACAAGTCCAGGAGCAGTCTCTTTCAATGCATCCATACCATCTACGACGGAGCCTTCCTCTCCAATTGCACATAGACTACGTCATTCCAACCAAGACGCAGCATACAACCTGCCCATGGTTGAGGTGTCTGGACCAGAAGGGACGGTGTTAGTTTTTCGCCCATGGACTTCCACTGACATTACAACAGCCTCACAACATCTACCCAACCCCACAGCATCAGGTAGATTATTTGCTGAACAATTCCTTACGTTTTGCCAGGAATTTAAATCCACTACAAATGAACTAAAGAGACTCTTAATTGCCAAGCTGAAACCCACAGACTGGCAAAAAATATCTGGAAAATTCCCGACTACCGACACCCGCTGTAAACATACCAACTGGGAAGATGAATCGAATGCTCATTATAGAGATGTTGTCCGTCATCTCTGTGATGCATTCACTCAAGCTTTTCCTGTGAAAATTAATATGGAAAAAATTACCGCCTGCAAGCAAAAGGATGGTGAAACCCCAGATGAATATCTCACTCGTTTAACTGGAATATTCAATACCTACAGTGGACTTCAAGTACCAGATGAATTAGGAAACACGCCAGATGTGTGGGAGATTCATCTTTGCAATTGTTACCTAACTGGATTGAAACCGGACATTGCCTCAGCTATTAAAACCACCTGCATCGGTTGGAATGATGCACGCCTATCTGAACTCCGCAGACACGCCATACATGCCCATGATCAGATGCTCTCAAGAAAGAAAAAAAGAGAAGAAATCACACAAAAGGAACTTCACATGGCAGCAATGACCATGTACAACACAATTCAAGAAAACACACAAACAAACAAACCGAGTTATGGACACAGACAAAGTAGACAAGTTCGAGACAGGAACTGGAGAAGAAAGCCTAAATCTTCCAATGATGTCTGTTATCGCTGCGGAAATATCGGACATTGGAAAAATGAGTGCCCCACATTAACCTCATCGAATAGAATGGACACATCAGACTGACTAGGGTCGGGGGTTGTCGGAAGGGAACGGATTCCTGCTGACAAGCTTGACCAAACTGTGGAGTTGGAAGGAGGTACTGCACCACACTCACACACACATGATAAGCAAATTAACACACGAACTATTGAGACCTTAAGCAATAATTATGCAACTGCTCTAACATATGTTCAATACACGCCTGATCATGTCAAAAAGTTTCCACAACACACATTGACTATTGCACAACAGGAGGTTGTATTCTTAGTTGACTCAGGAGCAACACATTCTGTGATAAAAGCTTTAGAGCTCACTACAAAACCCAAACTGAGCGGAGATCATGTGTTCTCTATCGGTTCATCAGGTCAAACAATTAAAGAAAACATTACCATCCCACTCAAATGTGAAGATGGACCAAATACAAGTTTCAAACATTCTTTCCTACTCTCAGAAGTCTGCCCCATTAATCTGATGGGCAGAGACTTGATGTGCAAATTAGACCTTTGCCTAATCTCATCACCAGAAGGTGTGAAAGTTCACAAACTTTCTGACCTAGACCTAAATCTCTCACATTCCTTTGTTCACCACACCCCAAATTTACAATATGTATATCAATGGAAGTTGCAACCATTATCTGCTTCCAAGCTTGTTACAGAAGCTAGAAAAAATGTTCTAACAACTGCAACAGATTTCATGGCACCGGAGGATCTGCACTGCATCTCCCACGTGTCACCAGGACCTGATGAGCCATATGAGAAAAGTTGGTTGAAAGAGAGATTTGATAAACTCGCACTAACGCACATTTATTGGACACAATACAGATGCATTATATTAGTCTCTCTTACTCCAACTCAAGATGACATGTATACTGTACACCATTCTGTCCCACATATCACACTTGCAAAACACACATCAGATAACTGGGAAGATTTGGGCCCTTTTGTAGCATCATGTCAGCGCGCAGCCGATTGGGGAAAAAACATCTGATCGATCCATTTTTTTTTCCACCAACACTGCAGTGTTATTCTAAAAATTTAACATCTATTGTGCACACTCACAGAACAATCCAGCTGGTACCCGAAAGCACTTCTAAATCTTTTTTGTTTCTTACTGAGGAACAAGCTGCAGCTATTCCAGCCCTACAAGTGGTCCCTAAGACACTGTGGGCTGCCAGTAAATATGATGTTGGCCTCATCAAAGATTGCGAACCTATCATAATCACTCCAAAATCAGATTTTAGACCTTGCAAGGCTCAATATCCACTAAAACAAGAAGCCATTGGTGGCATAACGCCAGTCTTCGAGTCTCTTAAATCAGCAGGAGTAATTGTTCCCTGTGATGACTCTCCAGTGCGCACACCTTTATTTCCTGTAAAGAAAATCAGAGACAAAGATCAACCAACAGAATGGCGATTTGTTCAGGATCTGCAAGCAGTAAATGCAGCAGTCCAACCTAGAGCTCCGAACGTTCCTAATCCTTACACTATCTTGTCTCAAGTACCTCCCAATGCCAAGTTCTTTTCTGTGGTGGATCTTTCTAATGCTTTCTTCAGTGTCCCAGTCCATGCTGAAAGCCAATTCTGGTTTGCTTTCAACTTCAATGGGAGAGGATACACATTCACTCGTCTGTGTCAAGGGTACTGTGAAAGTCCAACCATCTACAATGAAGCTCTCAAAAACAGTCTTGAATCTCTTTTTCTTCCTCCTGGCACAGCCCTACTTCAATATGTTGATGATCTCATGATCTGCAGTCCAACCAAAGATCAATGTGAAGCCAACACTGTCAAACTCTTGAATCATCTGGCTAACTATGGTCACAAGGCCAGCCTGTCAAAACTTCAATTTGTCCAGGAAAAAGTCACTTTCTTAGGCCATGTCATTACTTCTGAAGGGAAAACACTCTCACCAAAAAGGATTGAGGCAATTCAAACTCTTCCAAAACCCATCACAAAAAAACAGATGATGTCCTTTCTTGGCATGTGCTCTTATTGCAGACAGTTCATTTCAAACTATGCCATCCTTGAACTTCCACTCGCCTCTCTCATTAATGGAAAAGGCCTCCAATCACAGGACAAGATCACATGGACTCCTGACGCAGAACAATCTTTCAATGAACTAAAATTTGCCTTACAGACCGCTCCAACATTGGGTCTGCCTGATCCCACTAGACCTTTCACTCAAGCAGTTGATGAAAAGAATGGATGTATGACTTCTGTTTTGTTACAGGATCATGGAAGTAAATTACGCCCTGTAGCATACTTTTCATCAAAATTAGATCCCGTGGCTGCAGGTCTTCCAAGATGTCTCAGAGCTGTGGCTGCTGCTGAAAAGGCAGTTATGACTTCCAGAGACATTGTGGGCTATTCTGATCTAACTCTCTTGGTTCCACATGCCGTCTCCATGATTTTACTCGAACAAAAAACCTCTCATCTCTCCACAGCATGATGGCTACGATACAACACTGTACTTTTAGAAATGCCTAACATCACTGTCAAAAGATGCAATGTATTAAACCCTGCCACTCTTTTCCCTACACCAGATGATGGAGAACAACACAATTGTGTCACTGTTCTCCAACAAATATGCTCTCCAAGACCAGATTTACAAGAAACACCATTAACTAACCCTGATTTGGTTGTTTTTGTAGATGGATCAGCCTCACGTGACCCACAAACGGGTCGCAACAGAGTTGGCTTTGCTGTTGTCACTAATCATGAAACTCTTGTCTCAGGACCACTTCCCTCCAACTATTCTGCACAAGCAGCAGAACTAATAGCATTGACTGAAGCATGCAAACTGGCAAACAACAAAACTGTGACTATTTACACCGATTCTAGATATGCTTTTGGTGTTGTACATGATTTTGGTACTCTGTGGAAACACAGACAGTTCTTAAAATCTGATGGAAAACCCATACTTCATCATGACAAAGTTTCTGCACTTCTAGATGCCATCCTACTGCCAACCTCAATTGCTGTTTGTAAATGCCTCGCTCACACTAACCTCTCAGATCCTGTCTCTTTAGGAAACGCAAGAGCTGATGCCGCTGCAAAAAGAGCTGCACTCCTACCCACCACCTCTAATTCTTTGTTCGTTTTAACCCCAGTTTCCATTCCCAGTTCTCTTACAGCAATACAGTCCTTCGCCACCCCACAAGAACGGACGCTGTGGAAACGTTGTGGCGCCATACAACAAGATGCAGTATGGCTGGGACCAAATCAAAAACCCTGCCTACCTAAACATTTCTTTCCCCACTTTGCAAAATTGACACATGGATTGGATCATGTGTCAAAAGGGGGGATGTTGGATGTCATAACTCAACACTGGTTCACCAAAGGTTTTTCATCCTATGCGCAGAAGTTTTGCCGATCATGTATGGTTTGTGCAACACACAACGCAGGTAAAACCAAAACAATCACACACGCTGCTCACCCACCACCAGACAGACCATTCGAACATTTGATGATGGACTTCATAGAATTATCACCAACAGAAGGGAAAAAATACTGTTTAGTGATGGTTGATATGTGGTCAAAATGGGTTGAAGCTTTTCCAGCAAAACAACAAAGCAGCCAAGTGGTAGCAAAAGCTCTGTTAACAGAAATCATTCCAAGATGGGGAATACCAATTAAAATAAGCAGCGATAATGGCTCACACTTTGTCAATTCTGCAATAACCCAAATCAGTAATTTTCTTGCAATTGACCTCAGACAACATTGTGCATACCACCCTGCCAGCGGAGGTGCTGTTGAACGAGAAAATGGTACTCTAAAATCAAAACTAGCAAAATGTTGTGAAGAAACAGGATTGTCATGGATAAAAGCTCTACCCGTTGTTCTAACATACATGAGAATGAGGAAAAGGTCCAGAGCTAACATGAGTACTTTTGAAATTCTTTTCGGCAGACCTCCATTGCTGGGATTGGAGCCTGTAACCAGACCACTCCCTTGCACTGGCTTATGCGAGGATGACATGTTACAATATTGCAAAAACTTATCTTCCACTCTCTCTCTCATCTCTCAACAGGTAAAATCATCCCTTCCGAAGCCTGCTTCCACAACACTACACGACTTCCAACCTGGAGACTGGGTGTTGATAAAAGACTTGAGGAAAAAGCACTGGCACTCCAGACGCTGGCGAGATCCGTTCCAGATACTCCTGACAACACATACAGCCATAAAAGTCGCAGAGAGAGCAACGTGGATTCACGCCAACCACTGCAGAAAGGTCCCTGAACCAACGGAAGAACTCAACTATCAACGTTAAAACAACGAAAACAAAACACACGGAATAACCTAGTGACAAGCTTTCTACCACCAGGTTGCACCATGTACCACCAGACCCTGATTCTATCATGTTTGGTAATCATGACAGAAGCCTACACCTACACACCTGCCCAAACTGTTGCTTTGACGGAAGGACAAAAAGCTACATTCATTTGTAATGTCTACCCTAAAGTACAACAACGTGCATACTACGCCAAGTATGACAAATACCTATGCAAGGACCCCTGTGGACCACACGACTGGCACTTAGTCGTGGCCGCCACTGACAAAACTCTTGCTTTAGATAGTGACCCGCGTTTCACCATTACAAAACTTCAAAACTCCAATAGAGCCCAGATCACCATCTCTGACGTAAAAACCACAGACGTGGGTGCATATTGGTGTGGGATTCAATATCCAAGCTTTGATATGTACAGACAACTGAGGATTGTGATCCATAAGCCACCTACTCCACACAGCCTCTCACCTAGCACACCATCAGAAGTTGACGTCACCTCACCAACCCCTGAAAAACAAAACAACCATGTGGATGACCCGGACATTGTGGATCACAAGGATGACACAGTACAACTAACTCTCAAACAGTGCAATGGCAACAGCGCATGTGCTCTAGCTCTTTTACACAAAAAAGTGTTAGACATTCCTGGTGACTGTTGGGTTTGTCATGCTTTAACAGCAAGATGGCAAGCAAGACCTTTGACAGCAAATGTGTTCCAAGAGCACATGAAGGAAACTTGGAATGAGGGCACCCATGGCAGATGCAATATCCCTCTGGGGATGATGATGTTACTGAATGCTGGCAAACAAATCAGAAATAATGTACCAGTTACCCCACATCCCAATGTCGCTTGCACTGACTCCTATTCAGCCCCTAATAACCTGACATTTGAAGTTCCCCTGCAACATGCAGAAACCTGCGTTTGCTCAACATCACCATCAGGTCCTTACCTAGGTCGGTCAGTTTGCCAAACTAGAATATTTGTAAACGTTACAACACCAACCAATTGTTCTCATGAACGGCCTAACAACACTTTCACAAAATTTACTTGCCCATTTAAACACCTTTCATCCCAACCAGGAGTAATGTGGACCTGCGGGGAAAAGGCCTATCATGACTTGCCACCTCTATTTCAATGGTCTGGTTGCTGTCACCCATCAATTGTCGCAACTGATACCAAAGTTTTCCATCAGAAGACTTCAGCCATCAAACATCAAACAACCACACATCTGCAAGATCACAGAGACATCATAGGCA
Organism: Eupleurogrammus muticus; assembly: GCA_036785175.1. Taxonomy (NCBI): domain Eukaryota; kingdom Metazoa; phylum Chordata; class Actinopteri; order Scombriformes; family Trichiuridae; genus Eupleurogrammus; species Eupleurogrammus muticus. The sequence goes on along the minus strand of JAYKQN010000052.1, from coordinate 264,176 downwards.
TCCCCTCCAAATATGAAGGTTATGTGTTAGCTGACCCCTGGACTTCTCCACATGCCAGCATCGGTTGGTCCCTATTTCTGGGAGGTGGAACAACTGCAGCCCTAAACAAAATTAATGGACTCGCTTGGTCTATTCTCTCTGTAGCAAGCCAGACGGAATTGGCCCTTACTTTAATTAATCACGAAATGTCTGCAGTTAGAACAGCAGTCATCCAACACAGACTCACTCTGGATATTATTTTAGCCGAAAAAGGGGGCATCTGTAAGTTACTCAATGCCTCTTGTTGTTTTTATATCCCCGATGAATATGAGAACATCACCAACATCATCAAACATATGCAAGATGCCATCCAACCCCCACCAGTAGCGACTGACTCATGGGTCTCTTGGCTACAATCATGGAGTCAGGGATGGTTATCCTGGTTATTAACAATAATGATTCCAGTCATAGTTGTTATCCTTTTGTTCACCACCTTAATTCCATGTATGCTGAAATGTTTGCTTAACATGTTTACTAAGAGGACAACCCAATCCTCCATCTTTGTTCATACAGATTTTAACGATGACGAACAGAACTCATCGGCCCATCACTCCCATCATTCCCTCAACTTCAACTCTGACTCTTACTTTAACTCTGACGACGACATTTTGTAAATAATGTTCTTTCTCTTCTTTTGCTTTTTTTTAATTTTTAATTTTTTAATTTTTTATTATTCCTTTTTTTTGTTTTGTTTTTTTTTTTTACTCATGATATTTTTATTTTATTTTATTATTTTTAAGTTGTAAAATTATTGTCTTTCATTTATTCCTTTATTCTTTGCATCTCACTATTTTTCAATGATTAATTAATAATCAAAAGGGAGGAATTGTAATGGCAATTTCCTTGTCTACAAGAGACACCCAACCTCCCTGTTGTGTTTTACATCAGGATGTGAATCCTAATTCCATGTCTTCCCGCAACACCCCACTTCCCTTTGTATGTATACTCTAATTTCATTTCCATGTCTGTAACACCCCACCTCCCTTTGTCATTTAATCATGATGTCTGGAATTGCAGACATCAATTGCAAAACCACAACCCTAGGGCATTCACACCAGAAGGTGTGAAAACACGCCTTTGGGTAGGGGGGTGTTCCTCAGGTTTAAATGTTCAGCTCTCCCCATACTCGGGGTCTTTCTTCATTCTTACCGCTCGTGTGTAGATTGACCTTTTCTTTGCAAAGAAAATAAAACCTTGTCGGCCGGCAGAAGTCTCTATTTCATTCTTCACCAGCAGGGCAAAAACTTCCACAACAGGTTCCACCCCAAATCCAGCACCCTGAGACTGTACGCTAGCCGTAAGGAAGGAGGCCGAGGATTAGTCAGCATGAGAGCCACTATCCAGGACCAAACGTCCAAGATCCACAAGTACATCAAGGACAAGGCCCCAACAGATGACGTGCTCAGTGAATGTCTCAGACAATGGAGAACAGAGGATGAGGTGCTGGAGGAGGGACCATCATGGGAGGACAAGCCCCTACACGGGATGTACCACCGGAACATAACTGAAGTGGCTGATCTCAAGAAATCCTACCAGTGGCTCGAAAGGGCTGGACTGAAGGACAGCACAGAGGCACTCATCCTGGCTGCACAGGAACAGGCCCTGAGCACCAGAGCAATAGAGGCCCAGATGTACCACACCAGACAAGACCCAAGGTGTAGGTTGTGCAAGGAGGCCCCTGAGACAATCCAGCACATAACTGCAGGGTGTAAGATGCTGGCAGGTAAAGCAAACATGGAACGCCATAACCAAGTGGCTGGAATAGTGTACAGGAACATCTGTGCGGAGTATGGGCTGGCAACCCCAAGGTCAAAGTGGGAAACACCTCCAAAGGTGATGGAGAGTGACCGAGCTAAGATCCTGTGGGACTTCCAGATCCAGACTGATAAAATGGTAATGGCAAACCAACCAGACATTGTTGTGGTGGATAAAGAGCAGAGGAAAGCCGTGGTGGTGGATGTGGCAATACCAAGTGATGGCAACATCAGGAAAAAGGAGCACGAGAAACTGGAAAAATATCAAGGGCTCAGAGAAGAGCTGGAGAAGACCAACTTGGAAATCACTACAACCAGTCATATGTATCGCTGTGTACCGCCCTCCAGGCCCATAATCAGAATTTTTATCAGAATTCTCAGAGTATCTCTCAAGTTTAGTACTCAGGACAGATAAAATAATCATGGCAGGTGACTTTAATATTCATGTCGATGTTGATGGTGATAGCCTTGGCTCTGCCTTCCTCTCTGTACTGGAGTCAATCAACTTTTCTCAGAGAGTAAATGTGCCCACCCATTGCTTTAACCACACCCTTGACCTCGTCCTGACATATGGCATCAAGGTTGAGCACTTAAGATTTCTTCTCCTGACTCCTCCTCCTCTGCCTACGTACGGTGAGCGTATTGCGTCACTCTCTGTTACTCTAAGCTCTGTTGTGTGTGTGGCAGCGTCTCTGCGTTGCTGCTTACTTTTTTCCCTTTTATCATTTCAAAAAAAAAAATTCAATTGGCATCTCCAAAGTTAATCCTTCCTATCTACGATAGTGTCATTCAAGCACCCTCCTACTCTCTCTTACTTTAGCGTTTCCATCGCTCATATCCCGATCGCTCGTTGTATTGGCTCCGCTAACCTAGCTTGCTCGGCTAGCTTGAAGTGCTCAGCTAACTTAGCTACGATGGCTTCTCTCACTCCCTCTCCTACTGCTTTTTCCTGCTCAGGGTGTCTTATGTTTAGCTATTCCCCTGCCTCCATTAGTAGTAACGGTACTTGTATCAAATGTAATGTTGTGTTAGACTTGGAGGCGAGGGTTCGTGAGGTAGAAGCTCGGCTCCGTACGTTAGATAGCCAGTCATATGCTAGTGTAGCTAGACGGTCCCTAGTCTCCCCGGACCCCCCCAACGTAACCCAAAGCTCCCGGGCAGCAGCCGCCGCGGTCCGAGCTATTAGCTCGGGCCGAGCTAACGCTATCTTAGCCTGTAGCTTAGCCGCTAGCGCCCCGGCATTTTCCGAGCAGCCGGAAAAACAGCGCGACTGGGTGACTGTTCAAAGGGGGAATAGACGTCCTAAAACGAAGCCCTCGGGTACCAACAACACTGTTCACGTATCGAACAGATTTCTCCCACTCAGCGAAATACCCGCTGAGAAACAAACTCTGGTAATTGGCAGCTCTGTAGTCCGATACGTGAAGCTAGCAACACCAGGGTGCACAGTTAGCTGTATCCCGGGGGCCAGAGCAGGCGACATCGAATCCAACCTGAAGCTGTTAGCTAGGACTAGGCCTAGGTTTGAAAGGATTATTATCCACGTCGGCGGTAACGACGCCCGTGCTCGTCAGTCAGAGGTAACGAAGATTAATGTGGAGTCGGTATGTACCTATGCAAAGACCATGTCGGACACTGTAGTTTTCTCTGGCCCCCTGCCGAACATGACTAGTGATCTCATGTTTAGTCGCATGAGGTCTTTTCACCGCTGGTTGTCGGGTTGGTGCCCAGATAATAATGTGGGTTTCATAGATAATTGGTCGACGTTCTGGGGGAAACCTGGTCTGATAGCGAGAGACGGCATACATCCCACCCTGGATGGAGCCTCTCTCTTATCCAGGAATATGTTAGACTTTATCACCCGAAAACCGTGACTACACAGAGTTGAGTCCAGGAGGCGGAGTCGCAGTCCTACACGCTTCTCTGCATCTCCCTTAGAGCAGTCACCCACTCAGAACTACATAGAGACGGTGTCTGTCCCCCGACCACTTAATTCACTTAAATCATTTACATCCAACAATAGAAGACGAGTCACCCACAGCAACTTAATTAATATTAGCACTAATTCAGCCATAAAGCAACAGGGCTGGAGAGTGAAATGTGGACTTTTAAACATTAGATCTCTGTCATCCAAAGCTTTGTTAATAAATGATATAATATCAGATTATAATATTGACTTGCTCTGTCTTACTGAAACCTGGCTGCATCCTGATGAATATGTCAGCCTGAATGAATCCACTCCTCCCAGCCATATTAACACTCATATTCCTCGTGACAGCGGCCGAGGTGGTGGAGTTGCAGCCATTTTCAACTCCAGTTTACTGATCAACCCTGAACCGAAGTGTAGCTACACATCATTTGAAAGCCTTGTGCTTAGTCTCTCCCACCCAACTTGGAAATCACTACAACCGTCATATTTATCACTGTGTACCGCCCTCCAGGCCCATATTCAGAATTTTTATCAGAATTCTCAGAGTATCTCTCAAGTCTAGTACTCAGGACAGATAAGATAATCATGGCAGGTGACTTTAATATTCATGTCGATGTTGATGGTGATAGCCTTGGCTCTGCCTTCCTCTCTTTACTAGAGTCAATCGGCTTTTCTCAGAGAGTAAATGTGCCCACCCATTGCTTTAACCACACCCTTGACCTCGTCTTGACATACGGCATTGAGGTTGAACACTTATCTGTCTTCCCACAGAATCCCCTCCTGTCAGATCATTATCTAATAACTTTTGAATTCCTGTTATTAAACTACTCACCACCTGAAAAAAGCATACTCACTCGATACCTAACTGACAGTTCCATATCTAAATACAAGAAGGTGATTCCCTCAGTCTTTAATTCGCTGCCTTGCCTCACCGCAACTATAGATTTATATGCTGTTGCAGGTCCATCTAAAATAGATCAACTTGTTGAGAGCACTGCAAGTTCACTGCGAACAACCCTTGACTCCATTGCTCCCCAAAAAAAGAAGTTAATTAAACAAAAAAGAGTCGCACCCTGGTATAACTCTCTCACCCGTACACTAAAGTTAACCTCTCGGAGGCATGAACGAATATGGCGCTCCAGCAAACTGGAAGAGGCTTTACACGCATGGAAAGAGAGTCTCAGAATGTACAGGAAGGCCCTACGCAATGCCAGAGCTGCTTATTACTCCTCACTGATAGAAAAAAACAAAAACAATCCAAGGTTCCTCTTCAGCACGTTAGCTTCACTGACTAAATGTAACTACACTATTGATCCACGTATTCCTACAACCCTCAGCAGTGATGACTTCATGGACTTCTTTAACGACAAAATTCTGACAATTAGAGACAGAATTTATCACCTTGTTCCATCCACTGGCTCTAATCTGCCCTCAGATGCTGTTAGTGTAGAGACAGATGAAATAGCTAATATTCACCTCGACACATTTACTTCAATCAACTTCACTGAACTAGCTTCACTGATGTCGTCATCTAAAACTTCAACCTGTCTTCTGGACCCTATTCCATCCGGATTGCTAAAAGACATTTTCCCTTTGATTAGCCCTTCCTTACTAGAAATACTAAACATGTCTTTATTATCTGGCTATGTACCGCAGTCCTTTAAAGTAGCTGTAATTAAACCTCTCTATCAATTAAGCCAAATGAAACCAATCAGCTAGCTAAACTTCAGGCCTGTCTTAAGGATATAAAATCCTGGATGACCTGCAATTTCCTTCTACTGAATTAAGAAAAAACTGAAATTATTGTACTCGGGTCTGAAATCCTGAGGAACTCAATATCCAGTGATATAGGTGTCCTGGATGACATCTCCCTGGCCTCTAGCTCCACGGTGAAAAACCTGGGAGTCATCTTGGACCAGGACCTGTCATTCTCTGCCCACATTAAACATATCTCTAGGACTGCTTTTATCCACCTACGCAACATAGCAAAGGTCAGACACTTCCTGTCTCTGAAAGATGCAGAAAAACTTATCCATGCATTTATTACTTCCAGGCTGGACTACTGCAACTCTTTACTGTCGGGTTGCACCAAAAAGTCTCTAAGGACTCTCCAGCTGATCCAGAATGCAGCTGCACGTTTATTAACTGGCACTAGAAGAAGGGAGCATATTTTAACTGTATTAGCCGCTCTACACTGGCTTCCTGTGAAATCTCGTATAGAATTCAAAATCCTGCTCCTCACCTATAAAGCACTCAACGATCAGGCGCCATCCTACCTTAGGGATCTCATGGTCCCATATCACCCATCAAGAACATTACGCTCCCAATATGCAGGCTTATTAGAGGTTCCCAGAATTTCTAAAATTAAAAACGGGTGCAATCTCTGTGGAGAAGCAACCCATCTCTTCAGAGATTGTCCTAAATCGTTTGCCAATATCGTAAAAGCAACTGGAGCTGTCAGGGAAAAGGAAGCAGTGAAAGTAACAGAAGAGCAGTGTGTCGAAAGTGTAGTGAAAATACTTCCTGCTTCCGAAGAGTGTAGACGTGTCTTTGCTTCCTCCTGCTGCTCATGCTTCTTATTTGTCTTTCAATCATTTTATCTTTTTCCACAAGTCTTAGATATGATTTTGTCTGCTTCTTTTAAGGAAACCAAGACTTTAATCATTGTAATGCCTTTTTACAACGTATCTGACGAGTCAGCGACTACGAGTTTCTCAACATGACCGAAGGAGTAACTCAAACAACCTCTCCCTGTGAAAACTGTCGGATATACAAGCAAGAAATTTGTCTGCTACAGAAACGCATTTTTGCCCTGGAAGCTGAGAAAGGACTTCATGATACGCTCCCAGTGAACTGCAGTGGTAAGACTTTTACTTCGAAAGGAAGGCGTGAAAAGACTGCTATTCACAACTTAAAGTTACATGATACCGTGTCTTTTCCAACCGACTTGACTATAATCGCCTTGGTGCTAAACCAAAAAGACGTCAAAATGTTGGTATCGATGTCACAACATCACCTGGAATTAAATTAAAAAACAGATTACAGACACTGCTCACCTCTGGCGGAGTTCATGATCGTGAAATGTCGCCCCTTCTATTTGCCGAGGGAGATAAGTTCGATCCTGCTGGTCGCTACTTATATCCCCCCAACTAACAACAGCAACAGAAGTGCGGCGCTGAACGAACTGTACCAGGCTATCAGTGAACAACAAACGGCACAACCAGACGGTTTCATCATCCTCGCTGGAGATTTCAACCATGCTGATCTCAAAACTGTTCTTCCCAAGTTTCATCAACAAATCCACTTTCCAACAAGAGGACACAACACTTTGGACTGTGTTTACACCCAGCACAAAGGAGCATACAAAGCCACACCCCTCCCCCACATCGGCGCCTCCGATCACCTCACCATTATGTTAATGCCTGCATACAGACCGAAAGTGAAAGTCATCAAACCGGTTCTGAAAGAAATAAGGGTGTGGCCACAGGAGGCGACCTCAGCCTTACAGGACTGCTTTGAGACAACAGACTGGGAAATGTTTAAGGAAGCAGCCACCTACAATGGCATCACAGACATTGAAGAATATACAGACACGGTGACCTCCTACATCACCAAATGCACAGACGACGTGACCCACATCAAGAGGATCACCATGCGGGCCAACCGGAAGCCATGGCTGACAGGAGATGTCCATAGGCTGTTGAGGGCGAGAGACAAGGCCTTCAAAGCTGGGGATGCATCAGCTCTGAGAACAGCGAGAGCCAACCTGTCCCGTGGCATCAGGAAGGCGAAAAAAGAGTACACAAACAAGATAACCTCCCACTTCAAGGACAGCAAGAATGCACAGAGCCTATGGCAGGGTATTCAGGCCATCACAGATTACAAACCTGCACCACAAAGATGCGAGAGCGACATCACTCTGCTCAACAGCCTGAACAGTTTCTTCGCACGCTTTGAGGACCAGAACACCACCCACCCACAGAAAACACCACCACCTCTGCACGACCAGCCTCTGTGCCTGTCTGCTACCAGCGTGAGGAGAACACTCTCTGCGGTCAACATCCGGAAAGCAGAGGGTCCAGACAACATCTCTGGTAGGGTGCTGAAAGACTGTGCAGAGGAGCTGACAGATGTTTTTACAGACATCTTCAACACCTCCCTGAGGCAAGCCATTGTGCCTTCAGGCTTCAAAACTGCCACCATCATTCCTGTGCCTAAGAAATCCTCCCCATCCTGCTTCAACGACTATCGTCCTTTGGCACTGACACCCATCATCATGAAGTGCTTTGAACGACTAGTCCTGTCACACATAAAATCCATCCTGCCCCCCAGCCTGGACCCTTACCAGTTCGCTTACAGGGCAAAGCGATCCACAGACGATGCAATTTGCTCTGCCCTCCACCAAGCACTCACCCACCTGGACAAGAAAGACTCGTATGTGAGAATGCTGTTCTTAGACTTCAGCTCAGCGTTCAACACCATAATACCACAATAACTCATCTGCAAACTGGACAAACTGTGCCTCAGCACCTCACTCTGCAACTGGCTGCTGGATTTTCTCAGCCAGAGGCCTCAAGCGGTGCGTGTTGGCAACAACATCTCAGACAGGATTATTCTTAACACAGGGGCCCCACAAGGCTGTGTGCTCAGCCCCCTCCTCTTCACCCTCCTGACACATGACTGCACACCAACCCACAGCTCCAACCACCTTGTGAAGTTTGCCGACAACACAACACTGGTGGGCCTCATCACTAACGGCGACGAGACCCACTACAGGAAAGAGGTAGAGCTTCTGACCAGATGGTGCAAAGACAACAACCTCCTGCTAAACATCAGCAAGACCAAAGAGATTGTTGTCAGCTTCCAGAGAGGTCACACCCAACACCCCCCTTTGACCATCGACGGTGCTGCAGTGGAGAGGGTGAGCAGCACCAAGTTCCTGGGGGTGCACATCAGTGATGACCTCTCCTGGACCACCAACACCGCATCACTGGCCAAGAAAGCACAGCAGCGTCTCTACTTCCTGCGTAAACTGAAGCGGGCAAGTGCCCCGCCACCCATCATGACGACATTCTACAGAGGAACCATCGAAAGCATCCTGACCGGCTGCATCACCGTGTGGGGCGGGAGCTGCACTGACTACAACAGGAACGCTCTGCAACGCATCGTGAGAACAGCTGAAAGGATAATCGGTGTACCACTCCCCTCCCTGCAAGATCTTTACACCACCCGCCTCAGCCGCAAAGCCATCACAATCGCCACGGATACAAGTCACCTTGCATACAGTCTGTTCAGCCTCCTGCCCTCCGGAAAGAGGTACAGGAGCCTCCGCTCCCGCACCACCAGACTCACGAACAGTTTCTTCCACCAGGCCGTGAGACTGCTGAACTCTCTCCCCTCCCCACCCACGAAACTGCTGAACTCTCTCCCCTCCTCCCTCTCACCCCCAGCCCCAGCCAGAAGGAACACCGGGCTGGTGGCAAACCAAACCTAGGTCACTGGACTGCCCCCCCCCCCCAGTCACTGGACTGTTCCCCCCCCCCCCCACACACACACACCCACCTAAATCTACTCTGCACTAGGTCACTGGACTGTCCCCCCCCACCCACCCACCCACCCACCCACACACACACACACCTAAATCTACTCTGCACTAGGTCACTGGACTGCCCCCCCCCCCCCCACACACACACACCCAAACTGACTCTGCACATGCAAAAATTTGCACACACCTGCTGCTTGTATATTTATATATATATTGTTATTTTGCACTAGTCATTACATTACAACAACTACCTCATAATGCACATAACTGGGACAATCAGTACTGTCTTGTTTTGTTTTGTTTTATCTTGTTGAACTTGTCCTTCCACTCCATACTACTTATGTCTTGTCTTGGGGTACTCATGTCTTGTCCTGTCATACATGTTTGTTTGTTTCTAGTTTTAGTTTAGCACTTTACCATTGTTGTTGTATCGTAGTTTAGGATTGTCTCGTCTTGCGCACCTGCACTTTGATGTTGTTGTACGTGTAAACGCATAGGATAGTGAGAAACGCAATTTCGATTCCTTTGTATGTCAAGTACATGTGAAGAAATTGACAATAAAATTGACTTTGACTTTGACTTTACCACTGTCGGTCGAGTCTAACAGTGAGAGACTCAGGACAGAGCAGCACCAGGACCGAAAAACTGTGTCAAGCGTCAAGGACACTTTGCTGCTAGGAGATTGAGCCATATCTAACATAAACATGGGGAAAATGATAACAACCAGCTACCCGAGTGCCACAGTTTCTGACATCACAGAGGCACTACCAAAGGAACTAGCTAAGCATCAAGGTGTGAAACAGCTGATCTTGCACGTGAGTGCAGTGGACATCAGAAATGGACAGTCTGAAATCTTAAAAAAAGATTTCATCACACTCTTTGAAAGTTTGGATAAAGTAACATTACCCATGTTTATTAGTGGACCTCTCCCAACCATTGACAGGAAGGTAAACCAGTTCAGCCAGTTGCTTCAGCTGAACACATGGCTGTCCAACATCTGTGAGTCCAGAGGATTGCATTTGCTTTGACAACTTTAACCTGTTTTGGCTTCGAGGTGACCTTTTCAGAGGAAAAGGCCCGCACCTGAACGGAGGTGGAGTGAGGGTTCTGACGGAGAACCTCCTCCACGCTCTGAGGCGTCAGAGCAGGCCTGAGCAGAATCAGGCCTCTGTGCGGCCACCGAGAGAAAAGAGGAGGAAGAAAGGAGCTTCCTCTGCCTCACCCAAGGACTCAGCCACTGCAGCCGTTGCAACAACAACACCTGCCTCTCCAGAAATGGACTCAGGCGCTGCAGCTACTGCCACAGAAACATCTGCATCTCCGGCAAAGGAGTCAGCTGCTACAGCTGCTGCAATAACAACATCTGCATCTCCGGCAAAGGAGTCAGCTGCTGCAGCTGCTGCTACAGTAACATCTTAATCTCCGGCAAAGGACTCAACAACATGTGCATTGCCTGCTAAGGGTTTAGCTGGAGCAGAGTCTACATCACCTTTACCTTCGCCCTCACCACAGTCCTTGGCCCCACCTGTTACATCTACACCCTCTAGTGACTCTTCACTTTTGTTTCCATTTCCATCGTCACCTTTGAGATTTCCAAATCATTTTGAAAACTTGATCAAATCAGGCACTAAAATAGTTCCTCTTACTCCAGACATGGTTAGATCAAGGTTTAACTTTAGATCAAGGTTTAAATCCCCAAAGAAGTATCATGCTCCTCCCGCTCCTAAGCCTGCTCCAAGAAGCAGAGCCCCCCCAGCTGGGGGGGCACCACCACCGGCCCGAGCTGTTACCTCCAACAGCTCACTGCTGCTGTCTAGGATGTAAAGGGCCTCTGCGTTGCTACCACTCACTTTAAACCCAACTGGAGGTCCAGGGAGGAAGTGATCTCTGCAAAACCAATCTGTACTGTCACATCACGTAGACTAAAGCAAGAGAGGGACAGTCAGAGTGTCTGAGCAGAGAAATCTAATCCATATTCCATGTAAGAAGTTAGAGCCCAACCCAGCCCAGGAAACTCAGATCAGTCTCAAACATGCTGTACTCAATGTCAGATCTTTAAATAACAAATCTTTAATTTATAATTTTATTTCTTCTAATGATCTTGATTTTATGTTTTTAACCGAGACGTGGCTTGATAATAGTACAGGTAACGCAGTCCTGATTGAGTCTACTCCACCTCACTATACCTTTGAGTTTGAAACACGACAAAACCAAAGAGGTGGGGGCGTTTGTAGCATTTTCAGGGAGAATATAGTCACCCACAAATTGTCATTTGGGTTGTTTTCTTCATTTCACTATGTGTCTGTCAAAATTGAGCTAAAACAAGCATCCATAGTTTATGTCCCATAGTGTATGTGCTCTACAAATAAACTTGCCTTGCCTTAAAAGGGACTACACTAAACTGGTTTAAGTCCTATCTTTCAGATCGTTCCCAATTTGTCCATATCAATAATGTTTCTTCTATCCATACCAAAGTTAGTCATGGGGTTCCACAAGGTTCTGTGCTTGGACCAATACTTTTCACTATCTATATGCTCCCATTGGGTAAAATCATTAGAAAACACTATTAATTTCCACGGTTATGCTGATGATACACAACTTTATCAATTAAGCCAAATGAAACCAATCAGCTAGCTAAACTTCAAGCCTGTCTTAAGGATATAAAATCCTGGATGACCTGCAATTTTCTTCTACTGAATTCAGACAAAACAGAAATTATTATACTCTGGTCCGAAATCCTGAGGAACTCAATATCCAGTGATATAGCTATCCTGGATGACATCTACCTGGCCTCTAGCTCCACGGTGAAAAACCTGGGAGTCATTTTCGACCAAGACTTGTCATTCTCTGCCCACATTAAACCTATTTCTAGGACTGCCTTCATTCACCTACATAACATAGCAACGGTCAGACACTTCCTGTCTCTGAAAGATGCAGAAAAACTTATCCATGCATTTATTACTTCCAGGCTTGACTACTGCAACTCTTTAATGTTGGGTTGCACCAAAAAGTCTCCAAGGACTCTCCAGCTGATCCAGAATGCAGCTGCTCGTTTATTAACTGGCACTAGAAGAAGGGAGAATATCTCACCTGTATTAGCCGCTCTACACTGGCTTCCTGTGATCTCGTATAGAATTCAAAATCCTGCTCCTCACCTATAAAGTAGTTAACGATCAGGCGCCATACTACCTTAGGGATCTCTTAGTCCCATATCGCCCATCAAGAATATTACGCTCCCAATATGCAGGCTTATTAGAGGTTGCCAGAATTTCTAAAATTAAAAACGGGAGGCAGAGCCTTCAACTTCCACGTGCTACACGACCCCCGTGCTACAATGGGAACGATTGACCGTACCTGGTGTAATGAAACCAGGGACGAAACTGAGATAGGACAATAGGCTCGTGCCGGACTCTATTACTATTGTGGCGACCTCCGGTTGTTCGTAAGGATACCAGCACACTCCAGAGGTGTGTGTGATATGGTAAGACTCAGTACACCCTTACTATTAGTAGGTGACAAATTTAAAACACCTCCCCTCAGACACAGGGCGGGACCCAAAAACTGAACCAACGTAGGCGACGTCATATTCTGGCTAAACGCAGCTCCTCTGCTGGTTCGTCGTTCGATCTGAGTAAGCTGTCTGCCTGTCACCAGCAGGCTGCAAACACAGCAACCCCAGGCCCTCCTCCTCATCTCTGGAGACTTTAACCATGCTTCCCCATCCTCCGCTCTGCCCACTTTCTCCCAGTTCGTCACGTGTTGCACCAGAGACAATAAAACACTGGACTTATGTTATGCCAACACCAAGGAGGCATACACCTCATCACCCCTCCCCCCCCCCCCGGGAAGATCTGATCACAACCTGGTGCATCTCCTACCTGTGTACAACCCCCTGGTACACAGGCAACCAGCTGTCTCCTGCACAGTGAAGAGATGGTCTGATGAAACTGAAAAGGCTCTGAAGGACTGTTTCGACACGACCGTGTGGGAGGAACTGTGTGATCCCCATGGGGAGGATATTGACAGCCTCACAGACTGCATAACAGACTACATCAATTTCTGTGTGGAAAATACTGTACCCACCAAGATCGTACGGTGTTTTTCCAACAATAAACCATGGATTAATGCCGACATAAAGGCTCTGAAGGACTGTTTCGACACGACCGTGTGGGAGGAACTGTGTGATCCCCATGGGGAGGATATTGACAACCTCACAGACTGCATAACAGATTACATCAACTTCTGTGTGGAAAATACTGTACCCACCAAGACCGTACAGTGTTTTTCCAACAATAAGCCATGGATTAATGCCGACATAAAGGCTCTCCTAAAGGAGAAGAGGAGGGCCTTTAGGTCAGGTAACGAGGAGCTGAAGACTGTGCAGAGAGAGCTAAGGCGGAAGATTAGAGAGGGGAAGAACATTTACAGGAGGAAGATTGAGGATCAGCTGCAGAGGAATAACATCAGTGGAGTCTAGAGAGGCCTGAAAACCATCTCGGGCTACAAAGAACCAAACTCCCAGACGGCAGGGGATCAACAGTGGGCGAATGACCTAAACCTATTTTTCCAACAGGTTTGACCAGTCATCTGCTCCTCCCCTGGCCCAGCCTGCCCTGCTGCAGCCCCCCCTGACTTTACCTCCTGGACAATGCCCTCCCCTCTCCCCCACTTCCACCTCCGCCTCTCAGCCCTGGCTGAGCTCACACATATCAACGACACTCCACACCATCAACCCAACCCCCTCCTCAACACACTCGGACACACAGCCCTCCCTCTCCAGCCTGTCCCTCACAGCACTACAGGTGAGGAACAAGCTCAGAAGGATGAAGGCGAGGAAGGCTGCAGGTCCAGATGGCATCAGTTCCAGGCTCCTGAAGTCCTGTGCAGATGAGCTGGGCGGGACTGTAGGGCATATCTACAACATGAGCCTGAAGCTGGGGTAGGTGCCACAACTGTGGAAAACATCCTGCGTGGTACCCATCCCCAAGATGCCACACCCCAAGGACCTCAGCGACTACAGGCCGGTGTCACTAACGTCCCACCTGATGAAGACACTGGAGCGCCTGGTCCTCGACCATCTCCGCCCCCTGGTGAGCCCACTGATGGACCCCCCTCCAGTTTGCTTACCAGCCTGACATCGGGTGGACGATGCTATCATCTTTCTCCTCCACCGTGCTCTTTCCCACCTGGAGAAGCCTGTAGGCACCGTGAGAATCATGTTCCTTGATTTCTCCAGTGCCTTCAATACGATACAACCAGCACTCCTGGGGAACAAGCTGGAGAACACTGGGGTGGACCGTCACCTCACATCCTGGATTCTGGACTTCCTCACAAACCTTCCACGGTATGTGAGGACACGGGACTGTGTATCCAACACAGTCGTCTGCAGTATGGGGGCCCTACAGGGAACGGTCCTGGCTCCGTTCCTCTTCACCCTCTACACTGCAGACTTCGCCTACAAGTCACCAACCTGCCACCTGCAGAAGTTCTCCGATGACTGCCATCGTTGGCCTCATTGAGAATGATGACAGCAGGGAATACAGAGAATTTACGCAGGATTTTCTCAACTGGTGCCAGCGAAACCATCTCCAGATCAACACGGGGAAAACCAAGGAACTGGTGGTGGACTTCCGCAGGCGGGCATGCAATCCCCCGGCACCAGTGAATATCCAGAGAATGGACATTGAGATGGTGACATCCTACAAGTACCTGGATGTTCACCTGAACAAAAAACTGGACTGGACTGACAACACAACTGCTCTATACAAGAGGGGCCAGAGCAGGCTCTACCTGCTCAGGCGGTTGAGGTCTTTTGGAGTGCAGGGGACACTCCTTAAGACATTCTATGACTCAGTTGTGGCATCAGTCATACTATATGAGGTGGTCTGCTGGGGAAGCAGCATAACAGCTGCAGACAGGAAGAGACTGAATAAGACAATTAGGAAGGCCAGCTCTGTCCTAGGGTGCTCCCTTGACCCGGTGGAGGGAGAGAGAAGGATGATAAGGAAGAGATCATCAATGATGGAAAACCACCTCCACCCCATGCAGGACACACTGTCTGGACTGACGAGCTCCCTCAGCAACAGACTAAGTCATCCAAAGTTTCTGAGGGAGCGATATCGGAAGCCCTTCCTTCCTGCAGCTGTCAGACTGTACAAGTACAGCTCTCAGTAACCCCCCCTAACAGAAAAAAACAGACATTGTGTACATAGACTTCTGTATATAGCCATTGTGTATATAGCCAAACAGTACAATACATTTATACTGTATATATATCTATCTCAGTCACACACAGTCGGCTCACTGTTGTGTTAATTTAAGTTTTTTTTTTTTTTTTTTTAATTGTTTTTAATTTAATTACTTTTTAACTTCTTTCAATGCTGCTGTAGCACTGTGAATTTCCCCACTGCGGGACAATAAAGGAGCCATCTATCTAAGGACAACCCCACCTATATAGATGCAATTGGAATACCCAGAGGGGTTCCGAATGAGTATAAATTGGCGTACCAAGTAGCTACAGGTTTTGAAAGCCTACCCTTAATAGCGGCATTATTCCCCGTGACTCCAAACAAAAATGTGGACCGAATTAATTATGTGTATTGCAATGTCCTCCGAATGACCAATTTGACCAGGGACGCGATAGAGGGATTGTCAGCTCAATTGGGACCCACGTCGTTAATGGCGGTACAGAATAGAATGCTCTGGACATGTTGTTGGCGGAAAAGGGGGCGTTTGTGCCATGTTCGGAGAAATGTGTTGCACTTTCATCCCCAATAACACAGCACCCGATGGATCAGTTACCAAGGCTCTTGAAGGTTGGCACACGTTATCTAAGACAATGCACGAACACTCAGGTATCGATAGCCCGTTGGAAGGTTGGCTCAACTCCATGTTTGAAAAATGCTAAACTTTGATAATGTCTATATTCATGTCATTGGCAGTATTTACTGGAATATTGGTCACCTGTGGTTGTTTCTGCATCCCGTGCATTAGATCGCTTGTTAATAAGTTAATCACCACTGCTATTGAAGATCAAACTCCTAAACATCAGATGATGCCTCTGCTACAAGTACAGGATGACTCGGACGCAGGAGGAACAGAAGAATGTCTATTTACATTGTAACCCTAAAAGATTCTGCATTATTTTTATGATATCTCTTTTTCATATTATAATCAGGTGTTGGTCTCTTAAAAGAGACCAAAAGGGGGAGTTGAGAGTTGTTATTGAATACTGATGCTATTTGTAGTTATTGTATAAGCATGTTGCTATCGGAACCTTATGTTAAGTCAAGCATAGTTATGTGAGAGTGGTTGGAATATCTGAGTTATACTTGCCCGCACACCGCCGTAGGAACTAGATGATACCAGTATGATATACAGTCAATATAATAAAATAAAGTCCTACACCAGGGGTAGTTGAGCCTGGTGCTGCGAAGCTGCAGCTTTTTGTTCCAACGAAGCAGCAACACCTGATTCTACTAAACCATTAGAGCTCTTTCGGAGGCACTTCATTAGTAGAATCAGGTGCAGGTTTGTTGGAACAAAAAGCTGCAGCTTGGTAGGACCTGATCATATCCCTGTACGACACAGACAAAACATTTCAGCTAAAAATAACCAGCAGCTCAGCAAGTTAGCTACAGCATATGTACATAACTGATGATTTTCCATCATTCACTCTATATACTCCCATTGGGTATCATTAGGAAACACTATTAATTTCCACTTTTATGACGATACACAACTGTATCTATCAATTAAGCCAAATGAAACCAATCAGCTAGCTAAACTTCGAGCTTGTCTTAAGGATATAAAATCCTGGATGACCTCCAATTTTCTTCTACTAAATTCAGACAAAACCTAAATCATTGTACTCGGGTCCGAAATCCCGAGGAACTGATATAGCTATCCTGGATAACATCTCCCTGGCCTCTAGCTCCACGGTGAAAAACCTGGGAGTCATTTTCGACCAAGATTTGTTATTCTCTGCCCACATTAAACATTTCTAGGACTGCCTTCATTCACCTACGAAACCTAGCAAATGTCAGACACTTACTATCTTGGAATGATGCTTAAAAACTTCTCCATGCATTTATTAATTCCAGGCTTGACTACTGCAATTCTTTACTGTCCGGTTGCACCAAAAAGTCTCTAAGGACTCTGCAGCTGATTCAGAATGCAGCTGCACGTTTATTAACTGGCACTAGAAGAAGGGAGCATATTTCACCTGTATTAGCCACTCTACACTGGCTTCCTGTGAAATCTCACAGTCGGGCTCCATCCTACCTTAGGGATCTCCTAGTACTAGTACTTAGGTTTTGGAGGTTTATTTTGGTGGTGTATGGGGCACAGCTAAGCTTCAAAGAGGATTGCAAAACGGTGGCTACTAGCCTTTAGGCTTTTCCGCCTTTTGGCTATTAGCAACCCAAAATGTCCGCAACAAGTTCAGGGGTGAGGCGGCACAATAGTGTCCGCTTCATACTAAAAAACAGACGGGCAGCCCCCGCCTATGTCTAGACTTGATTTTTCTCGGAAATATGTACAAGGATTTCTTGGATTCACGGCAAATGACCTGAATTGCATTTTGTCACTTCCCTTTAACAAGGGTTTTGATGTAAGTTTCTCAACATCCCAAGGTTTACAGGACTTCTGGACACGATTTGAAAATGTAAAATCCCATTTTTCTGCATTTGACGTGGAAAAGCTGACTGACAATGCTGCCAAAGTAGTTATTGTTAGAATGTTTAATGAAATGGTCAGTGCAGCAGATATTGAGGTCTTGTTGGGAAGATTCTGCACTGTTAAAAGACAGGCTACCAAGGTCAGGGACCTGGATGGCATCTGAAATTGCAGCTGGAGGGTCCCCATTGTCCAATGGCAGGACCCCCAGGGCTACCAGGGCCTGAAACACCTACCGTCTATGATAGTCCTGGGACAGAACAGAGGCTACATACACTATCAAGGCCAGCCCAAGCTCTGCCACAAGTGTGGTGAGCATGGGCACCTTGCAGAAGCATGCCAAAGGATTATCTGTGGGAAGTGTAGAGAAGTTGGCCACACTTTTGAACAGTGTACCAATGGCAGGAAGTGCAATCTCTGTGGAGAATCAACCCATCTCTTCAGAGATGGTCCTAAATAGTTTGCCAACATGGTCAAAGCAAATCGAGCGGTCAGAGAAAAGGTGAAAGTAACAGAAGAGCAGTGTGTCGAAAGTGTACCTGAAAAGGAAACGGAACAGGAGAGGGCTACCACCGCCCAACAGCGGAGTGCTGCACCTACACCTTCAGCTGTGGAGGTGCAGCTAGAGGGGGAGGTGGCTGAGCTGACGACTGACTCCGATTCTACTGGCAGTTTAGTTACTGTCGCAGAGGAGGAGCAGCCGTCAGACCCATGCGAGACCCCCCCAATCCCCAACGCGCAGTCGACCAAGAGACCTGCATCAGAACTGTCCTCGGAATCTCCACTTGTGGAGAAGAGAGGCAGAGCTGAGACTCACTCAGAGAACTCCTCTGAGGACGAGTCCAGAGTCTTCCCCTCAGGTTCACCCAATGAGGTCTCCTTTCTACAAATAGCTCTCCAATCAACCCCGAAAATCTCAAACACCTTTACAAAAGGTTGCAGAAAAGGCCACTTGCCAGAGACTGGAGGGGGAAAGGAGCTCAATCCCCTCACTCTCCCCCTTTTGAAGTGAAGGAGGAGCTCCTTTCACACGAGATTGCAGATTGCTTGTAGGCCTATTTTAAATGTGTTCTTAATCTGTCAGTCCTTTTAAGGGCATACCTGCCGTTTTTTTTTTTTCAAGAATGCTGCCTACCTTTTTTAAAACACTACAGACCATGGGAGGAGATGTGGCCACATCCATCAATATGGAGCGTGGCAAACAAAAATAAAAGTCGCCATTTTAATAAAAAAAAATCCCCTGGTTCTGGTAAAAGGTAGCACTGTGGTGAGAAACAGGTGGGCAGTTTTGGCACATGTGACTTTTATGGGAAAGGATCTTAACCTCTTAAATATTTGTGGTTTTAATGATAAAAATGACAGTTACGACCTTTTAGAAGACCTGCAGCCCCACATGTTAGGTAGGGCACCCTTAGTTGTAGGCGGGGATTTTAACTGCATTTTAAGTAGGGCAGATAGGAGAGGAGCAGGGGAAGATTTTAAAGTGGACAAAACTTCAATTACAGGGAATATGCAGGGATTTTAAGATAAAAGACTGATTCTATACCAACAGATGCTAGCTTATCCCCAGAAAGAAAAAAAGACAGGGAGATCAGACATGTTGGGGCTGCAAAAAGACTACAGTGGTATTTTAAGTTAAAACAGGGATTTGATTTCAGGCAAGAGACCAAACATAAGAGAAATGTTGACTTGGCTGAAATCAAAAGCCGAGGAGTCATTTTAAGAAGCAAAGATCAGATAGGAGAAAGACGCAGCCACTACTTGTTGGATCCATGATAGAACTGTGTATGCATTATCATTCACTTGTGACTTATATAGTCTGATGAAGCTCAGTTTAAACTGAAGTCTATCAGCTACGCCGAGGAATATGGGAATTGAGCTGCCGCGAGAGAATATAAAATTAACGAAAAGATGGTTCGCAAGTGGAGGAAGCTGGAGAACGAGCTTCGACAGGTGAAGAAGACTCAGCTGAGTTTCCGCGGACATAAGGCGAGGTGGCCAGAGTTAGAGGAAAGCGTTAGAACGATGTGTATAAGATTATCCCAAGTTTTACTTATTTCTACTCTTTTATTCGTTGTTCTGTAATAAGTTGTGTGTCTTTTTCTGAGTTATCTTCTAGGTGGACAATTGAGAGGTTGCAGCTGTTGACCAAGATCTGAACTTCCTTCCAACTGTTCAATGATGTACCAGGCTCCTGTCTAATGACAGGAGAGTTGTAAAACTGTTGTAAGACCATACCTAACTTGGGAAAGTAGCTGACCTGTTTACACTCTAGATAAAAAACAAACAAGACCATGTGTTAGGTATTTACGATAGTTGAGGTTGTTGCTGACCTTTTCCCCTCCCCTTAGAAGCAACAACCATTTGTCATTAGGGAAGTTAATAAAGAGCAGGAGATGGAATCAGTAGGTAGGAGAATTGTAACTGGGCACATCTCCATCTGCTCTCCTTGCAAATAAAACTTAATTCTGTTGTCTTCTCTCCTCTTTGTGTATTTAATATGTTTGGTTGTTTGACCTGACATTTACTTTGGTCCTTCGAGTCGGATTTGAACCAGCGACCTAAGGCTTCCAGTGGATGAGAGGAATACCGGGATCTAAAAGGCAGCCTAGGAGCTGCCTTTTAGATCCTTTCAAGGACCGGACTTCAACTCACCCGCTGGGATCCAATGGTTGACAGGAATCCGAGAGAGGAGATATAGACAACAGAGGTGAGTAAATTTTTGGTTAAAAGAAAAAAAATGAGAGTGATAGGATGCCGGAGTCCTGCTAATATTGGCTTAAATTCCGTGGTTGATTGCGCAGAGAAGAGATAAAGCCCTGTGAATACTAGTCAATGGCAGGTAAAAATAGATAAAAATATAGAAATAAAAATATAGATAAAAAATAAAATTTGGTTGGCGACGGAAAGCCAGAATTTCCATGTTAAAAGTGGACGGCGGAGTCCTGTGTACGCTTAAATTCCGTGTATGAGTGATAGGCCTTAAAAGTGAGAGAGTGAGAGTGTGAAAGTAAAATACCACTAGGTATTTTATTTCATACAAAAACAGTAGGAGTGTAAGCAGTAAACTGTTGTGGGTGCACAGGCAAGAATTCTCCGCTCTCAATCAGAATGCATTAGAGAGCAGAAAGGAGAATAACAGAACATTTAATTACTGCCCTACTGATAGAAAAACAGTTTTTAGAACACCTTAGGTGTTAAACTGGACCAAATTTTTTAAAAACGGGGAAAGGATTGAGTAAATTAAGACCTAAAGATACACTGCAGTGTAAGGATTGGAAAATCGTTGAAAAACAGGATCCTAAAAAAAAAAAAAAGTTAAAAATTTAGATAGATGGATAATTGAATATGGCTTCGGAGGCCAACTAAACACACAAAAAATTACATTAGTCTTACAAAACTTAATTGTTCAAAAAAACAAAAATGATTAAAGAAAATTAAGAAACATTGTTATGATGACACTGAATATTGGATGAGAATAGCAGGCAGGAGAGAGGAAGGGTAGACAGAGAAATTGAAGAAAGGAAAAGGGAAGAAAAGCAGAAACAGTTATTGTTTCATAATAAGGAAGATGAAACAGGAGCAGTAGCAAGGCGAATAAATAGAAATGAAGATCCTCAAGGAGCTGTAGGTGGAGTTGGACAGAGAGATGAAGATTTAGACCCACTGACACCAGTGCCATCCATATATCCAAACTTGGCAGATTTGCCACAACCACCCGCCTATGAGGTAGAACCTTCTCAGGATGTCAGACCAAAATCAAAAATTAGGTTAAATCTACAATATAGACCAAAACAGTTAAAAACTAGGTCAAATTCACAGTGTAAACTTGAGTCAATGAATCCTTACCATCTAACTATTCAGCTCAAGCAGCTGAATTAGTAGCATTAACTGAAGCATTTACACCTTTGCTACAGTACACACATTTGCACAATATTGGAAAAACAGAGGCATGATAACTTCCACAGGTAAACCAGTAACACATGCAGAGCTCTTATCTGACCTTCTGAAAGCAGTACAATTGCCAAAAACTTTAGCCATTTGTAAATGTGCAGCACATACAACAGGGACGGACAGTGTGTCCCTGGGTAATGCGTTCGCAGATAAAACAGCTAAAGCGGCAGCAGCAAGAGAGATACGCGTTAACTGTAGAAGAAAAATCAGACCTAGATGATCTAACATTAAAAGAAATGCAGCAACAAAGCTCTGAATCTGAAAAAGATATTTGGAAGAAAAACAGTGCAAAATTAAAAAATGACATCTATGTATGACCCAACAATAAACCTATCCTACCAAAAAACCTATATAAATGGGCAGCAATATTGAGCCATGGTGTTACACATGTCTCAACAGGAGGGATGGTAGGACAGGTACACCAACAATATACAACATATGGATTTAACTCTTATGCAAAAAAATTTTGTAGAGCGTGTTTAACATGTGCTAGACATAATCCACAAGGTAATTTGAAACCTCGTAGGAGAAGATTCCCTACACCTAAATATCCATTTCAAGTTATCCATATGGATTTTATAGAGTTAAACCAAAGTGAAGGTGAGAAGTATTGTTTGGTCATAATAGATGCATTTTCAAAATGATTGAACTCTTTCCTACTAAACATCCAGACGCATTGACGGTGGCAAAAGCGTATTGTAAAGACATAATTCCTAGATATGGAATTCCAGAGAAAATGTACAGTGATAATGGTGCCCATTTTGTAAACCAAATTATAAAAAAGATTGGAGTAATGTTTCACATTGATCTAAAAAAATGACATGCATACCACCCTCAAAGTGCTGGGTTAGTGGAAAGAATGAATGGAACAATAAAAAATAGTTTGAAAAAGTGTATTGCAGAAACAGGAAGACCATGGACAGTGCATTGATTTGGTAAAATTATATATAAATATTACATGTACATCAGGCTTAACACCTTATGAAACATTTGGCAGACCTTCTAGATTACCTCAATTTAAAAAGCAATGGGAACCAGATGATGAAGCTAACTTGCTGATTACATAAGAATGGTACTAGAAATACAAAAACCAAAAACAAACTGATGAAAATCCTTTTGTCTCCCAGCAGGAAGTCCAATTAATTGAGCCCGGAGATTGGGTGTTGATAAGTGTAAAGAAGAAGCACTGGTATTCACCTAAGTGGGAAGGACCGTATCAGGTACTGCTAACAACCCCCACTGCTGTGAAAATAGCAGAGAGATCAACTTGGGTCCACTTGACACACTAAAAGGCGCATTTCGGTTGAAAGGTCCGACAGGGGAGGTGAGCCAAAGACTGATAATAGGGTGGATCCAGATGTTTAGAGACTGGTGAGATCAAAGTCAGCGAAGTTCTTACAAGACACCAAACCAAGTGGAGGACATAAATTCAGCCAAAATGACCCGCAAATGGTTAAAAGATGCAATAAAATGTTGGGCAGTGACTTTCCTATTTGTGTGGTACTTGTGGGAGTTACCCAAGCAACGACAAGATTATACTTTAGGTAATGGCTCCAAGGTGGTGCAACCCACCGCTGATGCATCTCTAACAGGTATAAAAGACAAATTGACTTTCAGGAGCAATGCGCACTTAACAGAGCGAAACTGGCAGAAATTGATCATTACAGTAGCCCTGATCTAGTTCCCAAAATTAAGTTTGGTCATAGTTCAGACTATATTGAAGCGGTGCCATTTCTCCATCCGGAGCAGGACGACTGTAGCGCAGCAGCGTCCGGCGGATTATTGTGAGAAGCTGGCCAACTTCCGCTCTTTCTGCAGCAGACACATCGCCAGCAAAAACATCCAGCCGAGCCACATCACCAACATGGACGAGGTGCCGCTGACGTTCGACATCCCAGTGAGCCACACGGTGGAAAAGAAGGGAACCAGCACGGTAGCGATACGCACAACGGGGTACGAAAAGGCTTCGTTTACCGTTGTGCTCGGCTGCCATGCTAACGGACAGAAACTGTCGCCGATGGTAATTTTTAAGAGAAAGACTTTGCCTAAAGAGACGTTTCCAGCAGGCGTCATTAAGGCAAACAAAAAGGGCTGGATGGACGAGGAAATGATGAAGGATTGGCTGAGGCAGGTGTATGTACGGAGACAGGGTGGTTTTTTCCACACATCACAATCGCTGCTGGTTTGTGATTCCATGCGTGCCCATCTCACCGCCGACGTCAAAAAGCAAGTGAAGCAGATGAACGCTACGCTTGCTGTGATTCCGGGAGGTCTGACGAAGGAACTCCAACCGCTGGACATCGGCGTGAACTGGCCGTTCAAAGTGAGGCTGCGAGCGGCGTGGGAGCGGTGGATGACCGAAGGAGACCACAGTTTCACAAAGACTGGAAGGCAGCGCCGGGCGAGTTACGCCACAGTGTGTGACTGGATTGTAGCTGCTTGGGCTAACGTGTCTGCTGGCACCGTTGTTCGAGCTTTTGCTAAAGCCGGCATCATTTCTAGGGAGCCGCACGGCACGGACTCTGACAGCGAGGAACGTGAACCTGCCATGTGTGATTTAGCGCAGCTGTTCAAAACCGATACAGCAGATGAAGACTTCAATGGGTTTGAGTGACTGTTACCGGTAATGTGCTTGTTTTAGTGTTGTAATTAATACTTAAATAAAGCACAACCAAACTCAGTTTTGCTCCCGATCTATTTTTAAATGTGCACGTGTGTGTTGTCAGGCGGGCGTACGTAGTATATGAATACACACAGGGGCGGACGTGTATATAAAACCCGCGCCCTATCTTCAGATGCGCCTTATCTGTGTGTTAAATACAATAATTGCGCATATAACTGAGACTGCGCCTTTTCGTCGTGAAAATAGGGTACAAGAAAAAAAAAAAAAAAAACTAATGAGGATCCTTTTGTTTCTCAGCAGAATGTTCAATTGGTGGGACCTGCAGATAAGGTGCTCATGAAAAGCATATAAAGAAACCATTATTTTCTAATAGAGTCGCACCAGGCAACCTGACAGGACCTGGACAAAAACTAGGAAATCTTTCTCAAACTCTGTGTAAAGACATGGTTACAGCACCTGATAAATTCAGTCCGATAGCCTTCGTTTACTGTTGTGCTTGGCTGCCATGCCAAAGGACAGAACCAATGGGAAACTGATGATGCTAACTTGCCAGAATACATGAGTAAAATACAAGAAAAAAACAAAAAAAAAAAAACTAATGAGGATCCTTTTGTTTCTCAGCAGAATGTTCAATTGGTGGGACCTGGAGATTGGGTGCTCATAAAAGGATAAAGAAGAAACACTGGCATTTACCCAAGTGGGAAGGGCCATATCAGGTACTGCCGAGTACCCCTACTGCGTTAAAATAGCAGTAACGATCTACCTGGATATACTTAACACATTGCAAAAAGGTCATTTTGGTTGACGGCTCCAATAGGAACGGTGAGCCTAAGGCTGTTAATAGGGTGGCCTTAGACGTTTAGAGTTTGGGTAGACCCGAAAGTCAGTGAAGAGATTCGCCACGCAACCGTCAAACGAAATGACGCCAAGCTGGCTAAAAAATGCTATGAGGTGCTGGGTGGGGACTTAGCTTTTTCTTTTGAGCAAACCGACTATGTGAGTAATGTTCCAGGAATACCTACAATGTGATGGTAATGCGAATGTCTAGTCTGTACTACAAAGGGCGCAAAGCAGTAGATTACTGGTTGTCAATCTTTCGTGTTATGGGCATGGCTAACAGAAAAGTTTCCCCTGGATATCAAAAAGTTACTCTACTCAGAGGTAGGCATGAGGTAGAAGTAATAAAAAAGTGGAACGACAAGGGAAAAAGGCACATGTAGCAGCCACAGAACTGGTATTAACAGGTCACCCCCCCCCCCCCAAAGCCCAGCAGGTGGCAGCAGTACTTCCAGTCAACTTTCCCAACTCCTAACACCTCAGGCGCATGTCAGTTTCTTCACCGAACATTGAGACAACCCGACCTAATGTACAGGGCTCCCTTTGTAGTCCGGACTTCTGCAGTCCCTGAGGCACGTTGGGTTGTTGAACTGAGAGGACTCCTCACCAACAGCTGGCAGTCATTGTACTGTGGCCATCAACCGTAACTGCTGTAGTCAGGACAGTGAAGAGACCTTCAAGCATGGTTCGCTCCACTTCTCCCTCCGAAATCATTTGGTCAGGACAAAATCTCCTATATGCAGCTCACTCTTCCCTGAAAAAGGACCAAGAAAGAAAGGAGGTCAATATCTATATTTTTATTATGCAACAGTCTTTCATAACTCAGCATGTGTGTCTTCTACATCTGCAACTGGGCTATGTCTGAGGTTAGCTATTTATATGGTCTACCATACAACACCAGTTTTAAACAAAGTCTTTGTATCCTTTGCTTTCCTGTCTGTAGATTCCCACTCATCCTGAGTGAGAATATACCACAATCATGTAACCACAATGACTCTCATTCCACTCCACAAGTGGGACTTATGCGACCATTGTTCTGGAATGAGGATGTGGTCTCTTTTTTATGTTGAACTTTAACTAAACTTTTTATCCAGACATGACAGCCTAAGTCAGGTGTCCAAGCCTGGTCCTGGAGGTCCGGTGTGGGTGCAGGCTTTTGTTCCAACCAAGCAGTTACACACCTGATTCTAGTCAGATGTTAAAGCTCTTCCTTCATTAGTAGAATAAGGTGTGTTGCCTGGTTGAAACTAAAACCTGCACCCACACTGGCCCTCCAGGACCAGGCTTGGACACCTGACTTAAGTAGCCTTGGTCATGTCAGCTACTCGTGTTGGCATATGGAGCCACTACAGGGTCCACTTTAATTATAAGAAATATGAAGATACACCACCTTTGTCATAGCTGAAGGCTTCCAATCCAAGATAGTATATTGCATTCAACGTGGAGAAACTGAAAATGCTTTATGGCTGGGGGGAAAAAAAGAAAAAATTGAAATAGTTACAGAAAAATCTAATGGAGCATTAGGACCCTGAAGTGCAAAATGGAGTAAACTATGGACGCATCAAACCACCCAATGCAACATTTACAGAAAACCTAAAGTTTCGACAAATTGCTGCCTTTTAATATCTAATATCTAAACTAAAAAGAAGCAGCACTCCAAAACAACCAGCATGGAATTCAAACAATTAGTCAATTTGCACAGGTGCTTCAATCAAGACTGAGCAAAAAAAATTCAACAAGACTCAAACAAATCATACCCAACCACCAATTTTCAATACTTGTAGCCTAATAACATAAAGTTAACTATCAAACAATGCAAAAAAAAAAAAGTACATCACTAAAGAAACAAATAGATAAAAGGACATGAAGTGTAGTGAAACAAACAGTGAATAATACCTGCAGTGGAGAACCATTGGAGGAACAAAATCATACACACCAACGCAACAAAACAGCCAACGAACAGGAGAGAAGAAGAGACTCACTCCCTTTTATACTGGGGCTCTCAGTGTAGGTACCATGGAATGGGCGGAGGCCCCGCCTACTTCCTAATCAGGCTGGGAACGAGCTGAGACAGACAATCCTGTTCAAAGGGACACCAACAGTGAAGTTATTATTAGTTTAATATCTGATATGTCCTTGAGTTGTGGCCAGTCTTGGGGCACCTGAAAAACCTATTCCTGGTTGTGCCAGCCAAGCAATGCACCGGTTAGAACCGGTAATAAGGGGGAGGAAAAGCATCAGTCCGGTTACTGGTAAGACCACAGCTGCTGTCGAGGAGCTTCATAACGTTTCTCTTCATGACGTATAAGTCTTTCACCTTTTACTAAAGACTTCCATGGAGAGCAGCCCCCATGAGTTAAACCAAATTTTTGTCAAGCCCTGTCGTTTGTGCACTTGTTAGCAACAGCGCTGTAGAAGAATGCTGCATTAAAAGTTCTTAAGTACAAGTTCAATGTAGTTATAATATTACAGTAAAAGTACATATAAGTATGATATGATCCATTATTCATAATCAGAAAAAAGTGAAAGTATTAAATCTGTCAAACAAATGTAGTTCATACAAGTACAGTAATTCTCTCTGGTATGTAGTAGTGTGGAAGTATAAAGTAGCAGCCAAGTACCGGATCGTGTATATCCTGTGTATTTAGAGTACTGTTGCAGTATTCCCATGCCAGTTAGAATAGGTTTAGTAAATGCAGTGAGTTGATCAGCGTTGTTGAGCCTCCAGAGCAGCAGGGGGCAGTAGCAGGAAAGTCTGTTCCCACAGCAAACAAACAGGAAGTGGTGAAAAAGAAACACCTGTTTTCAGCTTTAATTCTCTTTTTCTACATTCTTACACAAGGCTCCGACAAGTTGTGATGATGTTTAATTGAACTTTGACTCGTGTGAACTTCCTGTCGTGTCGCTGCAGCAGATTAAACGTATTTCAGGCTGGTTTTAGGTGGTAACCTGGCGGGTCGCTGCCGCATTGCATGACGGGAAAAAACGGTTTCCTTGTCCAGTGCTTATTTATCATGTATTGTAATTAGTCGTGTATTTTCATTTTGTCGTATATCGTCATTTGTCGTGTACCATCATTAATCGTGTACTGTTATTCCTCGTGTACCGTCCTCCGTGTTGTCCGTACATGTGGTGATGTCTGGTGTCAGCACCATGAGTCAGCAGGGTGAGTGTGTCAAAGACTTGCTGTCCTCTATCGTGTACAACTCATACTTACCTGGCAGGGGAGATACCATGATCAAGAAGGTGGTTCACCCAGGGCGAGGCTCAACCATTGCACTCCGGTTGTGCTGACCACTGCGAATTCCCCAAATGTGGGAATCTCGACTGCATAATTTCTGGTAGTGGGGGACTGCGTTCGCGCTCTCCCCTGATCACGTGTCCAATGAAATAAACAATTAATCGAACCTTTTTATTGGCTTCACTCATATTTAGTAATATACCATGGTCATTTCATGCTGTGTTTTATAGTGCTTAACCAATTTTAACGTAAATAAGATACGACTTTATTTCTCCCACAACGGGAAATGTGCTTGTTACTGCAGCGTACAGGGTAAAGAAAGAAAAGAAAATGAAAATAAAAATACACAACACTATGTACAAAATTCGTAGAATTTGTTGATGCAGTTGTAATGTTGCAGTCAAATCACAGATGTAGTTAAAGTACTTCAATGACAGTACATACATTATTTTAGTAATATTGGGTATTGCAGTAAAGTACATGAACTCAGTAATTTCCTGCTGTGGTTTTTCTCTAATCAGTCTTTAAATATTATGATATTAGTTCTAATCC
The DNA here is from genome assembly GCA_036785175.1 of Eupleurogrammus muticus. Taxonomy (NCBI): domain Eukaryota; kingdom Metazoa; phylum Chordata; class Actinopteri; order Scombriformes; family Trichiuridae; genus Eupleurogrammus; species Eupleurogrammus muticus. The sequence goes on along the minus strand of JAYKQN010000052.1, from coordinate 235,025 downwards.
TGTTTTATTTTGTTATTGGTGGAAGAAGTACTCCCATGTATTTCCTGTAGTAACTTGCATATGCTTTTATATATATATATATATATATATATATATATGTTTGCATATATATTTTATAGTTGTAATGTTACAGTACAATTACGGATGTACTTAAATGACAGTAAAGCTTTAAGTAATAATAGTAATAATAATAATAAATATCACAGGCCTGATATAAATTAATGTATTATATTTAAAGCACACAAATAATACAAACAAGATATAGTTGAGAATTCGTGTTTTAGGCTTTTTACCAATTACCTGTGATTTTAACATCTGTGCTAACCTGTTAACATCCGTGCTAACCTGTTAGTATCCGTGCTAACCTGTTAGTATCCGTGCTAACCTGTTAGCATCTGTGCTAACATCTGTGCTCACCTGTTAACATCCGTGCTAACATCCATGCTAACCTGTTAGCACCTGTAAGCATCCGTGCTAACATCCATGCTAACCTGTTAGCATCCGTGCTAGCCTGTTAGCATCCGTGCTAACCTGTTAGCATACGTGCTTACATCCGTGCTAACATCCATGCTAACCTGTTAGCATCCGTGCTAACATCCGTGCTAACATACATTCTAACCTGTTAGCATCTGTTAGCATCCGTGCTACCTGTTAGCATACATGCTTACATCCGTGCTAACATCCATGCTAACCTGTTAGCATCTGTGCTAACCTGTTAGCATCCGTGCTAACATCTGTGCTAACCTGTTAGCATCCGTGCTAACATCCGTGCTCACCTGTTAACATCCGTGCATGTCTGGTTGACCTGAAAATGAAAATAAAAATACACAACACAATGTACAAAATTCGTAGAATTTGTTGATCCGCATACACAGTATGCATTATGGACATAAGAATGAAGAAAATATACGAATAAATAGCAAGAAAAAAAAGTATGCATAAGCAAAGCATATATACATACATACATGTACGTACATATCTACATACATACACATACACACATATTTACATATTTGCATATATATACGCACATACACACATGTACACATACATAGCTAATGCATACTTAAGGTGCAGGATGTGTGTGTAGAGTAAAGTGACGAGTGGAGGAAAAGTGACTACAGTGAGTTATAAAGTCTTATTGCTGTTGGGATGAATGATCTCCTGATGTATTTAACGTTTCTTAACCGATTGCACCGTTTCGACAAAATCTCCAGAACCGTGAATCGTCCCCGCTCTGATTGCTTGTTAATAATATGATTATGAAGTTCCTGATTATATGTACGAAGACAATATTTACTAGTTGTTGTTACGAATTAAGTTTTTAATGTACATTTTTAGAGAGTGGTAACAGGTGTCAATAATTGCATTCATTACGATGAAAGACAAGACAATAATTAAATTAAAAGATATAATTAAATATTTTATATTTGATGGTAAATTAACACCAGTGTGTTAAATAAATGAGTTTCCGGCCATATTGTATTGTGTTGACTGTAAAAGCTGATAATTGTTCAGATTTTTTCTGACTGTTTCTACTCTAATTATATGAGTTTATTGGCGGGTTTTACATTTTTATTGATTTCTTGAGCACTTTGGACTTTTTTAATGCTCTTTATAAATACCTGTAGGTGTACTGGTAATGTTATATTCCAGTTTGTCGTAGTTTTTATTTAATGTTTGTAGATTTGAAGTATCGTGGCAGTAAATTAATTATATGAGAGTTTATCGACAGGTTTTAATCCTTTATTCGGACTAAAGGCCATGGAGGCTGCAGTTACACCACGTGTCCACCAGAGGCCGCTGCACGTGCACGTGAAGTGATCTTTTAACGATAAAAACACAATTCTCATCTACATCATCGCAATCTGTCCTTAAATGTTTAGTTTAACTAGTTTAATGCGCCCATCGCTGACTTTAAATCATAAAATGTTCCAACATTACGGGATATTATAGTTTATTGTATTTCGCTCCTGATTGGACTAAATCGTACCACGTGACGTGTTTTTCTTCCACCGTGAGTGAGGCGGACGGTGCTGAGAATGACTGGTTTCCCTCCGACCTTTCTCTGTATCGCTTCTCGGCCTTTTGGCTAAGATCAAGTGTAGTATCTGTTCTTATCAGTTTAATATCTGATACGTCCCCTATCCGGGGACCATATATTAAATTGATTTTTGGAGCAGGGAGATGGAATAGGGGCTTGCTCCGTCCACTCCACGCATCGACCTGGTATTGCACTACCTCCAGGAACGGTGCACCCCCTCTGGACTGTGAAATCTAAGTAACCTCTATAGCAGATAACAAGTCGAGCCTTACATTCAATCAGTTCTCATCATTTACTTCGTCATTGGTGCAAGAAACACTCAGATGTATTAACATGAGTTTTATGAGCTTGATGAAGTAAAATATACTCAGTAACTGGTTGTAGTTATGATGTTGCAAGTACTTCAGTGACAGTACATACGTTATAATAGTAATACTGGGTATTGCAGTAAAGTACATACATATCACAAGCTTAATATAGTTATATAGATTTATAATAAAAGTACATAGATAATACATGCTTGATGTAATTAGTTTTTCAGTAAACTTCTAGGTATAGTATTATGGGCTTGATGTAGGTAAAGTATCACAGTGAAAGTACATAAAAAATATGTAATTAAATACTAATATAAAAATAATTACGTATTTTAAATTGTTTAGGACGTTAACTTAAAACACGTGATGGTTTAACCTCAGGTGTATTTTTGTTCAGTTAAACTCAGTAATTTCCTGCTGAGGTTTTTCTCTAATCAGTCTTTAATTATTATAATATTAGTTCTAATCCTGTTTTATTTTGTTATTGGTGGAAGAAGTACTCCCATGTATTTCCTGTAGTACCTTGTTATGTGTTATGGGCCTGATGTAGTTGTCATGTTGCAGCAAAATTAAAAAGGTACAATTATAGGTATATGAATATTATGGGCTTCATGTGGTTAAAGTATCACAGTAAAAGTACATACAATACAAGTACAACACTCATGTTGTAAAAATAAAAATAATTCCACCGGTTTATATAAGTTTCAGTTTTTTCCGTGTGTGGTTTATTTAAAATTTGATTCCTGCGTTGTAAATATTTTTTCAGTCCTTAATTTCAGTTTCCAGTACTAAGTATTATGGGTTATAGTTAGAGCTTTGTGTAGTGAAAATACTGCAGTAAAAGTACATAAATATCACAGGCCTGATATAATTTTATGTATTATATTTAAAGCACACAAATATGACAAACAAGATATAGTTGAAACAATTACTTGCGATTTTAACATCCAGCATCCGTGCTAACATCCGTGCAAACCTGTTAGCATCCGTGCTAACATCCGTGCTAACTTGTTAGCATCCGTGCTAACACCCATGCTGTTAGCATCCGTGCTAACCTGTTAGCATCCGTGATAACATCCGTGTTAACATCCGTGCTAACCTGTTAGCATCCGTGCTAAACTGTTACCATCCGTGCTAACTTCTTAGCATCCATGCTAACATCCGTGCTAACCTGTTAGCATCTGTGCTAACCTGTTAGCATCTGTGCTAACCTGTTAGCATCCGTGCTAACATCCGTGCTAACATCCGTGCTAACATCCGTGCTAACCTGTTAACATCCGTGTTAACATCCATGCTAACCTGTTAGCACGTGTTAGCATCGGTGCTAACATCCATGCTAACCTGTTACCATCCGTGATAACATCCGTGCTAACTTGTTAGCATCCATGCTAACATCCGTGCTAACCTGTTAGCATCCGTGCTAACCTGTTAGCATCCATGCTAAATTCCGTGCTAACCTGTTAGCATCCGTGCTAACCTGTTAACATCGGTGCTAACATCCGTGCTAACTTGTTAGCACGTGTTAGCATCCATGCTAACATCCGTGCTAACCTGTTAGCATCCGTGCTGACATCCGTGCTAACATGTTAGCATCCGTGCTAACATCCATGCTAACCTGTTAGCATCCGTGATAACCTGTTAGCATCTGTGCTACCATCCATGCTAACCTGTTAGCATCTGTCCTTATTTTTTGGGAAAACAAGTTGTCTGTTTAAGAATTAGAACTTGTGTTCTATGTTGTAATGGTTTTTGTAATTGTCATATCATTTAATGAGAATGTGTCTCTCCACCAATCAGAGCCAGGGGGCGGAGCTACCACCGACCAGTTATTGTTGCTCCATGACCAGCAGGAAGTGTTTGCATGGGGTGGTCGGGACGCCAGGTGGGGGTGGTGTAATACTACTTTAATACTTAATACTTCATGTATTTATTGACTCATCTGTCACTTTCTGTGAGTTTCTCAGTGTGTTAATAGAAAAATATGATGTAGTTGATATTTTCTTCCTTGTCTTAGTGTCTATAATGTGATCAGTTGGGGGCAAGCGGTGTATGGGGCACAGCTGATCACTTTCAGAATATCTTATTTTATATATTCATTTGATGTTTTGGTTATTGTTTTATCAGTGAAAGATAGAAATGTTTTTTCTTGTTTAAATCATCGTCTTAATATGCTTCTTCTGCTTTTCAGCATACCTGTTTATTCTTCAAATGTCAGCTCCTATGAAGAGGCACCAGTTTCTGAGGTGTTTCTTGGATTCATGGTCAATGATTTAAATCATATTTTCTCACTTTCTCACTCAGTTTTGCAAAAGCTCAAGTTTTCTGACGTTTCTGGATGTGTTTTGAGCAGGTGAAACCCCAGGTTTCTGCATCTGACGTGGAGAAGCTGACTGACGATGCTGCAGAGGTTATTTATTGTCATAATGCTCAGTGGAAACAGTCCGTTTGGCTGAGGAGATCCTGACTGGTAAAGGAAAGGCTACCAAGGTAAGATGTGGAGGTCACGACCCCCAGGTCGACCTCCGTCAGTGATAGTCCAGGGACAACAGAGGCTACACACACATCAATCACAGGCCTGTCAGGAAATCACATGTGGGAAGTGAAGAGAAGCAGGACACCCGTTTGTGGAGAAACAAGCCAATCTTCAGAGACTAACCCAAATCAACACATGCAGTCAAATAATATAGATGGGATGAGTGGTTAATTTAAACCAGTGCTTCTCAATTATTCTCTGTGTGTTATGCGTCATGAGCTAACTAGCTTAGCATGTCTATCATATATATGAGTTTATTGCCGGGTTTTAAATTTTACATTTTTATTGATTTTTTGAGCACTTTGGCCTTTTTTAATGCTATTCATAAATACCTGTAGGTGTACTGGTAATGTTATATTACAGTTTGTCATAGTTCATGAAGTATCGTGGCATTAAATTAATTATATGAGAGTTTATGGACAGGTTTTAATCCTTTATTCGGACTAAAGGCTTCTCTCGCTTCTCGGCCTTTTGGCTAAGACAGTGATCCCCTCCAGTGACTGGGAGAGTCCTAGCGAATTTGCGCTTTGACTTGTACTAGGTTTTGGAGGTTGCTTTTTTGGTAGGGTTTTCCCTTCTTCCTTTTTTGAGGCTTCGCTGTAGTCGAGCGGTGTATGGGGCACAGCTAAGTTTCAAAGAGGATTGCAAAACGGTGGCTAATAGCCTTTAGGCTTTTCAGCCTCTTGGCTATTAGCAACCTAAAATGTCCGCAACAAGTTCAGGGGTGAGGCGGCACAATAGTGTCCGCTTCATACTAAAAAACATAGACGGGCAACCCCCGCCTATGTCTAGACTTGATTTTTCTCGGAAATATGTACAAGGATTTCTTGGATTCACGGCAAACGACCTGAATTGCATTTTGTCGCTTCCCTTTAACAAGGGATTTGATGTAAGTTTCTCAACATCCCAAGGTTTACGGGACTTCTGGACACGATTTGAAAATGTAAAATCCCAGTTCTCTGCATTTGACGTGGAAAAGCTGACTGACAATGCTTCCAAAGTAGTTATTGTTAGAATGTTTAATGAAATGGTCAGTGCAGCAGATATTGAGGTCTGGCTGGGAAGATTTTGCACTGTGAAAGGACAGGCTACTAAGGTCAGAGATGTGGATGGCATCTGGAATTGCAGCTGGAGGGTCCCCATCGTGCAATGGCAGGACCCCCAGGGCTACCAGGGCCTGAAACACTTACCATCTATGATAGTCCTGGGACAGAACAGAGGCTACATACACTATCAAGGCCAGCCCAAGCTCTGCCACAAGTGTGGTGAGCATGGGCAACTTGCAGAAGCGTGCCAGAAGATTATCTGTGGGAAGTGTAGAGAAGTTGGGCACACTTTTGAACAGTGTACCAATGGCAGGAAGTGCAACCTCTGTGGAGAATCAACCCATCTCTTCAGAGATGGTCCTAAATCGTTTGCCAACATGGTCAAAGCAAATCGAGCGGTCAGAGAAAAGGTGTGTCGAAAGTGTACCTGAAAAGGAAACGGAACAGGAGAGGGCTACCACCGCACCTACACCTTCAGCTGTGGAGGTGCAGCTAGAGGGGGAGGTGGCTGAGCTGACGACTGACTCCGTTTCTACTGGCAGTCTAGTTACTGTCGCAGAGGAGGAGCAGCCGTCGGACCCATGCGAGACCCCCCCAATCCCCAACGCACAGTCGACCAAGAGACCTGCATCAGAACTGTCTTCAGAATCTCCACTTGTGGAGAAGAGAGGCAGAGCTGAGACTCACTCAGAGAACTCATCTGAGGACGAGTCCAGAGTCTTCCCCTCCGGTTCACCCAATGAGGTCTCCTTTTTACAGATAGCTCTCCAATCAACCCCGAAAATCTCAAACACCTTTAACAAAAGATTGCAGGAAAGGCCACCTGCCAGAGACCGTAGGGGGAAAGGAGCTCAATCCCCTCACTCTCCCCCTTTTGAAGTGAAGGAGGAGCTCCTTTCACACGAGATCGCTCCAGATTGTTCATAGCCAATTTTTAGGGCATACCTGCCATTTTTTAAAACCTACTCATGACACTCACCTTCTCTACCTCAATGTGAGAAGTGTGATGTCAAGAGTTAGAGCCCAGAGTGTTTTTTTGGGGGTTCTTTTAGTGCAGATTTTTTTTATTTCAAGAATACTGCTTACCTTTTTTAAAACACTACAGACAATGGGAGGAGATGTGGCCACATCCATCAATATGGAGCGTGGCAAAAAAAATAAATAAAGATGGAGTGGCCATTTTAATAAAAAAATCCCCTGGTTCTGGTAAAAGGTAGCACTGTGGTGAGAAACAGGAGGGCAGTTTTAGCACATGTGACAGTATCTTAACCTCTTAAATATTTATGGTTTTAATGATAAAAATGACAGGTACGACCTTTTAGAAGACCTGCAGCCCCACATGTTAGGTAGGGCACCCTTGGTTGTAGGCGGGGATTTTAGCTGCGTTTTAAGTAGGGCAGATAGGAGAGGAGCAGGGGAAGATTTTAAAGTGGACAATACCTCAGTTTTATTACAGGGAATATGCAGGGATTTTAAGCTAAAAGACTGCTATAAAACCATGCATCCCAGAGAGGAGGGCCTCACCTGGTTCAGTGGTGATGGCAGAGCCTCTCGCATAGATTATATTTTTACCCGAGACTGCCCACCAACAGATGCTAGATTATCCCCAGCTTTCTTCTTCGATCACCTCATGCTGTCTTGCACCCTTTCACTCCCAGTGGGTGTGACGCCAGGAAGCGGTCTGTGGAAACTCAATTGCTCCCTTTTAGAGGATAGGGAGTTAGTGAGCCAGTACAGGGAGCACTATAAAGAGTGGCAGACCCTTCAGGACTTATACGAGACACGAGCTCACTGGTGGGAAATGGTAAAGGGAAAGACAGACCTACTTTCAAAAGGCAGGTAGAAAGAAAAAAGACAGGGAGACCAGACATGTTGGGGCTGCAAAAAGACTACAGAGGTATATTAAGTTAAACAAACAGGGATTTGATTTCAGCCAAGAGACCAAACAAATAAAAAGAGAAATGTTGTCCTTGGCTGAAATCAAAAGCAGAGGAGTGATTTTAAGGAGCAAAGATCAGATGCAGGAGAAAAATGCAGCCACTACTTGTGACTTATAGTCTGATGAAGCTCAGTTTAAACTGAAGTCTATCAGCTACGCCGAGGAATATGGGAATTGAGCTGCCGCGAGAGAATATAAAATTAATGAAAAGGTTTGGTTCGCAAGTGGAGGAAGCTGGAGAACGAGCTCCGACAGGTGAAGAAGACTCAGCTGAGTTTCCGCGGACATAAGGCGAGGTGGCCAGAGTTAGAGGAAAGCGTTAGAACGATGTGTATAAGATTATCCCATGTTTTACTTATTTCTACTCTTTTATTCGTTCTGTAATAAGTTGTGTGTATCTTTTTCTGAGTTATCTTCTAGGTGGACAATTGAGATGTTGCAGCTGTTGACCAAGATCTGAACTTCCTTCCAACTGTTCAATAATGTACCAGGCTCCTGTCTAATGACAGGAGAGTTGTAAAACTGTTGTAAGACCATACCCAACTTGGGAAAGTAGCTGACCTGTTTACACTCTAGATAAAAAAAACAAGACCATGTGTTAGGTATTTACGATAGTTTAGGTTGTTGCTGAACTTTCCCCCTCCCCTTAGAAGCAACAACCATTTGTCATTAGGGAAGCCCTAAATAAATAGCAAGAGATGGAATCAGTAGGTAGGAGAATTGTAACTGGGCACATCTCCATCTGCTCTCCTTGCAAATAAAACTTAATTCTGTTGTCTTCTCTACTCTTTGTGTATTTAATATGTTTGGTTGTTTGAACCTAACATTTACTTTGGTCCTTCGAGCCGGATTTGAACCAGCGACCTAAGGCTTCCAGTGGATGAGAGGAATACCGGGATCTAAAAGGCAGCCTAGGAGCTGCCTTTTAGATCCTTTCAAGGACCGGACTTCAACTCACCCGCTGGGATCCAATGGTTGACGGGAATCCGAGAGAGGAGATATAGACATAAAACTGTGGTGAGTAAAATTTTGGTTAAAAGAAAAAAAAGAATGAGTGTGATAGGATGCCGGAGTCCTGCTAAAATAGGCTTAAATTCCGTGATTGATTGCGCAGAGAAGAGATAAAGTCAATTCAATTTATTTGTATAGCCCAGAATCACAAATCAGATTTGCCCCAAAGGGCTTTACATTGTGTACAAAAGCAACACAACATCCCCTGTCCTTAGACCCTCACATCGTACAAGGTAAAACTCCCTAAAAAAACCCTTTAACAGGGAGAAAAACGGAAGAACACTTAGGAAGAGTAACAGAGGAGGAATCCCTCTTCCAGGACGGACAGGCTGCAGTAGATGATGTGTGCAGGTGGAGAACATTACAGAGAAATTTGAATATTACAGACAAACAGAAATGTAATGAATGTTGGTAGAAGTGGAGGATGAGGAGCAGGATCCATCACAGCTTTCAGGTTTCACCAAGGCAGCCTCAGACCCTCCAACATCCGTAGATCCCTGAGTGGCTGCACTGCAGCATGCTCTGTGAAAGAGAAAACACAGAAAACACAGCAGATTTAAAAGTACAGTAGTGGTACAACAGTATCACAGATAGAAGAAGAAAAAGAAGCCCAGGGCATCTCATGAGGACCCGGCAGACTATCCTATCGCAGCATAACTATAACTAGGCCAGCCAGGGCCGGCCCTAACTATATGCTTCATCGAACAGGAACGTTTTTAACCTATTCTTAAATATAGGAAGGGTGTCTGCCCCCCGGGCTGAGACTGGAAGACGGTTCCACAGGAGAGGAGCCTGGAAGTTGACGGCTCTGCCTCCTGTTTTAGATCTAGAACCTCCAATAAGCTGCATATTGGGAATGTAATCCTCTCGATGGCTGATATGGGACTAAGAGATCCCTAAGGTAGGATGGTGCCTGATCGTTGAGTGCTTTATAGGTGAGGAGCAGGATTTTAAATTCTATACGAGATTTTACAGGAAGCCAGTGTAGAGGCTAATACAGGTGAGATATGCTCTCTTCTTCTAGTGCCGGTTAATAAACGAGCAGCTGCATTCTGGATCAGCTGGAGAGTCCTTAGAGACTTTTTGGTGCAACCCGACAGTAAAGAGTTGCAGTAGTCAATCCTGGAAGCAATAAATGCATGGATAAGTTTTTCTGCATCTTTCAGAGACAGGAAGTATCTGACCTTTGCTATGTTGCGTAGGTGAATAAAGGCAGTCCTAGAAATATGTTTAATGTGGGCAGCGAATGACAAGTCTTGGTCGAAGATGACTCCCAGGTTTTTCACCGTGGAGCTAGAGGCCAGGGAGATGTCATCCAGGATAGCTATATCACTGGATATTGAGTTCCTCAGGATTTCGGACCCGAATACAATAATTTCTGTTTTTTCTGAATTCACTAGAAGGAAATTGCAGGTCATCCAGGATTTTATATCCTTAGGACAGGCTTGAAGTTTAGCTAGCTGATTGGTTTCATTTGGCTTAATTGATAGATAGAGTTGTGTATCGTCAGCATAACAGTGGAAATTAATAGAGTGTTTTCTAATGATTTTACCCAATGGGAGCATATAGATGGTGAAAAGTATTGGTCCAAGCACAGAACCTTGTGGAACCCCATGATTAACTTTGGTATGGATAGAAGAAACATTGATATGGACAAATTGGGAACGATCTGAAAGATAGGACTTAAACCAATTTAGTGCAGTCCCTTTTAGACCAATAAGATGCTCTAGTCTCTGTAACAAGATTTGATGGTCGACTGTGTCAAATGCAGCGCTAAGATCTAACAGAACAAGGATGGAAATGAATCCTTTATCAGATGCGTTGAGAATATCATTTGAAACCTTAACTAAAGCCGTCTCTTTGCTGTGATGCATTCTAAAACCTGACTGGAAATCCTCATAAGTTGTTGTTGTGTAAAAAGTCACACAGCTGTTTAGCAACTGCTTTTTCCAGAATCTTAGAGAGGAAGGTAAGGTTGGAAACGGGTCTATAGTTGGCTAAAATACTTGAGTCGAGGGCAGGTTTTTTAAGGAGAGGTTTAATTACAGCTACTTTAAAGGACTGTGGTACATAGCCAGATAATAAAGACATTAAGTATTTCTAGTAAGGAAGGGCTAATCAAAGGGAAAATGTCTTTTAGCAATCCGGATGGAATAGGGTCCAGAAGACAGGTTGAAGTTTTAGATGACGACATCAGTGAAGCTAGTTCAGCGAAGTTGATTGAAGTAAATGTGTCGAGGTGAATATTAGCTATTTCATCTGTCTCTACACTAACAGCATCTGAGGGCAGATTAGAGCCAGTGGATGGAACAAGGTGATAAATTCTGTCTCTAATTGTCAGAATTTTGTCGTTAAAGAAGTCCATGAAGTCATCACTGCTGAGGGTTGTAGGAATATGTGGATCAATAGTGTAGTTACATTTAGTCAGTGAAGCTAACGTGCTGAAGAGGAACCTTGGATTGTTTTTTGTTTTTTTCTATCAGTGAGGAGTAATAAGAAGCTCTGGCATTGCGTAGGGCCTTCCTGTACATTCTGAGACTCTTTCCATGCGTGTAAAGCCTCTTCCAGTTTGCTGGAGCGCCATATTTGTTCATGCTTCCGAGAGGTTAACTTTAGTGTACGGGTGAGAGTTATACCAGGCTGCGACTCTTTTTTGTTTGATTAACTTCTTTTTTTGGGGAGCAATAGAGTCAAGGGTCGTTTGCAGTGAACTTGCAGCGCTCTCAACAAGTTGATCTATTTTAGATGGACCTGCAACAGCATATAAATCCATAGCTGTGGTGAGGCAAGGCAGCGAATTAAATACTGAGGGAATCATCTTTTTGTATTTAGATATGGAACTGTCGGTTAGGTATTGAGTGAGTATGCTTTTTTCAGGTGGTGAGTAGTTTAATAACAGGAATTCAAAAGTTATTAGATAATGATCTGACAGGAGGGGATTCTGTGGGAAGACAGATAAGTGCTCAACCCCAATGCCGTATGTCAGGACGAGGTTAAGGGTGTGGTTAAAGCAATGGGTGGGCACATTTACTCTCTGAGAAAAGCCGATTGACTCTAGTAAAGAGAGGAAGGCAGAGCCAAGGCTATCACCATCAACATCGACATGAATATTAAAGTCACCTGCCATGATTATCTTATCTGTCCTGAGTACTAAACTTGAGAGATACTCTGAGAATTCTGATAAAAATTCTGAATATGGGCCTGGAGGGCGGTACACAGTGATAAATATGACTGGTTGTAATGATTTCCAAGTTGGGTGGGAGAGACTAAGCACAAGGCTCTCAAATGATGTGTAGCTACACTTCGGTTCAGGGTTGATCAGTAAACTGGAGTTGAAAATGGCTGCAACTCCACCACCTCGGCCGCTGTCACGAGGAATATGAGTGTTAATATGGCTGGGAGGAGTGGATTCATTCAGGCTGACATATTCATCAGGATGCAGCCAGGTTTCAGTAAGACAGAGCAAGTCAATATTATAATCTGATATTATATCATTTATTAACAAAGCTTTGGATGACAGAGATCTAATGTTTAAAAGTCCACATTTCACTCTCTAGTCCTGTTGCTTTATGGCTGAATTAGTGCTAATATTAATTAAGTTGCTGTGGGTGACTCGTCTGCTATTGTTGGATGTAAAGGATTTAAGTGAATGAAGTGGTCGGGGGACAGACACCGTCTCTATGTAGTTCTGAGTGGGTGACTGCTCTAAGGGAGATGCAGAGAAGCGTGTAGGACTGCGACTCCGCCTCCTGGACTCAACTCTGTGTAGTCACGGTTTTCGGGTGATAAAGTCTAACATATTCCTGGATAAGAGAGAGGCTCCATCCAGGGTGGGATGTATGCCGTCTCTGGCTATCAGACCAGGTTTCCCCCAGAACGTCGACCAATTATCTATGAAACCCACATTATTATCTGGGCACCAACCCGACAACCAGCGGTGAAAAGACCTCATGCGACTAAACATGAGATCACTAGTCATGTTCGGCAGGGGGCCAGAGAAAACTACAGTGTCCGACATGGTCTTTGCATAGGTGCATACCGACTCCACATTAATCTTCGTTACCTCTGACTGATGAGCACGGGCGTCGTTACCGCCGACGTGAATAATAATCCTTTCAAACCTAGGCCTAGGGATACAGCTAACTGTGCACCCTGGTGTTGCTAGCTTCACGTATCGGACTACAGAGCTGCCAATTACCAGAGTTTGTTTCTCAGCGGGTATTTCACTGAGTGGGAGAAATCTGTTTGATACGTGAACAGTGTTGTTGGTACCCGAGGGCTTCGGTTTAGGACGCCTACTCCCCCTTTGAACAGTCACCTAGTAGCGCTGTTTTTCCGGCTGCTCGGAAAATGCCGGGGCGCTAGCGGCTAAGCTAGCGTGAGCTCGGCCCGGGCTAATAGCTCGGACCGCGGCGTTACTGCCGGGGAGCTGCGGGTTACGCTGGGGGGGTCTGGGGAGACTAGGGACCGTCTAGCTACACTAGCATATGACTGGCTATCTAACGTACGGAGCCGAGCTTCTACCTCACGAACCCTCGCCTCCAAGTCTAACACAACATTACATTTGATACAAGTACCGTTACTACTAATGGAGGCAGGGGAATAGCTAAACATAAGACACCCTGAGCAGGAAAAAGCAGTAGGAGAGGGAGTGAGAGAAGCCATCATAGCTAAGATAGCTGAGCACTTCAAGCTAGCCGAGCAAGCTAGGTTAGCGGAGCCAATACAACGAGCGACCGGGATATGAGCAATGGAAACGCTAAAGTAAGAGACAGTAGGAGGGTGCTTGAATGACACTATCGTACGTAGGAAGGATTAACTTTGGAGATGCCAATTGAATTTTTTTTTTTTTTGAAATGATAAAAGGGAAAAGTAAGCAGCGACACAGAGCCACACACACAACAAAGCTTAGAGTAACAGAGTGACGCAATACGCTCACCGTACGTAGGCAGAGGAGGAGGAGTCTCATGTGCGCCGCTCCAACACACACACACACACACACACACACACACACACACACACACACACACACACACACACACACACACACCTGTGAATACTAGTCAATGGCAGGTAAAAATAGGAAAAATTTAATTTGGTTGGCGACGGAAAGCCGGAATTTCCGTGTTAAAAGTGGACAGCGGAGTCTTGTGTACACTTAAATTCCGTGTATGAGTGATAGGCCTTAAAAGTGAGAGAGTGTGAAAGTAAAATACCACTAGGTATTTTATTTCATACCAAAACAGGAGTGTAAGCAGTAAACTGTTGTGGGTGCAGAGGCAAGAATTCTCCGCTCTCAATCAGAATGCATTAGAGAGCAGAAAGGAGAATAACAGAAAATTCAATTACTGCCCTACTGATAGAAAACCAGTTTTTAGAACACCCTAGGTGTTAACAAACTGGACCAAATTTTTTAAAAACGGGGAAAGGATTGAGTAAATTAAGACCTAAAGATACACTGCAGTGTAAGGATTGGAAAATCGTTGAAAAACAGGATCCTGAAAAAAGTTAAAAATTTTGATAGATGGATAATTGAATATGGCTTCGGAGGCCAACTAAACACAAAAAATTACTGTCTTACAAGACTTACCGTATTTTCACGACTATAAGGCACATATAAACGTCTTAGATTTTTTTTCAAAATGTGCAGCGCGCCATATCTGTGTGCAGACGTAGTTGAGAACCATGATGCTGCGGACGTGATAGAGAACATGGGTGCGTTAGAAGGGGGGCTTGTGGGCGCGGATCGGGCGTGATTTGTGTATAAAACAGGTATGTGCTTTATGCAGAACATTGCTGTCTTAACAACCCTGAAAATGGCAAAGAGACACGGTTACGAAGCTCAGTTTAAGCTGAAGGCTATCAGCTACGCCGAGGAACACGGGAATCGAGCCGCTGCCAGAGAATTTAAAATTAACCAAGCAATGGTTCGCAAGTGGAGGAAGCTGGAGAACGAGCTGCGACAGGTGAAAAAAACGCAGCTGAGTTTCCGCGGACACAAGGCAAGGTGGCCAGAGCTGGAGGAAAGACTGGAACAATGGATCGTCGAGGAAAGAGCGGGTGGGAGGAGCGTTTCGACGGTCACCATTCGGCTTAGAGCAGTAAAGTTAGCGGAGGAAATGAAAATTCAACATTTCCACGGAGGTCCGTCTTGGTGCTTCCGGTTCATGAAGCGGTGCCATTTCTCCATCCGGAGCAGGACGACGGTAGCGCAGCAGCGTCCGGCGGATTATTGTGAGAAGCTGGCCAACTTCCGCTCTTTCTGCAGCAGACACATCGCCGACAAAAACATCCAGCCGAGCCACATCACCAACATGGACGAGGTGCCGCTGACGTTCGACATCCCGGTGAGCCACACGGTGGAAAAGAAGGGAACCAGCACGGTAGCGATACGCACAACGGGGTACGAAAAGGCTTCGTTTACCGTTGTGCTCGGCTGCCATGGTAACGGACAGAAACTGCCGCCGATGGTGATTTTTAGGAGAAAGCCTTTGCCTAAAGAGACGTTTCCAGCAAGGCAAACGAAAAGAGCTGGATGGACGAGGAAATGATGAAGGATTGGCTGAGGCAGGTGTATGTACGGAGACCGGGTGGTTTTTTCCACACATCACAATCGCTGCTGGTTTGATTCCATGCGTGCCCATCTCACCGCCGACGTCAAAAAGCAAGTGAAAATAGGGTGGACTTAGACGTTTAGAGTTTGGGTAGACCCAAAAGTCAGTGAAGAGATTCGCCACCCGACCGTCAACCGAAATGACGCCAAGCTGGCTAAAAGATGCTATCAGGTGCTGGGTGGGGACTTTGCTTTTTCTTTTGAACAAACCTACTGTGTGAGTAATGTTCCAGGAATACCTACAATGTGATGGTAATGCGAATGTCTAGTCTGTACCACAAAGGGCGCAAAGCAGTAGATTACTGGTTGTCAATCTTTCGTGTTATGGGCATGGCTAACAGAAAAGTTTTCCCTGGATATCAAAAAGTTACTCTACTCAGAGGTAGGCATGAGGTAGAAGTAATAAAAAAGTGGAACGACAAGGGAAAAAGGCACATGTAGCAGCCACAGAACTGGTATCACCCCCCCCAAAGCCCAGCAGGTGGCAGCAGTACTTCCAGTCAACTTTCCCAACTCCTAACACCTCAGGCGCATGTCAGTTTCTTCACCGGACATTGAGACAACCCGACCTAATGTACAGGGCTCCCTTTGTAGTCCGGACTTCTGCAGTCCCTGAGGCACGTTGGGTTGTTGTACTGAGAGGACTCCTCACCAACAGCTGGCAGTCATTGTACCGTGGCCATCAACCGTAACTGCTGTAGTCAGGACAGTGAAGAGACCTTCAAGCATGGTTCGCTCCACTTCTCCCTCTGAAATCATTTGGTCAGGACAAAATCTCCTATATGGAGCTCAGTCTTCCCTGAAAAAGGAAGAAAGAGAGAGGGGGTTAATATCTCTGTATTTTTATAATGCAACAGTCTTTCATAACTCAGCATGTGAGTCTTCTACATCTGTTCTGGGCTATGTCTGAGGTTAGGCATTTATATGGTCTACCATACAACACCAGTTTTAAACAAAGTCTCTGTATCCTTTGCTTTCCTGTCTGTAGATTCCCACTCATCCTGAGTGAGAATATACCACAATCATGTAACCGCAATGACTCATTCCACTCCACAAGTGGGACTTATGCAACCATTGTTCTGGAATGAGGATGTGGTCTCTTTTTTTATGTTGAACTTTAACTAAACTTTATATCCAGACATGACAGCCTAAGTCAGGTGTCCAAGCCTGGTCCTGGAGGTCCGGTGTGGGTGCAGGCTTTTGTTCCAACCAAGCAGTCAACACCTGATTCTAGTCAGATGTTAAAGCTCTTCCTTCATTAGTAGAATAAGGTGTGTTGCCTGGTTGAAACTAAAACCTGCACCCACACTGGCCCCCCAGGACCAGGCTTGGACACCTGACTTAAGTAGCCTTAGTCATGTCAGCTACTCGTGTTGGCATATGGAGCCACTACAGTGTCCACTTTAATTATAAGAAATATGAAGATACACCACCTCTGTCATAGCTGAAGGCTTCCAATCCAAGATAGTATATTGCATTCAACGTGGAGAAACTGAAAATGCTTTATGGCTGGGGGGAAAAAAAGAAAAAATTTACTTAAAAATATTACAGAAAAATCTAATGGAGCATTAGGACCCTGAAGTGCAAAATGGAGTAAACTATGGAGGCATCAAACCACCCAATGCAACATTTATGGAAAACCTAAAGTTTGGACAAATTGCTGCCTTTTAATATCTAAACTCTAAACTAAAAAAAAAAAAATTCAGCACTCCAAAACAACCAGCATGGAATTCAAACAATTAGTCAATTTGCACAGGTGCTTCAATCAAGACTGAGCAAAAAAAATTCAACAAGACTCAAACAAATCATACCCAACCACCATTCTTCAATACTTGTACCCTAATAACATAAAGTTAACTATCAAACAATGCAAAAAAAAAAAAAAAGTACATCGCTAAAGAAACAAATAGATAAAAGGACATGAAGTGTAGTGAAACAAACAGTGAATAATACCTGCAGTGGAGAACCATTGGAGGGCGAGAAGGAACAAAATCATACACACCAACGCAAAGAAACAGCCAACGAACAGGAGAGATGAAGAGACTCACTCCCTTTTATACTGGGGCTCTCAGTGTAGGTACCATGGAATGGGCGGAGGCCCCGCCTACTTCCTAATCAGGCTGGAAACGAGCTGAGACAGACAATCCTGTTCAAAGGGACACCAACAGTGAAGTTATTATTAGTTTAATATCTGATATGTCCTTGAGTTGTGGCCAGTCTTGGGGCACCTGAAAAACCTATTCCTGGTTGTGCCAGCCAAGCAATGCACCGGTTAGAACCGGTAATAAGGGGGAGGAAAAGCATCAGTCCGGTTACTGGTAAGACCACAGCTGCTGTCGAGGAGCTTCATAACGTTTCTCTTCATGACGTATAAGTCTTTCACCTTTTACTAAAGACTTCCATGGAGAGCAGCCCCCATGAGTTAAACCAAATTTTTGCTAAGCCCTGTCGTTTGTGCACTTGTTAGCAACAGCGCTGTAGAAGAATGCTGTATTAAAAGTTCTTAAATACAAGTTCAACGTAGTTATAATATTACAGTAAAAGTACATATAAGTATGATATGATCCATTATTCATAATCAGAAAAAAGTGAAAGTATTAAATCTGTCAAACAAATGTAGTTCATACAAGTACAGTGATTCTCTCTGGTATGTAGTAGTGTGGAAGTATAAAGTAGCAGCAAAGTACCTGGTTGTGTACATCCTGTGTATTTGGAGTACTGTTGCAGTATTCCCATGCCAGTTAGAATAGGTTTAGTAAATGCAGTGAGTTGAACAGCGTTGTTGAGCCTCCAGAGCAGCAGGGGGCAGTAGCAGGAAAGTCTGTTCCCACAGCAAACAAACAGGAAGTGGTGGGAAAGAAACACCTGTTTTCATCTTTTATTCTCTTTTTCTAGATTCTTACACAAGGCTCCGACAAGTTGTGATGATGTTTAATTGAACTTTGACTCGTGTGAACTTCTTATCGTGTCGCTGCAGCAGATTAAACATATTCAGGCTGGTTTTAGGTGGTATCCTGGCGGGTCGCTGCCGCATTGCATGACGGGAAAAACGGTTTCCTTGTCCAGTGCTTATTTATCATGTATTGTTATTAGTCATGTATTTTCATTTTGTCGTATATCGTCATTTGTCGTGTACCGTTATTAATCGTGTACTGTTATTCCTCGTGTATCGTCCTCCGTGTTGTCCGTACATGTGGTGATGTCTGGTGTCAGCACCATGAGTCAGCAGGGTGAGTGTGTCAAAGACTTGCTGTCCTCTATCGTGTACAACTCATACTTACCTGGCAGGGGAGATACCATGATCAAGAAGGTGGTTCACCCAGGGCGAGGCTCAACCATTGCACTCCGGTTGTGCTGACCACTGCGAATTCCCCAAATGTGGGAATCTCGACTGCATAATTTCTGGTAGTGGGGGACTGCGTTCGCGCTCTCCCCTGATCACGTGTCCAATGAAATAAACAATTAATCGTACCTTTTCTTTGGCTTCTCTCTAATCAAGTAATATACCATGGTCATTTCATGCTGTGTTTTATAGTGCTTTACCACTTTCAACGTAAATAAGATAAGACTTTATTTCTCCCACAACGGGAAATGTGTTTGTTACTGCAGCGTACCGAGTAAAAATAGAAAATGAAAATAGAAATACACAACACTATGTACAAAATTCGTAGAATTTGTTGATGCAGTTGTAATGTTGCAGTCAAATTACAGATGTAGTTAAAGTACTTCAATGACAGTACATAAATTATTTTAGTAATATTGGGTATTGCAGTAAAGTACATAAACGAAGTAATTTCCTGCTGAGGTTTTTCTCTAATCAGTCTTTAAATATTATGATATTAGTTCTAATCCTGTTTTATTTTGTTATTGGTGGAAGAAGTACTCCCATGTATTTGCTGTAGTAACTTGCATATGCTTTTATTATATATATATATATATATATATATATATATATATATATATATATATATATATATATATATAACATTATAGTTGTAATGTTACAGTACAATTACTGATGTACTTAAATGACAGTAAAGCTTTAAGTAATAATAATAAATATCACAGGCCTGATATAATTGTATGTATTATATTTAAAGCACACAAATAATACAAACAAGATATAATTGAGAATTCGTGTTTTAGGCTTTTTACCAATTACCTGTGATTTTAACATCTGTGCTAACATCTGTGCTAACCTGTTAACATCCGTGCTAACCTGTTAGTATCCGTGCTAACCTGTTAGTATCCGTGCGAACCTGTTAGCATCTGTGCTAACATCTGTGCTCACCTGTTAACATCCGTGCTAACATCCATGCTAACCTGTTAGCACCTGTAAGCATCCGTGCTAACATCCATGCTAACCTGTTAGCATCCGTGCTAGCCTGTTAGCATCCGTGCTAACCTGTTAGCATACGTGCTTACATCCGTGCTAACATCCATGCTAACCTGTTAGCATCCGTGCTAACATCCGTGCTAACATACATTCTAACCTGTTAGCATGCGTGCTAACCTCTTAGCATACATGCTTACATCCGTGCTAACATCCATGCTAACCTGTTAGCATCTGTGCTAACATCCGTGCTAACATCCGTGCTAACATACATTCTAACCTGTTAGCATCCGTGCTAACCTGTTAGCATACATGCTTACATCCGTGCTAACATCCATGCTAACCTGTTAGCATCTGTGCTAACCTGTTAGCATCCGTGCTAACATCTGTGCTAACCTGTTAGCATCCGTGCTAACATCCGTGCTCACCTGTTAACATCCGTGCATGTCTGGTTGACCTGAAAATGAAAATAAAAATACACAACACAATGTACAAAATTCGTAGAATTTGTTGATCCGCATACACAGTATGCATTATGGACATAAGAATGGAGAAAAAATACGAATAAATAGCAGGAAAAAAAAAGTATGCATAAGCAAAGCATATATACATACATACATGTACGTACATACCTACATACATACACATACACACATATTTACATATTTGCATATATACAGGTACTACTCGGAAAATTAGAATATTGTGTAAAAGTTGTTTTATTCATGCAATTCAACATAAAAGGTGAAACCAATACATTTTATAGACTCATTACAAGCAAAGTGAGATATTTCAAGCTTTTATTTGTTTTGATTTTGCTCATTAGGACTTGCAGCTTCAGAAAACCTCAAATTCAAAAACTCAGAAAATTAGAATACTGTTAAAAGCTTCAGTATTGAAGGCTCAAAGTGTCACACACTAATCAGGTAAGTAATCCAAAACACCTGCAAAAGGGTCCCGAGCCTTTAAAAAGCCTGTGTCTTTGGTTTAGAAGAATTCACAATCATGGGGAAGACTGCAGATCTGACAGTTGTGCAGAAAACCATCATTGACTCCCTGCACAAGGTGGGTAAGACACAAAAAGTGATCGCAAAAGAAGCTGGATGTTCTCAGAGTGCTGTGTCAAAGCACATTAATGGACAGTTAAGTGGAAGGCAGAAGTGTGGAAGAAAACGGTGTACAAGCCGGAGGGATGACCGCAGCCTGGAGAAGATGGTCAGGAAAGGGCCATTCAAAAGTGTGGGGGAACTTCATAAGGAGTGGACTCAAGCTGGAGTTGCTGCTTCAAGAGAAACGACACGCAGGAGGATGCTGGACATGGGCTTCAAATGTCGTATTCCTGTTGTCAAGCCGCTCCTCACGAGCAAGCAACGCCAGAGGCGCCTTAGCTGGGCTAGAGAAAAGAAAGACTGGACTGTTGCCCAGTGGTCCAAAGTCCTCTTTTCTGATGAGAGCAAGTTTTGCATCTCATTTGGCAACAAAGGTCCCAGAGTCTGGAGGAAGACCGGAGAGGCGCAAAATGGAAGATGCATGAAGTCCAGTGTTAAGTTTCCCCAGGCTGTGATGACTTGGGGATCCATGTCAGCTGCTGGTGTTGGTCCTCTGTGCTTTATCAAGTCCAGCATAAACGCAGCTGTCTACCAGGACATTTTAGAGCACTTCATGCTTGCTTCAGCGGACCAGCTTTATGGGGATGCAGATTTCATCTTCCAGCAGGACTTGGCACCTGCCCACACTGCCAAAAGTACAAAATCCTGGTTCAACAACCATGGGATTACTGTGCTTGATTGGCCCGCAAACTCACCTGACCTGAACCCCATAGAAAATCTGTGGGGCATTGCCAAGAGAAAGCTGAACGGGAAGAGACCAAACAATAAAGAAGAGCTCAAGGCCGCGATTGAAGCATGTTGGTCTTCCATAACACCGGAGATGTGCCACAACCTGGTAGCATCCATGCCGCGCAGGATTAAGGCAGTCATTCGTTCAAAAGGGGCCCCAACCAAGTACTAAGTACAGATGCAATATTTTATTTTCAGAGGCCTGACATTTTTGTATTTAAAATCCCTTTTTTAAATTGATTTCAAGCAATATTCTAATTTTCTGAGTTTTTGAATTTCAGGTTTCTGAAGCTGTAAGTTCTAATGAGCAAAATCAAAACAAATAAAAGCTTGAAATATCTGACTTTGCATTTAATAATACTATAAAATGTATTAGTTTCACCTTTTATGTTAAATTGCCCGAATAAAACAACTTTTACACGATATTCTAATTTTCCGAGTAGTACCTGTATACGCACATACACACATGTACACATACATAGCTAATGCATACTTAAGGTGCAGGGTGTGTGTGATGAGAAAAGTGATGAGTGGAGGAAAAGAGACTACAGTGAGTTATAAAGTCTTATTGCTGTTGGGATGAATGATCTCCTGATGTATTTAACGTTTCTTAACCGATTGCACCGTTTCGACACAATCTCCAGAACCGTGAATCGTCCCCGCTCTGATTGCTTGTTAATAATATGATTATGAAGTTCCTGATTATATGTACGAAGACAATATTTACTAGTTGTTGTTACGAATTAAGTTTTTAATGTACATTTTTAGAGAGTGGTAACAGGTGTCAATAATTGCATTCATTACGATGAAAGACAAGACAATAATTAAATTAAAATATATAATTAAATATTTTATATTTGATGGTAAATTAACACCAGTGTGTTAAATAAATGAGTTTCCGGCCATATTGTATTGTGTTGACTGTAAAAGGTGATAATTGTTCAGAATTTTTCTGACTGTTTCCACTCTAATTATATGAGTTTATTGGCGGGTTTTACATTTTTATTGATTTCTTGAGCACTTTGGACTTTTTTAATGCTCTTTATAAATACCTGTAGGTGTACTGGTAATGTTATATTCCAGTTTGTCATAGGTTTTATTTAATGTTTGTAGATTTGAAGTATCGTGGCAGTAAATTAATTATATGAGAGTTTATCGACAGGTTTTAATCCTTTATTCGGACTAAAGGCCATGGAGGCTGCAGTTACACCACGTGTCCACCAGAGGCCGCTGCACGTGCACGTGAAGTGATCTTTTAACGATAAAAACACAATTCTCATCTACATCATCGCAATCTTTCCTTAAATGTTTAGTTTAACTAGTTTAATGCGCCCATCGCTGACTTTAAATCATAAAATGTTCCAACATTACGGGATATTTTAGTTCATTGTATTTCGCTCCTGATTGGACTAAATCGTACCACGTGACGTGTTTTTCTTCCACCGTGAGTGAGGCGGACGGTGCTGAGAATGACTGGTTTCCCTCCGACCTTTCTCTGCATCGCTTCTCGGCCTTTTGGCTAAGATCAAGTGTAGTATCTGTTCTTATCAGTTTAATATCTGATACGTCCCCTATCCGGGGACCATATATTAAATTGATTTTTGGAGCAGGGAGATGGAATAGGGGCTTGCTCCGTCCACTCCACGCATCGACCTGGTATTGCACTACCTCCAGGAACGGTGCACCCCCTCTGGACTGTGAAATATAAATAACCACTGTAGTAGATAACAAGACGAACCTTAATTTCAATCTGTTCTTATCATTAATTTCTTCATTGGTGCAAGAAACACTCAGATGTATTAACATGAGTTTTATGGGCTTGGTGAGGTAAAATATACTCAGTAACTGGATGTAGTTATAATATGGCAAGTATTTCAGTGACAGTACATACGTTATTTTAGTAATACTGGGTATTGCAGTAAAGTGCATACATATCACAAGCTTAATATAGTTATATAGAATTATAGTAAAAGTACATAGATAATACATGCTTGATGTAATTAGTTTTTCAGTAAACTTCTAGGTATAGTATTATGGGCTTGATGTAGGTAAAGTATCACAGTGAAAGAACATAAAGATGTAGTTAAATACTAATATAAAAATAATTACATATTTTAAAAATGTTTTTCTCTAATCAGTCTTTAATTATTATATTAGTTCTAATCCTGTTTTATTTTGTTATTGGTGGAAGAAGTACTCCCATGTATTTCCTGTAGTACCTTGGTATGTGTTATGGGCCTGATGTAGTTGTCATGTTGCAGCAAAATTATACAATTATTAAATTGTACAATTATAGGTATATAAATATTATGGGTTTCATGTGGTTAAAGTATCACAGTAAAAGTACATACAACACAAGTACAACACTCATGTTGTAAAAATAAAAATAATTACACCGGTTTATATAAGTTTCAGTTTTTTCCGTGTGTAGTTTATTTAAAATTTGATTCCTGCGTTGTAAATATTTATTCAGTCCTTAATTTTCAGTTTCCAGTACTAAGTATTATGGGTTATAGTTAGAGCTTTGTGTAGTGAAAATACTGCAGTAAAAGTACATAAATATCACAGGCCTGATATAATTTTATGTATTATATTTAAAGCACACAAATATGACAAACAAGATATAGTTGAAACAATTACTTGCGATTTTAACATCCGGTCAGCATCCGTGCTAACATCCGTGCTAACCTGTTAGCATCCGTGCTAACATCCGTGCTAACTTGTTAGCATCCGTGCTAACATCCGTGCTAACCTGTTAGCATCCGTGCTAACCTGTTAGCATCCGTGCTAACATCCGTGCTAACCTGTTAGCATCCGTGCTAACATCCGTGCTAACCTGTTAGCATCCGTGCTAACCTGTTAGCATCCGTGCTAACATCCGTGCTAACCTGTTAGCATCCGTGATAACATCCGTGCTAACCTGTTAGCATCCGTGCTAAACTGTTAGCATCCGTGCTAACTTCTTAGCATCCATGCTAACATCCGTGCTAACCTGTTAGCATCTGTGCTAACCTGTTAGCATCCGTGCTAACATCCGTGCTAACATCCGTGCTAATCTGTTAACATCCGTGCTAACATCCATGCTAACCTGTTAGCACGTGTTAGCATCCGTGCTAACATCCATGCTAACCTGTTAGCATCCATGCTAACATCCGTGCTAACCTGTTAGCATCCATACTAACCTGTTAGCATCTGTGCTGACATCCGTGCTAACATCCGTGCTAACCTGTTAGCATCCGTGATAACCTGTTAGCATCTGTGCTAACATCCATGCTAACCTGTTAGCATCTGTGCTTATTTTTTGGGAAAACAAGTTGTCTGTTTAAGAATTAGAACTTGTGTTCTATGTTGTAATGGTTTTTGTAATTGTCAAATCATTTAATGAGGAATGTGTCTCTCCACCAATCAGAGCCAGGGGGCGGAGCTACCACCGACCAGTTATTGTTGCTCCATGACCAGCAGGAAGTGTTTGCAGGGGGTGGTCGGGACGCCAGGTGGGGGTGGTGTAATACTACTTTAATACTTAATACTTCATGTATTCATTGACTCATCTGTCACTTTCTGTGAGTTTCTCAGTGTGTTAATAGCAAAATATGATTTAGTTGATATTTTCTTTCTTGTCTTAGTGTCTATAATGTGATCAGTTGGGGGCAAGCGGTGTATGGGGCACAGCTGATCACTTTCAGAATAGCTTATTTAATATATTCATTTGATGTTTTGGTTATTGTTTTATCAGTGAAAGATGAAAGAAATGTTTTTTCTTGTTTAAATCATCGTCTTAATAAGTTTCTTCTGCTTTTCAGCATACCTGTTTATTCTTCAAACATCAGCTCCTATGAAGAGGCACCAGTGTCTGAGGTGTTTCTTGGATTCACGGTCAATGATTTAAATCGTATTTTCTCACTTTCTCACTCAAGTTTTCTGACATTTCTGGATGTGTTTTGAGCAGGTGAAACCCCAGGTCTCTGCATCTGACGTGGAGAAGCTGACTGACGATGCTGCAGAGGTTATTTATTGTCAGAATGTTCAGTGGAAACAGTCCGTTTGGCTGAGGAGATCCTGACTGGTAAAGGAAAGGCTACCAAGGTAAGATGTGGAGGTCACGACCCCCAGGTCGACCTCCGCCAGTGATAGTCCAGGGACAACAGAGGCTACACACACTATCAATCACAGGTCTGTCAGGAAATCACATGTGGGAAGTGAAGAGAAGCAGGACACCCGTTTGTGGAGAAACAAGCCAATCTTCAGAGACTAACCCAAATCAACACATGCAGTCAAATAATATAGATGGGATGAGTGGTTAATTTAAACCAGTGCTTCTCAATTATTCTCTGTGTGTTATGCGTCATGAGCTAACTAGCTTAGCATGTCTATCATATATATGAGTTTATTGCCAGTTTGTCATAGTTCATGAAGTATCGTGGCATTAAATTAATTATATGAGAGTTTATCGACAGGTTTTAATCCTTTATTCGGACTAAAGGCTTCTCTCGCTTCTCGGCCTTTTGGCTAAGACAGTGATCCCCTCCAGCGACTGGGAGAGTCCTAGCGAATTTGCGCTTTGACTTTTACTAGGTTTTGGAGGTTCCTTTTTTGGTAGGGTTTTCCCTTCTTCCTTTTTTGAGGCTTCGCTGTAGTCGAGCAATGTATGGGGCACAGCTAAGTTTCAAAGAGGATTGCAAAACAGTGGCTAATAGCCTTTAGGCTTTTCAGCCTCTTGGCTATTAGCAACCCAAAATCTCCGCAACAAGTTCAGGGGTGAGGCGGCACAATAGTGTCCGCTTCATACTAAAAAACATAGACGGGCAACCCCCGCCTATGTCTAGACTTGATTTTTCTCGGAAATATGTACAAGGATTTCTTGGATTCACAGCAAACGACCTGAATTGCATTTTGTCACTTCCCTTTAACAAGGGATCTGATGTAAGTTTCTCAACATCCCAAGGTTTACGGGACTTCTGGACACGATTTGAAAATGTAAAATCCCAGTTCTCTGCATTTGACGTGGAAAAGCTGACTGACAATGCTGCCAAAGTAGTTATTGTTAGAATGTTTAATGAAATGGTCAGTGCAGCAGATATTGAGGTCTGGCTGGGAAGATTTTGCACGGTTAAAGGACAGGCTACCAAGGTCAGAGATTTGGATGGCATCTGGAATTGCAGCTGGAGGGTCCCCATCGTGCAATGGCAGGACCCCCAGGGCTACCAGGGCCTGAAACACTTACCATCTATGATAGTCCTGGGACAGAACAGAGGCTACATACACTATCAAGGCCAGCCCAAGCTCTGCCACAAGTGTGGTGAGCATGGGCACCTTGCAGAAGCGTGCCAGAAGATTATCTGTGGGAAGTGTAGAGAAGTTGGGCACACTTTTGAACAGTGTACCAATGGCAGGAAGTGCAATCTCTGTGGAGAATCAACCCATCTCTTCAGAGATGGTCCTAAATCGTTTGCCAACATGGTCAAAGCAAATCGAGCGGTCAGAGAAAAGGTGTGTCGAAAGTGTACCTGAAAAGGAAACGGAACAGGAGAGGGCCACCACCACCCAACAGGGGAGTGCTGCACCTACACCTTCAGCTGTGGAGGTGCAGCCAGAGGGGGAGGTGGCTGAGCTGACGACTGACTCTGATTCTACTGGCAGTCTAGTTACTGTCGCAGAGGAGGAGCAGCCGTCGGACCCATGCGAGACCCCCCCAATCCCCAACGCACAGTCGACCAAGAGACCTGCATCAGAACTGTCCTCGGAATCTCCACTTGTGGAGAAGAGAGGCAGAGCTGAGACTCACTCAGAGAACTCCTCTGAGGACGAGTCCAGAGTCTTCCCCTCCGGTTCACCCAATGAGGTCTCCTTTTTACAGATAGCTCTCCAATCAACCCCGAAAATCTCAAACACCTTTAACAAAAGGTTGCAGGAAAGGCCACCTGCCAGAGACCGTAGGGGGAAAGGAGCTCAATCCCCTCACTCCCCCTTTTTGAAGTGAAGGAGGAGCTCCTTTCACACGAGATCGCTCCAGATTGTTCATAGCCAATTTTTAGGGCGTACCTGCCATTTTTTAAAACCTACTCATGACACTCACCTTCTCTACCTCAATGTGAGAAGTGTGATGTCAAGAGTTAGAGCCCAGAGTGTTTTTTGGGTTCTTTTAGTGCAGATTTTTTTTTTAATTCAAGAATACTGCTTACCTTTTTTAAAACACTACAGACAATGGGAGGAGATGTGGCCACATCCATCAATATGGAGCGTGGCAAAAAAAAAAATAAAGATGGAGTGGCCATTTTAATAAAAAAATCCCCTGGTTCTGGTAAAAGGTAGCACTGTGGTGAGAAACAGGAGGGCAGTTTTAGCACATGTGACAGTATCTTAACCTCTTAAATATTTGTGGTTTTAATGAAAAATGACAGGTACGACCTTTTAGAAGACCTGCAGCCCCACATGTTAGGTAGGGCACCTTTAGTTGTAGGCGGGGATTTTAACTGCGTTTTAAGTAGGGCAGATAGGAGAGGAGCAGGGGAAGATTTTAAAGTGGACAAAACCTCGGTTTGATTACAGGGAATATGCAGGGATTTTAAGCTAAAAGACTGCTATAAAACCATGCATCCCAGAGAGGAGGGCCTCACCTGGTTCAGTGGTGATGGCACCAGAGCCTCTCGCATAGATTATATTTTTACCCGAGACTGCCCACCAACAGATGCTAGATTATCCCCAGCTTTCTTCTCCGATCACCTCATGCTGTCTTGCACCCTTTCACTCCCAGTGGGTGTCACGCCAGGAAGCGGTCTGTGGAAACTCAATTGCTCCCTTTTAGAGGATAGGGAGTTAGTGAGCCAGTACAGGGAGCACTATAAAGAGTGGCAGACCCTTCAGGACTTATACGAGACACGAGCTCACTGGTGGGAAATGGTAAAAGGAAAGACACAGACCTACTTTCAAAAGGCAGGTAGAAAGAAAAAAGACAGGGAGACCAGACACATGTTGGGGCTGCAAAAAGACTACAGAGGTATATTAAGTTAAACAAACAGGGATTTGATTTCAGCCAAGAGACCAAACAAATAAAAAGAGAAATGTTGTCCTTGGCTGAAATCAAAAGCAGAGGAGTGATTTTAAGGAGCAAAGATCAGATGCAGGAGAAAAATGCAGCCACTACTTGTGACTTATATAGTCATATGAAGCTCAGTTTAAACTGAAGTCTATCAGCTACGCCGAGGAATATGGGAATTGAGCTGCCGCGAGAGAATATAAAATTAATGAAAAGGTTTGGTTCGCAAGTTGAGGAAGCTGGAGAACGAGCTCCGACAGGTGAAGAAGACTCAGCTGAGTTTCCGCGGACATAAGGCGAGGTGGCCAGAGTTAGAGGAAAGCGTTAGAACGATGTGTATAAGATTATCCCATGTTTTACTTATTTCTACTCTTTTATTCGTTGTTCTGTAAGTTGTGTGTATCTTTTTCTGAGTTATCTTCTAGGTGGACAATTGAGATGTTGCAGCTGTTGACCAAGATCTGAACTTCCTTCCAACTGTTCAATAATGTACCAGGCTCCTGTCTAATGACAGGAGAGTTGTAAAACTGTTGTAAGACCATACCTAACTTGGGAACGTAGCTGACCTGTTTACA
This sequence comes from Eupleurogrammus muticus, assembly GCA_036785175.1. Lineage (NCBI taxonomy): Eukaryota > Metazoa > Chordata > Actinopteri > Scombriformes > Trichiuridae > Eupleurogrammus > Eupleurogrammus muticus. The sequence continues at coordinate 205,743 of JAYKQN010000052.1, read as the reverse complement.
CTCTAGATAAAAAACAAACAAGACCATGTGTTAGGTATTTACGATAGTTTAGGTTGTTGCTGACTTTCCCCCTCCCCTTAGAAGCAACAACCATTTGTCATTAGAGAAGTTAATAAAGAGCAGGAGATGGAATCAGTAGGTAGGAGAATTGTAACTGGGCACATCTCCATCTGCTCTCCTTGCAAGTAAAACTTAATTCTGTTGTCTTCTCTCCTCTTTGTGTATTTAATATGTTTGGTTGTTTGAACCTGACATTTACTTTGGTCCTTCGAGTCGGATTTGAACCAGCGACCTAAGGCTTCCAGTGGATGAGAGGAATACCGGAATCTAAAAGGCAGCCTAGGAGCTGCCTTTTAGATCCTTTCAAGGACCGGACTTCAACTCAGCCGCTGGGATCCAATGGTTGACGGGAATCCGAGAGAGGAGATATAGACATAAAACCGTGGTGAGTAAAATTTTGGTTAAAAGAAAAAAAAAAAAAAAAAAAAAAAGAATGAGTGTGATAGGATGCCGGAGTCCTGCTAAAATAGGCTTAAATTCCGTGATTGATTGCGCAGAGAAGAGATAAATTCAATTCAATTTATTTGTATAGCCCAGAATCACAAATCAGATTTGCCCCAAAGGGCTTTACATTGTGTACAAAAGCAACACAACATCCCCTGTCCTTAGACCCTCACATCGTACAAGGTAAAACTCCCTAAAAAAAAACCTTTAACAGGGAGAAAAACGGAAGAACCCTCAGGAAGAGTAACAGAGGAGGAATCCCTCTTCCAGGACGGACAGGCTGCAGTAGATGATGTGTGCAGGTGGAGAACATTACAGAGAAATTTGAATATTACAAACAGACAAACAGAAATGTAATGAATGTTGGTAGAAGTGGAGGATGAGGAGCAGGATCCATCACAGCTTTCAGGTTTCACCAAGGCAGCCTCAGACCCTCCAACATCGTAGATCCCTCAGTGGCTGCACTGCAGCATGCTCTGTGAAAGAGAAAACACAGGGCAGGACTCCGGAACCACAGCAGATTTAAAAGTACAGTAGTGGTACAACAGTATCACAGATAGAAGAAAAAGAAGCCCAGGGCATCTCATGAGGACCCGGCAGACTATCCTATCCCAGCATAACTATGACTAGGCCAGCCAGGGCCGGCCCTAACTATATACTTCATCGAACAGGAAGGTTTTTAACCTATTCTTAAATATAGGAAGGGTGTCTGCCCCTTTTAAATTCTATACGAGATTTCACAGGAAGCCAGTGTAGAGCGGCTAATACAGGTGAGATATGCTCTCTTCTTCTAGTGCCAGTTAATAGACATCAGCTGCATTCTGGATCAGCTGGAGAGTCCTTAGAGACTTTTTGGTGCAACCCGACAGTAAAGAGTTGCAGTAGTCAAGCCTGGAAGTAATAAATGCATGGATAAGTTTTTCCGCATCTTTCAGAGACAGGAAGTGTCTGACCTTTGCTATGTTGCGTAGGTGAATAAAAGCAGTCCTAGAAATATGTTTAATGTGGGCAGAGAATGACAAGTCTTGGTCCAAGATGACTCCCAGGTTTTTCACCGTGGAGCTAGAGGCCAGGGAGATGTCATCCAGGATACCTATATCACTGGATATTGAGTTCCTCAGGATTTCGGACCCGAATACAATAATTTCAGTTTTTTCTGAATTCAGTAGAAGGAAATTGCAGGTCATCCAGGATTTTATATCCTTAAGACAGGCTTGAAGTTTAGCTAGCTGATTGGTTTCATTTGGCTTAATTGATAGTTGTGTATCGTCAGCATAACAGTGGCAATTAATACAGTGTTTTCTAATGATTTTACCCAATGGGAGCATATAGATAGTGAAAAGTATTGGTCCAAGCACAGAACCTTGTGGAACCCCATGATTAACTTTGGTATGGATAGAAGAAACATTGATATGGACAAATTGGGAACGATCTGAAAGATAGGACCTAAACCAATTTAGTGCAGTCCCTTTTAGACCAGTAAGATGCTCTAGTCTCTGTAACAAGATTTGATGGTCGACTGTGTCAAATGCAGCGCTAAGATCTAACAGAACAAGGATGGAAATGAATCCTTTATCAGACGCATTGAGAATATCATTTGAAACCTTAACTAAAGCTGTCTCTGTGCTGTGATGCATTCTAAAACCTGACTGGAAATCCTCATAGAAGTTATTGTTGTGTAAAAAGTCACACAGCTGTTTAGCAACTGCTTTTTCCAGAATCTTAGAGAGGAAGGGAAGATTAGAAATGGGTCTATAGTTGGCTAAAATACTTGAGTCGAGGGCCGGTTTTTAAAGGAGAGGTTTAATTACAGCTACTTTAAAGGACTGTGGTACATAGCCAGATAATGAAGACATATTGAGTATTTCTAGTAAGGAAGGGCTAATCAAAGGGAAAATGTCTTTTAGCAATCCAGATGGAATAGGGTCCAGAAGACGGGTTGAAGTTTTAGATGACGACATCAGTGAAGCTAGTACAGCGAAGTTGATTGAAGTAAATGTGTCGAGGTGAATATTAGCCATTTCATCTGTCTCTACAATAACAGCATCTGAGGGCAGATTAGAGCCAGTGGATGGAACAAGGTGATAAATTCTGTCTCTAATTGTCAGAATTTTGTCGTTAAAGAAGTCCATGAAGTCATCACTGCTGAGGGTTGTAGGAATATGTGGATCAATAGTGTAGTTACATTTAGTCAGTGAAGCTAACGTGCTGAAGAGGAACCTTGGATTGTTTTTGTTTTTTTTTCTATCATATGGAGTAATAAGCAGCTCTGGCATTGCCTAGGGCCTTCCTGTACATTTGGAGACTCTCTTTCCATGCGTGTAAAGCTTCTTCCAGTTTGCTGGAGCGCCATATTCGTTCATGCCTCCGAGAGGTTAACTTTAGTGTACGGGTGAGAGAGTTATACCAGGGTGCGACTCTTTTGTTTAATTAACTTCTTTTTTTGGGGAGCAATGGAGTCAAGGGTCGTTCGCAGTGAACTTGCAGTGCTCTCAACAAGTTGATCTATTTTAGATGGACTTGCAACGGCATATAAATCCATAGCTGTGGTGAGGCAAGGCAGCGTATTAAATGCTGAGGGAATCACCTTTTTGTATTTAGATATAGAACTGTCAGTTAGGTATTGAGTGAGTATGTTTTTTTCAGGTGGTGAGTAGTTTAATAACAGGAGTTCAAAAGTTATTAGATAATGATCTGACAGGAGGGGATTCTGTGGGAAGACAGATAAGTGCTCAACCTCAATGCCATATGTCAGGACGAGGTCAAGGGTGTGGTTAAAGCAATGGGTGGGCACATTTACTCTCTGAGAAAAGCCGATTGACTCTAGTAAAGAGAGGAAGGCAGAGCCAAGGCTATCACCATCAACATCGACATGAATATTAAAGTCACCTGCCATGATTATTTTATCTGTCCTGAGTACTAGACTTGAGAGATACTCTGAGAATTCTGATAAAAATTCTGATTATGGGCCTGGAGGGCGGTACACGGTGATAAATATGACTGGTTGTAGTGATTTCCAAGTTGGGTGGGAGAGACTAAGCACAAGGCTTTCAAATGATGTGTATCAGTCTCCCTGTTTGTGGCAGCTATGAACCTACTGCTGAAAGCAGGAGAGTCTCAGTGTAAAGGACCGACGGCAGCGGATGGGACAAGGCATCCAGCCTGCAGAGCTTTCATGGACGACATCACCGTGATGACCCCATCCATCCTTGGGACACGATGGGTCCTAAGTTCACTGGATAAGATGGCCACCTGGGCCTGTATGCAGTTCAAGCCCAGCAAATCCAGAAGCTTGTGCATCCTGAAGGGAAATCTGTCGAATAACACCTTCAGCATCCAGGGGTCAGAGATTCCAACCATTCAGGAGGAGCGAATCCGATGCCTGGGAAAACACTATGACAGCACTCTGAAGGACAGGCTAAACCTCGAAGACACCGCAGCCCAACTAAAGGAGTGGCTGAGGAGAATAGACAGGAGTTTGCTGCTAGGTAGGTTCAAGGTGTGGTGCTTTCAGCATGGCATCATACCAAGGCTCCAGTGGCCATTTCTGCTCTACGACTTCCCTATGACAAGAGTTGAAGCAATGGAGAGAGTCTGTAGCAGGTTTATTCGTAAATGGCTGGGTGTTCCTCCAGCTTTCAGCGCAGTCAACCTCTACAGCAGGTCATCAGTACTCCGGTTACCATGCTCCTCCGTCATAGAAGAATTCAAGGCCACCAAGGCAAGGGCAGCATGCACGCTCTCAGGCTCTAGGGACGCAAAAGTCAGGTATGCAAGTTCTGCCATTAACTGCGGCAGGAAGTGGAAACCCCTCGAGGCGGTGAAGGAAGCGGAAGCCTACTGGAAGCATCAGGAAATCGTGGGCACTGTGTGTCGCGGACGGCTAGGGCTTGGAAACTACGGTGTCAAGAGCTGGTCGAAGAGCAACATGCGAGACAGAAGGGACTTGGTGGTGCAAAGGGTGCGGGAGGCAGCTGAAGAAGACCGTCGAATCAAAGCAGCAGGGCTGGGCTCCCAGGCGCGCTGGATGCAGTGGGAGGGGGCGCTCGAGAGACCATTGTCTTGGAAGGAGCTCTGGGGCACTGACCAAGGCAAGCTGAACTTCCTGCTGCGCGCTGTGGCTGATCTCCTACCCACACCAAGTAATCTGAAGATCTGGGGCAAGGAGGAAGAGGCATCCTGTAGTCAGTGCGGCGCCAGCCTCTGCACACTGAACCACATTCTGACCAGCTGCCCAAAAGCTCTGGCAGACGGGCGCTATAGGTGGAGACACGACAAAGTCCTCACCGAGGTCGCTAAGTGGGTCGAACTACAGAGAAGCCACACCAACAAACAGCCACCAGTACCACCAAGGCCCACAAGCTTCCAGCGAGAGGGCAGTAAAGTCCCAAAGGGAAAAAGACCTGACCGCCTACCATCAATGCTACACTGCGCATCAGATTGGGAGCTGCGGGTGGATCTCAAGAAGAAGCTGGTCTTTCCTCAGGAGGTGGTGGCAACTACCCTCCGACCGGATATGATCCTTCTTTCTAGGAGCTCGAAGTCCATCATTCTAGCCGAACTCACTGTTCCCTGGGAAGACAGGCTAGCCATATCTCATCAGGCAAAGAAAGGTAAGCATCAGGACATAGTAGATGAGGCAACCCTTGCTGGATGGCATGCCACCCTCTACCCAATTGAGGTTGGGGCTCGCGGTTTCCCCGCCACATCTATTCGCAGTTTCCTGCAGAAGATCGGGCTTGATGCCAAACAAGTACAGAAGGCTACCAGGGAAATAGCCACAGTAGCCGAAAGCAGTTCCAGGTGGCTGTGGCTGTCAAGAAATCACAGCTGGACCCCTTCCGCAGGTGAAGGCTAACTCAGCCCTTGCTGCCCCACTCAGGAGAGGTGTACAGGTTAAGGGGCGAAACACCTGGGACCCTGAGATGCCTGCTGAGGATGCGGAGGGGGTCCCTAGGAACACTGTGACACTCCACCAGCTAAAACCTTAACATCTACATTGGGGGTGGGCGGTTCCGGTCCCAGGGGGCCGGTGTGGCTGCGGGTCCTTGTTCCGGCCGGGCGGTGGGCGCACCTGATTCTAGTAATTACTGCTACTCTGCACCTTCGTTGGTGGAGTCGGGTGTGTTGCTGCCTGGTTGGGGCGGGGGCCTGCGCCCGCGCCGGCCCTCTGGGGCCGGGGGTTGCCCCACCCCTGATCTACATCCATAGTTGCTCATGCAGTCTCTGCTTGTAGCAAAGCACCTTTGGTGTTTACTTCATCTGTAGCTACACTTCGGTTCAGGGTTGATCAGTAAACTGGAGTTGAAAATGGCTGCAACTCCACCACCTTGGCCGCTGTCATGAGGAATATGAGTGTTAATATGGCTGGGAGGAGTGGATTCATTCAGGCTGACATATTCATCAGGATGCAGCCAGGTTTCAGTAAGACAGAGCAAGTCAATATTATAATCTGATATTATATCATTTATTAACAAAGCTTTGGATGACAGAGATCTGATGTTTAAAAGTCCACATTTCACTCTCCAGTCCTGTTGCTTTATGGCTGAATTAGTGCTAATATTAATTAAGTTGCTGTGGGTGACTCGTCTCCTATTGTTGGATATAAAGGATTTAAGTGAATTAAGTGGTCGGGGGACAGACACCGTCTCTATGTAGTTCTGAGTGGGTGACTGCTCTAAAGGAGACCAGAGAAGCGTGTAGGACTGCGACTCCTGGACTCAACTCTGTGTAGTCACGGTTTTCGGGTGATAAAGTCTAACATATTCCTGGATAAGAGAGAGGCTCCATCCAGGGTGGGATGTATGCCGTCTCTCGCTATCAGACCAGGTTTCCCCCAGAACGTCGACCAATTATCTATGAAACCCACATTATTATCTGGGCACCAACCCGACAACCAGCGGTGGAAAGACCTCATGCGACTAAACATGAGATCACTAGTCATGTTCGGCAGGGGGCCAGAGAAAACTACAGTGTCCGACATGGTCTTTGCATAGGTGCATACCGACTCCACATTAATCTTCGTTACCTCTGACTGATGAGCACGGGCGTCGTTACCGCCGACGTGAATAATAATCCTTTCAAACCTAGGCCTAGGGATACAGCTAACTGTGCACCCTGGTGTTGCTAGCTTCACGTATCGGACTACAGAGCTGCCAATTACCAGAGTTTGTTTCTTAGCGGGTATTTCACTGAGTGGGAGAAATCTGTTTGATACGTGAACAGTGTTGTTGGTACCCGAGGGCTTCGGTTTAGGACGCCTACTCCCCCTTTGAACAGTCACCCAGTAGCGCTGTTGTTCCGGCTGCTCGGAAAATGCCAGGGCGCTAGCGGCTAAGCTAGCGTGAGCTCGGCCCGGGCTAATAGCTCGGACCGCTGCGTTACTGCCGGGGAGCTGCGGGTTACGCTGGGGGGGTCCGGGGAGACTAGGGACCGTCTAGCTACACTAGCATATGACTGGCTATCTAACGTACGGAGCCGAGCTTCTACCTCACGAACCCTCGCCTCCAAGTCTAACACAACATTACATTTGATACAAGTACCGTTACTACTAATGGAGGCAGGGGAATAGCTAAACATAAGACACCCTGAGCAGGAAAAAGCAGTAGGAGAGGGAGTGAGAGAAGCCATCATAGCTAAGATAGCTGAGCACTTCAAGCTAGGTTAGCGGAGCCAATACAACGAGCGACCGGGATATGAGCGATGGAAACGCTAAAGTAAGAGAGAGTAGGAGGGTGCTTGAATGACACTATCGTACGTTGGAAGGATTAACTTTGGAGATGCCAATTGAATTTTTTTTTTAAATGATGAGGAGGAGTCTCATGTGCGCCGCTCCAGCGCACACACACACAGACAACCACACGTCCCTGTGAATACTAGTCAATGGCAGGTAAAAATAGGAAAAATTAAATTTGGTTGGCGACGGAAAGCCGGAATTTCCGTGTTAAAAGTGGACAGCGGAGTCTTGTGTACACTTAAATTCCGTGTATGAGCGATAGGCCTTAAAAGTGAGAGAGAGAGAGTGTGAAAGTAAAATACCACTAGGTATTTTATTTCATACCAAGTGTAAGCAGTAAACTGTTGTGGGTGCACAGGCAAGAATTCTCCGCTCTCCATCAGAATGCATTAGATGCATTACTGCCCTACTGATAGAAAACCAGTTTTTAGAACACCCTAGGTGTTAACAAACTGGACCAAATTTTTTAAAAACGGGGAAAGGATTGAGTAAATTAAGACCTAAAGATACACTGCGGTGTAAGGATTGGAAAATCGTTGAAAAACAGGATCTTAAAAAAAAAAAAATTAAAAATTTAGATAGATGGATAATTGAATATGGCTTCGGAGGCCAACTAAACACACAAAAAATTACTGTCTTACAAGACTTACCGTATTTTCACGACTATAAGGCACATATAAACGTCTTAGATTTTTTTCAAAATGTGCAGCGCGCCCTATCGTCCAGAGCGCCCTGTGTGCAGATGTAGTTGAGAACCATGATGCTGCGGACGTGATAGAGAACATGGGTGCGTTAAAAGGGGGGCTTGTGGGCGCGGATCGGGCGTGATTTGTGTATAAAACAGGTATGTGCTTTATGCAGAACATTGCTGTCTTAACAACCCTGAAAATGGCAAAGAGACACGCTTACGAAGCTCAGTTTAAGCTGAAGGCTATCAGCTACGCCGAGGAACACGGGAATCGAGCCGCTGCCAGAGAATTTAAAATTAACGAAGCAATGGTTCGCAAGTGGAGGAAGCTGGAGAACAAGCTGCGACAGGTGAAAAAAACGCAGCTGAGTTTCCGCGGACACAAGGCAAGGTGGCCAGAGCTGGAGGAAAGACTGGAGCAATGGATCGTCGAGCAAAGAGCGGGTGGGAGGAGCGTTTCGATGGTCACCATTCGGCTTAGAGCAGTAAAGTTAGCGGAGGAAATGAAAATTCAACATTTCCACGGAGGTCCGTCTTGGTGCTTCCGGTTCATGAAGCGGTGCCATTTCTCCATCCGGAGCAGGACGACGGTAGCGCAGCAGCGTCCGGCGGATTATTGTGAGAAGCTGGCGAACTTCCGCTCTTTCTGCAGCAGACACATCGCCGACAAAAACATCCAGCCGAGCCACATCACCAACATGGACGAGGTGCCGCTGATGTTCGACATCCCGGTGAGCCACACGGTGGAAAAGAAGGGAACCAAGCACGGTAGCGATACGCACAACGGGGTACGAAAAGGCTTCGTTTACCGTTGTGCTCGGCTGCCATGGTAACGGACAGAAACTGCCGCCGATGGTGATTTTTAAGAGAAAGACTTTGCCTAAAGAGACCTTAGCAGGCGTCATTAAGGCAAACGAAAAGGGCTGGATGGACGAGGAGATGATGAAGGATTGGCTGAGGCAGGTGTATGTACGGAGACCGGGTGGTTTTTTCCACACATCACAATCGCTGCTGGTTTGTGATTCCATGCGTGCCCATCTCACCGCCGACGTCAAAAAGCAAGTGAAGCAGATGAACGCTACGCTTGCTGTGATTCCGGGAGGTCTGACGAAGGAACTCCAACCGCTGGACATCGGCGTGAACCGGCCGTTCAAAGTGAGGCTGCGAGCGGCGTGGGAGCGGTGGATGACCGAAGGAGACCACAGTTCCACAAAGACTGGAAGGCAGCGCCGGGCGAGTTACGCCACAGTTTGCGACTGGATTGTAGCTGCTTGGGCTAACGTGTCTGCTGGCAATGTTGTTCGAGCTTTTGCTAAAGCCGGCATCATTTCTGGGGAGCCGCACGGCACGGACTCTGACTCTGACAGTGAGAAACGTGAACCTGCCATGTGTGATTTAGCGCAGCTGTTCAATTCCGATACAGAGGATGAAGACTTCAATGGGTTTGAGTGACTGTTACCGGTAATGTGCTTGTTTTAGTGTTGTAATTAATACTTAAATAAAGCACAACCAAACTCAGTTTTGCTCCCGATCTATTTTTAAATATGCACGTGTGTGTTGTCAGGCGGGCGTACGTAGTATATGAATACACACAGGGGCGGACGTGTATACAACACGTGTATATAAAACCCGTGTCCTATCTTCAGATGCGCCTTATCTGTGTGTTAAATACAATAATTGCGCACATAACTGAGACTGCGCGTTTTCGTACGGTGCGCCTTTTCGTCGTGAAAATACGGTACAAAGAAAAACAAAAAACTAATGAGGATCCTTTTGTTTCTCAGCAGAATGTTCAATTGGTGGGACCTGGAGATAAGGTGCTCATGAAAAGCATAAAGAAGAAACACTGGCATTTACCCAAGTGGGAAGGGCCATATCAGGTACTGCCGAGTACCCCTACTGCGTTAAAATAGCAGTAACGATCTACCTGGATATACTTAACACATTGTAAAAAGGTCATTTTGGTTGATGGCTCCGATAGGAACGGTGAGCTGAAGGCTGATAATAGGGTGGACTTAGACGTTTGGAGTTTGGGTAGACCCGAAAGTCAGTGAAGAGATTCGCCACCCGACCGTCAACCGAAATGACGCCAAGCTGGCTAAAAGATGCTATCTGGTGCTGGGTGGGGACTTTGCTTTTTCTTTTGAGCAAACCGACTGTGTGAGTAATGTTCCAGGAATACCTACAATGTGATGGTAATGCGAATGTCTAGTCTGTACTACAAAGGGCGCAAAGCAGTAGATTCCTGGTTGTCAATCTTTCGTGTTATGGGCATGGCTAACAGAAAAGTTTTCCCTGGATATCAAAAGTTACTCTACTCAGAGGTAGGCATGAGGTAGAAGTAATAAAAAAGTGGAACGACAAGGGAAAAAGGCACATGTAGCAGCCACAGAACTGGTATCACCCCCCCCAAAGCCCAGCAGGTGGCAGCAGTACTTCCAGTCAACTTTCCCAACTCCTAACACCTCAGGCGCATGTCAGTTTCTTCACCGGACATTGAGACAACCCGACCTAATGTACAGGGCTCCCTTTGTAGTCCGGACTTCTGCAGTCCCTGAGGCACGTTGGGTTGTTGTACTGAGAGGACTCCTCACCAACAGCTGGCAGTCATTGTACCGTGGCCATCAACCGTAACTGCTGTAGTCAGGACAGTGAAGAGACCTTCAAGCATGGTTCGCTCCACTTCTCCCTCCGAAAACATTTGGTCAGGACAAAATCTCCTATATGCAGCTCAGTCTTCCCTGAAAAAGGACCAAAGAAAGAAAGGAGGTTAATATCTATATTTTTATTATGCAACAGTCTTTCATAACTCAGCATATGAGTCTTCTACATCTGCAACTGGGCTATGTCTGAGGTTAGGCATTTATATGGTCTACCATACAACACCAGTTTTAAACAAAGTCTCTGTATCCTTTGCTTTCCTGTCTGTAGATTCCCACTCATCCTGAGTGAGAATATACCACAATCATGTAACCACAATGGCTCTCATTCCACTCCACAAGTGGGACTTATGCAACCATTGTTCTGGAATGAGAATGTGGTCTCTTTTTTATGTTGAACTTTAACTAAACTTTTTATCCAGACATGACAGCCTAAGTCAGGTGTCCAAGCCTGGACCTGTAGGGCTGGTGTGGGTGCAGGCTTTTGTTCCAACCAAGCAGTTACACACCTTATTCTAGTCAGAGGTTAAAGCTCTTCCTTCATTAGTAGAATAAGGTGTGTTGCCTGGTTGAAACTAAAACCTGCACCCACACTGGCCCTCCAGGACCAGGCTTGGACACCTGACTTAAGTAGCCTTGGTCATGTCAGCTACTCGTGTTGGCATATGGAGCCACTACAGGGTCCACTTTAATTATAAGAAATATGAAGATACACCACCTTTGTCATAGCTGAAGGCTTCCAATCCAAGAAAGTATATTGCATTCAACGTGGAGAAACTGAAAATGCTTTATGGCTGGGGGGAAAAAAAGAAAAAAATTTACTTAAAAATATTAATTACAGAAAAATCTAATGGAGCATTAGGACCCTGAAGTGCAAAATGGAGTAACTATGGAGGCATCAAACCACCCAATGCAACACAGATGGCAACATTTACAGAAAACCTAAAGTTTGGACAAATTGCTGCCTTTTAATATCTAAACTAAAAAAAAAAAATTCAGCACTCCAAAAAAACCAACATGGAATTCAAACAATTAGTCAATTTGCACAGGTGCTTCAATCAAGACTGAGCAAAAAAAATTCAACAAGACTCAAACAAATCATACCCAACCACCAATCTTCAATACTTGTAGCCTAATAACATAAAGTTAACTATCAAACAATGAAAAAAAAAAAAAAAAAAAGTACATCACTAAAGAAACAAATAGATAAAAGGACATGAAGTGTAGTGAAACAAACAGTGAATAATACCTGCAGTGGAGAACCATTGGAGGGCGAGGAGGAACAAAATCATACACACCAACGCAACAGGAGAGAAGAAGAGACTCACTCCCTTTTATACTGGGGCTCTCAGTGTAGGTACCATGGAATGGGCGGAGGCCCCGCCTACTTCCTAATCAGGCTGGAAACGAGCTGAGACAGACAATCCTGTTCAAAGGGACACCAACAGTGAAGTTATTATTAGTTTAATATCTGATATGTCCTTGAGTTGTGGCCAGTCTTGGGGCACCTGAAAAACCTATTCCTGGTTGTGCCAGCCAAGCAATGCACCGGTTAGAACCTGTAATAAGGGGGAGGAAAAGCATCAGTCCGGTTACTGGTAAGACCACAGCTGCTGTCGAGGAGCTTCATAACGTTTCTCTTCATGACGTATAAGTCTTTCACCTTTTACTAAAGACTTCCATGGAGAGCAGCCCCCATGAGTTAAACCAAATTTTTGTCAAGCCCTGTCGCTTGTGCACTTGTTAGCAACAGCGCTGTAGAAGAATGCTGTATTAAAAGTTCTTAAATACAAGTTCAACGTAGTTATAATATTACAGTAAAAGTACATATAAGTATGATATGATCAATTATTCATAATCAGAAAAAAGTGAAAGTATTAAATCTGTCAAACAAATGTAGTTTATACAAGTACAGTGATTCTCTCTGGTATGTAGTAGTGTGGAAGTATAAAGTAGCAGCAAAGTACCTGATTGTGTACATCCTGTGTATTTGGAGTACTGTTGCAGTATTCCCATGCCAGTTAGAATAGGTTTAGTAAATGCAGTGAGTTGATCAGCGTTGTTGAGCCTCCAGAGCAGCAGGGGGCAGTAGCAGGAAAGTCTGTTCCCATAGCAAACAAACAGGAAGTGGTGGGAAAGAAACACCTGTTTTCATCTTTTATTCTCTTTTTCTAGATTCTTACACAAGGCTCCGACAAGTTGTGATGATGTTTAATTGAACTTTGACTCGTGTGAACTTCCTGTCGTGTCGCTGCAGCAGATTAAACGTATTTCAGGCTGGTTTTAGGTGGTATCCTGGCGGGTCGCTGCCGCATTGCATGACGGGAAAAACGGTTTCCTTGTCCAGTGCTTATTTATCATGTATTGTTATTAGTCGTGTATTTTTATTTTGTCGTATGTCGTTATTTGTCGTGTACCATCATTAATCGTGTACTGTTATTCCTCGTGTATCGTCCTCCGTGTTGTCCGTACATGTGGTGATGTCTGGTGTCAGCACCATGAGTCAGCAGGGTGAGTGTGTCAAAGACTTGCTGTCCTCTATCGTGTACAACTCATACTTACCTGGCAGGGGAGATACCATGATCAAGAAGGTGGTTCACCCAGGGCGAGGCTCAACCATTGCACTCCGGTTGTGCTGACCACTGCGAATTCCCCAAATGTGGGAATCTCGACTGCATAATTTCTGGTAGTGGGGGACTGCGTTCGCGCTCTCCCCTGATCACGTGTCTAATGAAAAGAACAACTAATCGTACTTTTTTATTGGCTTCACTCTATTTTAATAATGTACCATGGTAATTACATGCTGTGTTTTATAGTGCTTTACCACTTTTAACGTAAATAAGATAAGACTTTATTTCTCCCACAACGGGGAAATGTGCTTTTACTGCAGCGTACAGAGTAAAGAAAGAAAAGAAAATGAAAATAAAAATACACAACACTATGTACAAAATTCGTAGAATTTGTTGATCCGCATACACAGTATGTATTATGGACATAAGAATGGAGAAAAAGTATGCATAAGCAAAGCATATATACATACATACATGCACATACACACATATTTACATATTTGCATATATATATATGATTCATCCCGACAGCAATAAGACTTTATAACATAACATAAACATAAACCTCACTGTAGTCACTCTGTCACTTTTTCACTGGTCACTTTTTCTCTACACACACACCCTGCACCTTAAGTGTGCATTAGCTATGTATGTGTACATGTGGGTATGTGCGTGGATATGTATGTCCATATATATATATGCAAATATGTGTGTATGTGTATGTATGTAGGTATGTACGTCCATGTATGTATGTATATATGCTTTGCTTATGCATACTTTTTTTTTTCTTACTATTTATTAGCATTTTCTCTCCATTCTGTCCATAATGCATACTGTGTATGCGGATCAACAAATTCTGCGAATTTGTACATTGTGTTGTGTGTTTTTTTTATTTTTATTTTTTATAGTTTTTTATCTTCTTCAACTTTATTTTTTTCTTTTTCTTTATCTGTAACACTGCAGTAACACACAAATTTCCCCGTTGTGGGATCAATAAATTTTTATCTTATCTTATCTTATATATATACGCACATACACACATGTACACATACATAGCTAATGCATACTTAAGGTGCAGGGTGTGTAGAGAAAAGTGACTACACTTTATTTGGTACACCTGTCCAACTGCTCGTTACCACCTAATTCCTAATCAGCCAATCACATGGCGGTAACGCATTTAGGCATGTAGACATGGTCAAGACAATCTCCTGCAGTTCAAACCGAGCATCAGTTTGGGGAAGAAAGGTGGTTTGAGTGACTTTGAACGTGGCATGGTTGTTGGTATTTCAGAAACTGCTGATCTACTGGGATTTTCACACACAACCATCTCTAGGGTTTACAGAGAATGGCCCGAAAAAGAAAAAATATCCAGTGAGCAACAGTTCTGTGGGTGGAAATGCCTTGTTGATGCCAGAGGTCAGAGGAGAATGGCCAGACTGGTTCGAGCTGATAGAAAGGCAACAGTGACTCAAATAACCACCCGTTACTACCAAGGTAGGCAGAAGAGCATCTCTGAACGCACAGTACGTCCAACTTTGAGGCAGATGGGCTACAGCAGCAGAAGACCACGCTGGGGGCCACTCCTTTCAGCTAAGAACAGGAAACTGAGGCTACAATTTGCACAAGCTCATCAAAAATTGGACAATAGAAGATTGGAAAAACGTTGCCTGGTCTGATGAGTCTCGATTTCTGCTGCGACATTCAGATGGTAGGGTCAGAATTTGGCGTCAACAACATGAAAGCATGGATCCATCCTGCCTTGTAGCAACGGTTCAGGCTGGTGGTGTGGTGTAATGGTGTGGGGAATATTTTCTTGGCCTCTTTGGGCCCCTTGGTACCAATTGAGCATCGTTGCAACGCCACAGCCTACCTGAGTATTGTTGCTGACCATGTCCATCCCTTTATGACCACAATGTACCCAACTTCTGATGGCTGCTTTCAGCAGGATAATGCACCATGTCATAAAGCTGGAATCATCTCAGACTGGTTTCTTGAACATGACAATGAGTTCACTGTACTCAAATGGCCTCCACAGTCACCATATCTCATTCCAATAGAGCATTATGGGATGTGGTGGAACGGGAGATTCCCATCATGGATGTGCAGCCGACTAATCTGCACCAACTCTGTGATGCCGTCATGTCAATATGGACCAAACTCTCTGAGGAATGCTTCCAGCACCTTGTTGAATCTATGCCACAAAGAATTGAGGCAGTTCTGAAGGCAAAAGGGGTCCAACCCGTTACTAGCATGGTGTACCTAATAAAGTGGCCAGTGAGTGTATATACGCACATACATATCCACACATACACACATGTACACATACATAGCTAATGCATACTTAAGGTGCAGGATGTGTGTAGAGAAAAGTGACGAGTGGAGGAAAAGAGACTACAGTGAGTTATAAAGTCTTATTGCTGTTGGGATGAATGATCTCCTGATGTATTTAACGTTTCTTAACCGATTGCACCGTTTCGACACAATCTCCAGAACCGTGAATCGTCCCCGCTCTGATTGCTCGTTAATAATATGATTATGAAGTTCCTGATTATTAGGTCAGGTAACAAGGAGGAGCTGAAGACTGCGCAGAGAGAGCTAAGGCGGAAGATTAGAGAGGGGAAGAACATCTACAGGAGGAAGATGGAGGATCAGCTGCAGAGGAGTAACGTCAGTGGAGTCTGGAGAGGCCTGAAAACCATCTCAGGCTACAAAGAACCAAACTCCCAGACGGCAGGGGATCAACAGTGGGCGAATGACCTAAACCTATTTTTCAATAGGTTTGACCAGTCATCTGCCCCTCCCCCGGCCCAGCCTGCCCTGCTGCAGCCCCCCCTGACTTTACCTCCTGGTCAATGCCCTCCCCTCCCCCCCGCTTTCACCTCCGCCTCTCAGCCCAGGCTGAGTTCACACCTACCAAGGACACTCCACACCATCAACCCAACCCCCTCCCCAACACACTCGGGCACACAGCCCCCCCTCTGCAGCCTGTCCCTCACAGCACTACAGGTGAGGAACAAGCTCAGGAGGATGAAGACGAGGAAGGCTGCAGGTCCAGATGGCATCAGTTCCAGGCTCCTGAAATCCTGTGCAGACGAGCTGAGCGGGATTGTAGGGCATATCTACAACTTGAGCCTGAAGCTGGGGAAGGTGCCACAACTGTGGAAAACATCCTGCGTGGTACCCATCCCCAAAATGCCACACCCCAAGGACCTCAGTGACTACAGGCCGGTGGCACTAACGTCCCACCTGATGAAGACACTGGAGCGCCTGGTCCTCGACCATCTCCGCCCCCTGGTGAGCCCACTGATGGATCCCCTCCAGTTTGCTTACCAGCCTGACATCGGGGTGGACGATGCCATCATCTTTCTCCTCCATCGTGCTCTTTCCCACCTGGAGAAGCCTGGAGGCACTGTGAGAATCATGTTCCTTGATTTCTCCAGTGCCTTCAATACGATTCAACCAGCACTCCTGGGGAACAAGCTGGAGAACACTGGGGTGGATCGTCACCTCACATCCTGGATTCTGGACTACCTCACCAACCGTCCACAGTATGTGAGGACACGGGACTGTGTATCCAACACAGTCGTCTGCAGTACGGGGGCCCCACAGGGAACGGTCCTGGCTCCGTTCCTCTTCACCCTCTACACTGCAGACTTCACCTACAAGTCACCAACCTGCCACCTGCAGAAGTTCTCCGATGACTCTGCCATCGTTGGCCTCATTGAGGATGATGATGACAGGGAATACAGAGAACTTACGCAGGATTTTGTCAACTGGTGCCAGCGGAACCATCTCCAGATCAACACGGGGAAAACCAAGGAACTGGTGGTCGACTTCCGTAGGCGGGTATGCAATCCCCCGGCACCAGTGAACATCCAGGGAATGGACATTGAGATGGTGACATCTTACAAGTACCTGGGTGTTCATCTGAACAAAAAATTGGACTGGACTGATAATACAACTGCGCTATACAAGAGGGGCCAGAGCAGGCTCTACCTGCTCAGGCGGTTGAGGTCTTTTGGAGTGCAGGGGACACTCCTTAAGACATTCTATGACTCAGTTGTGGCATCAGTCATACATTATGGGGTGGTCTGCTGGGGAGGCAGCATAACAGCTGCAGACAGGAAGAGACTGAACAAGATCATCAGGAAGGCCAGCTCTGTCCTGGGGTGCTCCCTTGACCCAGTGGAGGTGGTGGGAGAGGAAAGGATGATAAGGAAGATATCATCAATGATGGAAAACCACCTCCACCCCATGCAGGACACACTGTCTGGACTGACGAGCTCCCTCAGCAACAGACTTATCCATCCAAAGTGTCTGAGGGAGCGATATCGGAAGTCCTTCCTTCCTACAGCTGTCAGACTGTACAACAAGTACAGCTCGCAGTAACCCCCCCCCCCAACAGAAAAAATGGACAGTACAAATACATTCATAATTCATATTTATATAAACCTGTATATACCAGTGCAATACTTTTTTATTCATATTTATATATACCTGTATATATCTGTATATATCTGTATATATTGTTTTTTAATTTAATTTTTTAATTTTTCTTTTCCTTTTTAAATTTTTAAAAACATTTTTGTAACTTTTCTAACTGCTGCTGTAGCACCGTAAATTTCCCCACTGTGGGACAATAAAGGAGCTATCTAATCTAATCTAATCTAATCTAATCTATGTACGAAGACAATATTTACTAGTTGTTGTTACGAATTAAGTTTTTAATGTACATTTTTAGAGAGTGGTAACAGGTGTCAATAATTGCATTCATTACGATGAAAGACAAGACAATAATTAAATTAAAATATATAATTAAATATTTTATATTTGATGGTAAATTAACACCAGTGTGTTAAATAAATGAGTTTCCGGCCATATTGTATTGTGTTGACTGTAAAAGCTGATAATTGTTCAGAATTTTTCTGACTGTTTCTACTCTAATTATATGAGTTTATTGGCGGGTTTTACATTTTTATTGATTTCTTGAGCACTTTGGACTTTTTTAATGCTCTTTATAAATACCTGTAGGTGTACTGGTAATGTTATATTCCAGTTTGTCATAGTTTTTATTTAATGTTTGTAGATTTGAAGTATCGTGGCAGTAAATTAATTATATGAGAGTTTATCGACAGGTTTTAATCCTTTATTCGGACTAAAGGCCATGGAGGCTGCAGTTACACCACGTGTCCACCAGAGGCCGCTGCACGTGCACGTGAAGTGATCTTTTAACGATAAAAACACAATTCTCATCTACATCATCGCAATCTTTCCTTAAATGTTTAGTTTAACTAGTTTAATGCGCCCATCGTTGACTTTAATTCATAAAATGTTCCAACATTAACGGATATTATAGTTTATTGTATTTCGCTCCTGATTGGACTAAATCGTACCACGTGACGTGTTTTTCTTCCACCGTGAGTGAGGCGGACGGTGCTGAGAATGACTGGTTTCCCTCCGACCTTTCTCTGCATCGCTTCTCGGCCTTTTGGCTAAGATCAAGTGTAGTATCTGTTCTTATCAGTTTAATATCTGATACGTCCCCTATCCGGGGACCATATATTAAATTGATTTTTGGAGCAGGGAGATGGAATAGGAGCTTGCTCCGTCCACTCCACGCATCGACCTGGTATTGCAGTACCTCCAGGAACGGTGCACCCCCTCTGGACTGTGAAATATGAAGTATCGTTCAATACATTAACATATGTTGTAACCGATTGACAATTTCAAAAATCAATCAATACTTTTAAGACCTCGTTATGTAATTTGTTAATGAAAGAACTAACACTCAGATGTATTAACATGAGTATTATGGGCTTGACGAGGTTAAACAACTCAGTAACTGAGTACCTGATGCAGTTGTAATGTTGCAGTTAAATTACAGATGTAGTTAAAGTACTTCAATGACAGTACATTAATTATTTTAGTAATATTGGGTATTGCAGTAAAGAATACAATAGAATAGATAAACTTTATTGATCCCACAACGGGGAAATTTGTGTGTTACTGCAGCGTTACAGATAAAGAAAAGAAAAATAAAGTTGAAGAAGATAAAAAAGACTTTAGAAAAATAAAAAAACACACAACACAATGTACAAATTCGCAGAATTTGTTAATCTGCATACACAGTATGCATTATCGACAGAATGGAGAAAGAAATGCTAAAAAAAAGTAAGAACAAAAAGTATGCATAAGCAAGGCATATATACATACATACATGGACGTACATACCTACATACATACACATACACACATGTTTGCATATATATATATGGACATACATATCCACGCACATACCCACATGTACACATACATAGCTAATGCACACTTAAGGTGCAGGGTGAGTGTGAAGAGGAAAAAAGTGACCAGTGTAAAAGTGACAGTGGCTACAGTGAGGTTTATGTTTATGTTATGTTATAGAGTCTTATTGCTGTCGGGATGAATGATCTGCGAAAGCGCTCCTTCTTGCAGCGAGGGTGTTTGAGTCTCTGACTGAAGGAGCTGCTAAGCGCACCCACTACCCCATGCAGAGGGTGATGGGGGTTGTCCATGATGGATGTCAGCTTTGCCAACATCCTCCTCTCTCCCACCACCACCACCGACTCCAGAGGACATCCCAGTACAGAGCTAGACTTCCGTACCAGTTTGTCAATTTTCCTTCTGTCCCCGTCCAAGCATCCGCCTCCCCAGCAGACTACTGCGTAGAACAGGGCAGATGCTACGACGGAGTCGTAGAAGGTCTTTAACAGGGTCCTGCACACACCAAAGGACCTTAGTCTCCTCAGCAGGTGAAGTCGACTCTGGCCCTTCTTGTACAGGACATCAGTGTTTGTGGTCCAGTCCAGTTTATTGTTCAGGTGAACACCCAGGTATTTGTAAGAGACCACTGTCTCAATGTCTTTTCCCTGGATGCTCACCGGTGTGGTGGGGAGGGACTTCCTCCTGAAGTCCACAACCATCTCCTTTGTCTTGCTGGCGTTGATTTGGAGAGCGTTGATCTCACACCAGCTGACAAAGTCATTGATGACCCCCCTGTACTCCTGGTCGTTCCCATCTGATACACACCCGATGATGGCCGTATCATCTGAGAACTTCTGTAGGTGGCAGTTGTCCGAGTTGTAGGTGAAGTCTGAGGTGTACAGACTAAACAGAAAGGGTGAGAGCACTGTACCCTGTGGCGCCCCCGTGCTGCTGACTACCACCTCAGACACACAGTCATGAAGCCTGACATACTGTGGTCTGTTGGTGAGGTAGTCGATGGTCCAGGCCGTCAGCTGCTCATCCACTCCGGCTCCCTCCAGCTTCCCTTTCAGCAGTGCAGGCTGGATGGTGTTAAAAGCACTGGAGAAGTCAAAAAACATGATCCTCACCGTGCTCACCGCTTGTTCCAGGTGGGAGAGAGATCGGTGCAGCATATAGATGACAGCGTCATCCACACTGATGCCGGGCCGGTAGGCGAACTGCAGAGGGTCCAGTGCTGAGCTCACCAGTGGGCGAAGGTGGTGCAGAATGAGCCTCTCCAAGGCCTTCATCAGGTGAGAAGTCAGGGCTACAGGTCTGTAGTGGTTGGGCTCCCTGGGCCGTGCGATCTTAGGCACTGGAACTACGCAGGAAGTCTTCCACAGTTCAGGAACCCTTTCCAGGTTCAGACTCAGGTTAAAGATGTGCAGGACCACCTGACAAAGCTGGTCTGCACAGTCCCTGAGCAATCTGGAGCTGATTCCGTCTGGACCTGCTGCCTTCCTGACCTTTGTCCTCTTTAGCTGACTTCTCAGCACATGAACTCAGTAATTTCCTGCTGAGGTTTTTCTCTAATCAGTCTTTAAATATTATGATATTAGTTCTAATCCCGTTTTATTTTGTTATTGGTGGAAGAAGTACTCCAATGTATTTCCTGTAGTAACTTGCATATATATTTATATATTTGCATAAATATTTTATGGTTGTAATGTTACAGTACAATTACAGATGTACTTCAATGACAGTAGAGCTTTATGTAATAATAATAAATATCACAGGCCTGATATAAATTAATGTATTATATTTAAAGCACACAAATAATACAAACAAGATATAGTTGAGTATTGATGTTTTAGGCTTTTTAACAATTACTTGTGATTTTAACATCCGTGCTAACATCCGTGCTAACATCCGTGCTAACCTGTTAGCATCCGTGCTAACATCCGTGCTAACCTGTTAGCATCCGTGCTAACATCCGTGCTAATATCCGTGCTAACCTGTTAGCATCCGTGCTAAACTGTTAGCATCCGTGCTAACCTGTTAGCATCCGTGCTAACCTGTTAGCATCCGTGCTAACATCCGTGCTAACCTGTTAGCATCCGTGCCAACATCCGTGCTAACATCCGTGCTAACCTGTTAGCATCCGTGCTAACCTGTTAGCATCCATGCTAAACTGTTAGCATCCATGCTAAACTGTTAGCATCCGTGCTTACTTGTTAGCATCCATGCTAAACTGTTAGCATCCATGCTAAACTGTTAGCATCCATGCTAAACTGTTAGCATCCATGCTAAACTGTTAGCATCCGTGCTAATTTGTTAGCATCCATGCTAAACTGTTAGCATCCGTGCTAACTTGTTAGCATCCATGCTAACATCCGTGCTAACCTGTTAGCATCCGTGCTAACCTGTTAGCATCCGTGCTAACATCCATGCTAACCTGTTAGCACCTGTTAGCATCCGTGCTAACATCCGTGCTAACCTGTTAGCATCCGTGCTAACATCCGTGCTAACCTGTTAGCATCCGTGCTAACATCCGTGCTAACCTGTTAGCATCCGTGATAACATGTTAGCATCTGTGCTAACATCCATGCTAACCTGTTAGTATCTGTGCTTATTTTTTGGGAAAACAAGTTGTCTGTTTAAGTCTGTATATGTTGTAATGGTTTTTGTAATTGTCAAATCATTTAATGAGGAATGTGTCTCTCCACCAATCAGAGCCAGGGGGCGGAGCTACCACCGACCAGTTATTGTTGCTCCATGACCAGCAGGAAGTGTTTGCAGCGGGTGGTCGGGACGCCAGGTGGGGGTGGTGTAATACTACTTTAATACTTAATACTTCAAGTATTCATTGACTCATCTGTCACTTTCTGTGAGTTTCTCAGTGTGTTAATAGAAAAATATGATGTAGTTGATATTTTCTTCCTTGTCTTAGTGTCTATAATGTGATCAGTTGGGGTTGAGCGGTGTATGGGGCACAGCTGATCACTTTCAGAATAGCTTATTTAATATTCATTTGATGTTTTGGTTATTGTTTTATCAGTGAAAGATAGAAATGTTTTTTCTTGTTTAAATCATCGTCTTAATAAGTTTCTTCTGCTTTTCAGCATACCTGTTTATTCTTCAAACATCAGCTCCTATGAAGAGGCACCAGTGTCTGAGGTGTTTCTTGGATTCATGGTCAATGATTTAAATCGTAAATCTTTTCTCACTTTCTCACTCAAGTTTTCTGACATTTCTGGATGTGTTTTGAGCAGGTGAAACCCCAGGTCTCTACATCTGACGTGGAGAAGCTGACTGACGATGCTGCAGAGGTTATTTACTGTCAGAATGTTCAGTGGAAACAGTCCGTTTGGCTGAGGAGATCCTGACTGGTAAAGGAAAGGCTACCAAGGTAAGATGTGGAGGTCACGACCCCCAGGTCGACCTCCGTCAGTGATAGTCCAGGGACAACAGAGGCTACACACACATCAATCACAGGTCTGTCAGGAAATCACATGTGGGAAGTGAAGAGAACAGGACACCCGTTTGTGGAGAAACAAGCCAATCTCCAGGTTAAAATTGTCAGTTTATTAATTTCTGAATAAACGGGTTCTTCATACACGTAGAATCACAAACACTTCATCACTTAACTAAAGCCATTGGTCCATCACATGTTAAACTCAGCTAGATGTCTTTAATGACCAATTAGGATTCACTACTTTAACATATATTCATTAGGATTATTACCATTATGTCATTATTTTTAGGAGAAAGTGTGGAAACGCATTAATGTCGATTCATCCACTGAACGAAGATTTCTGAAGTGAATTTTCACAGTAAAATATAAGTGTTTATCATATTTATTTTTAGGCTGCAGCAGAGGTAGGAATTACCTGGAGCACAGTTTTACGCAGATATGAGGACATCATGGAAAAAACTAAATCCTACATTCTGCGATTTTTCTAATAATATTAAACAATATCAGCATATCAAAAGATTCCTCTGGTCAATGGTCAATAAAACACCAATAATCAGGTGTACAGTAGTTAGTGCACCTTTCTTTTTACATTGCTCAGCATTTGTAGGCTCCAGT
The DNA here is from genome assembly GCA_036785175.1 of Eupleurogrammus muticus. Classification (NCBI taxonomy): domain Eukaryota; kingdom Metazoa; phylum Chordata; class Actinopteri; order Scombriformes; family Trichiuridae; genus Eupleurogrammus; species Eupleurogrammus muticus. Next base: position 182,273 of record JAYKQN010000052.1, on the reverse strand, counting down.
GTTTAACTAACTTAACTTCCATTTTTCCATTTCATTTTTTTTCTTCTTGGAACAAAAGGAGAAAACTGAATAGCTGTTCTCTTACAGTTCCTGTGGTTATGGACATAAAAACATCACTGATTGTGCAAACACATGTGAAACCTTCATATTTATCATCTTTAACGTGTTAGTTTGAGATAAGAAAAACAGCAAAGAGGCTTGAACTTTTACTCATTAAAATCACTGTTAAGTAGTAAAATAATTTAAAAGCCACCAAATAGTATAATAGGAAGTAGTGTCTTCAATATATTAAAAAATACAGACACAATACTTGTTAGCTCGTAATTTAGATTCAAACAAGAGAAATAAAGAAAATCACCAGAAATGGTTTTTAACCCTTAAAAGCCATTTTCTTTAGTTTTTTTTTATGTTTTTCCTGGTTAAACTGGTTTCATTGTTATGTCAGAACCTTAAGAAGGTGCAGGATTAACAGCAGTTAAGTTAAATTTAGGCCCCCAGCAGGACTATGGTGGACCCTGGTGGACCCAGCAGGACCATGGTGGACCCTGGTGGACCCGGCGGGGCCTCCCCTCAGGCCTTGTCCACCGTGGGGCTGTCTGGGACGGTCAGAGACTCCATGGAGCTCTGCTCATTTGGATCCGGCAGCAGCTCCTCTTTGTCACTGGATAAAAGACGACAAATGTGAATCAAACATTAAACAGAAAAAAAAGTGATTACCATATTTTCACGACTATAAGGGCACATTAAAGTCTTCTATTTTATGTGCAGATCGCCCTATGTCTGTATGTAGGGGAAGTGTGGGCATGGATTGTAGATAAAATAACGAGGATGTGCGTTATGCAGAACATCGTTGTTTTAACAACCTGAAAATGGTAAAGAGACACACTGATAAAGCACAGTTTAAACTGAAGGAAATCAGCTACACAGCTGAGTTTAAGACATAAGACAGGTGGTACGAGTTGGAGGAAAGACTGGATCAGTGGATCACAGAGCAGAGACTGGATCAGTGGATCACAGAGCAGAGACTGGATCAGTGGATCACAGAGCAGAGACTGGATCAGTGGATCACAGAGAAAAGACTGGATCAGTGGATCACAGAGCAGAGACTGGATCAGTGGATCACAGAGCAAAGAACGAGTGGGAGAATCGTTCCTATGGTCACCATTCGACTAAAAGCAGTAAAGCAGCAGAAGAAATGAAAATCGAACATTTCCGTCTTGGTGCTTTTGTTTCGGTGCCATTTCTCCATCCAGACCAGGACTACGGTAGCGCAGCAACTTCCAGCGGATTATAACGCATCATTTAGAGGAAAGTGACTCTGATGGTGAAGAAAGTGAAGCTGGCATGTTTGATGGAGATTTAGCTGCTGTTGGAATCAGAAACAGAGGATGAGGACTTTGATGGTTTGATTGATGACATTACCCCGCTCTATTTTTAAATACACACACTTGTGTGCTTGTTTTATCCGTGTGTTTTACCATGTGATGATTAAAAAATGTTAGTACTTTGTAATCAATACTTAAATAAAGAACAACCAAACTCAGTGTGTTAAACATAGTCATGACACACGGAACTGAGACTGAGTCTTTCAGTACGATGCCTTATGGTCGTGAAAATACAGCAAACAAAGTGATTCTCCTCTCGACTGTGACGTCTTCAGGTTGAACTCTTACCTGCCGGAGGACGTGGGGCGGAACAGGTTGCGGCGTCTCAGCGTCATGGCGACGAGCGCCGCCAGCAGCAGTGCGGCGATGGCCGCCAGCGTGACGAAGAGGAAGAGGGCAGCGGGAGGAGCCGAACTGGACCCGCGGCCGCCGGGTATCCCGTGGCCACTGGAGGATCCTGGATGGAGATCAGGTAACACATATGCAGTTTCCCCAGTATTTTTTTTTTCATCTCAAATGCATTTCTGTCATTGTCCACATACATGGAGCATTTTTTAAAATTTTTTTAACTGTCCTAGAATAAAGTGCAATTGCTCCTCCACTACATACAGAGTGTGTGCAGGGAGCATACAGCAAAGAGTATGAGTATGAAGTGTAGACACCAAGTATAGCAGACCCTAAAGTGACACCATGAAAATATTTAACAAGTTGGTCCATATTCCTTTCTTTTTTTTAATTCTCGTATACATTAATGAGGATACAGTGTTATGCAGGGGTGTCCTAACAATTTTCTAGACAAATTATAGTATTTATAGTCACACCAGGGGGTGCGACAGAAAAAAAAATTGAGAAGCACTGACGTAATGAACCTGATCTCCTGGTGCACTTATTTTAAAAAGCTAAAGCTCTTCCTTTTAATAGCTAATCGCAGCCTAAAATTCAGTCAATCAATTTTGGTACACTGGTACACAACTGAACTACATTACATTATCAATCACTGATGATGATGATCACCTTTATCACCGTCCTCGCTGCAGCGGGCCTTGCACTCCTCCACGCTGCCGTGGCGGTTCTTGTTGCCGCGGCAACCTCCGTAGATGAAGGACCGGCAGCTGGCGGTTTCGGAGTCGTAGTAGAACATGGGGAAGGCGGCGCGGCAGGGACCCGGGTCAGGGGTCGACATGCAGTGCTCTGACACATAGGGGATTATTCCATTGATTATTGAAATGATTAAATCAAAGCTGCAGATTGAAGCTAAAATGTCTTTTTTGTCCACAACAAAGATCATCAGTTTACTATAATAGAAGAATAAAGAAACCAGGAAATAGTCAGAGAACAGAAGCTGGAACCAGAGAATTTGGATATTTTCTTCTTTAAAAATGACTCAAATCCATTAATCAATTATCTAAACAGTGTGTAATTAATGTGATGGCTGGAAACCAATCAGCTGCAGCTCTACACCAGGGGTGGAGTGGGTCTCTAAAGTCCAGCAGGAATCTACCCCAGGTTTTTACCAGCCCACCCACAACCACCTTCCATGCATTATTTATACAAACATATTTTTTTCTCGAGTAAATCCCCAGATTATGTAGTCGTTTTTTGTATTTAAATATTCTGCCTGTTCAATGATCTGTCTGCAATTTCTACACATTTAGGAGAAAATTCACAGAAATATGAAATGACCACTAGGTGGCACTAAGCCTATACACATATTATACATAGATATACATATACTATATATGTTTAGCAAGTACATGCTATAAACGTTGGTTAAACCAGTTTAGTACAAATTAGCTCAATGACGCATCATCATTACAGTTGTCATTTTGATTTCCACTGCGACTTTAGTCAACTCTAAACTTGGAGTTAAAATAAACTAATGTCAGTTTGTCCCTTTTTCATCACTTTTCCAGGTTCTTCTTTCCTGTTTTTTATTGAACGTAACTCATCAACATCCAGTTTTGACTTTTAGAAACCTGAGATGTGGAGAATTTACAATGAAGTGATGACACATGTTTAATGATGGAGATCCTGGAACTTCCGTTATTTCTGCAGATTTGGTGCAGATTTATGGAATTTATTGACATGCACAAGCACTTTATATAATGTTATTAAGTACATTTTGATAAACTTAGACTAAATTAATATAAAACATTATAGCCTGAAGTCTTTCACTCACCACTAGAAACATGTTTAATGGATGAAGATCCTGGAACTTTCTGTATTTGTGTTATATGTCAAAAAAACGTTTCTTATTTGGGCAAAAAAAAAAAAAAAACTTTGACTTAGACAAAAAACTATCCTAAGTAAACTGTCCATTGTCCTATAAAACATAAAGAGTCTGATCCTTTCTAGAATTAAAGTGATCGATCCAGACGTAGCAGCAGCATCATGGTGGCTGGAATTTAGTACAAATTATAATAATATCATAATAACATAATCTGTGGTATTTACAGCCACTAACTTAATAGAGTTTAGAAGCAGACAGTTTTAACACAGAAAACACGAATTAGTTGTTTATTACAACGAGCTCTTTTCCTGTGTAACTCGTACCTTTAAAGTCTGCTTCGACCTGGTCTTCGGGTGCAGTTTTCTTGGAGGAGGGCAGCACAGTGACTGCAGGAGGAGACAGAGGTTACACACACACACACACACACACACACACACACACACACACGCACGCACGCACGCACGCACGCACGCACGCACGCCACTCACCTGTACAGGTAGACACGCAGCTCTCCTTGCTGACGTAGTTGTTCTTGTTCCCCCTGCAGCCGCCGTAGATGAACGGCTGACAGCTGCCCGCCGTGCTGTTGTAGAACCAGTGGCGAAACGCCGCCCTGCAGGGACCCGCCTTAGGCGCCGCCTCGCACAGCTCTGATTGGATGACACGGTTAATTGATTTGCACTTTTTAATTCCTCCTTTTTCCCCCTCTTGGTCGTTGGGTTAAAGTCACACACACGTTTCTGTTTGCTCCACACAGGAGTCTGACTTCTTTAAGAGGGTTCGATATTTAATAGAAAACTCCCTCAGCCAATCAGAGATGGCGATTCACGCCTTGTCAGATCTAGTCTTGTGAACGCAGTAACTGCACCTGATTGGACCGTTTGGTTTTCAGCAGAGGATCCGACACCCGGAGCCAGCAGGAATGGGACTGACTGGTCAGGACGGGTTTAACCATGAACGCACTGAAGCCACTAGTGGCCACATGGTGGAATTACACCCATGTATAATTAACGCAATCTTTTTGTCTAAGTAAATGAAATATTAAATCTGGATGAAGCCCCAGATTAGGCAGTACTTTTTTGTGTGGAAATCCTCCACCTGTTCCACGATCCGTCTGCCATTCCTAAACATGTTCGTAAAATATGACATCTCACCACTAGGTGGCACTATCTATATATACATATATATATTCATTACAAGCTATAAATGTTGAAACAAGGGAATTTTTAACTATTGAACTGAAACTCATAAAGTGGTTTAGTACAAATTAGCTCTAAAACTTATGCTAAATGTTAGTGTGACTTTAGTCAACGTTAAACCCGTATTAAACTTTCCTTTCATTCCATGGTTTTATCCCAATTTAGGCAAAACGTAAAATATCCTGGGCTTGATTTAGGACTAAAACTCATTTTAGTCAAAAAACGACATAGGCCAGTTCAAACCCAAAACAGGAAAGTTCTCAAAAACGTAAAAGACAATATTTCTAACACTTTTTATACGTTTCTCTAATACTTTTTAGATGTTTACCATTATGTAGATAATCCGCTAAACTGCAGTTTGATTACATTTTTCCATTTTAACTCTGTACACTCTGAGCTTTGCAGAAAAAATGTTGAAATGAAAAGCATTCTGAAATAATCTGGAGGAAATAAGATTAGCATGAAAAACATCTTTAAAAGGAGAGAGAGGGAAAAAAATTGGGACATACCAGCAAATTTCTCAGACGGCATTTCTGTGGGAGAGAGAACATTTAATTACTCAGATTCCACACGAAGAAACGCTCCAACTTCTTACTGAGCTACAGTCACTGCTGTTTTCACCTTTTTTCTCAGTGACATTTTTCTCTTCAGGCTCAGCAGCAGATTCCTGAGGCTGATCTGGACCAGCAGGAAAAAGGTCGTCAAGATTCAATAAGAGTAAAACTACCTAATAGGTACTACTAAAAGGTTCTGATGAGAGTACTTGTACCACACATTAAAGCAGGTTACCTGAGTTTAAGGCTGGGCCCATTCGAGCCCGTTTAACAGGACGTTCAGAAGGAGCCGGGGTCGACTCGTCAGGGAGGACTGGACCTGGACACAGTACCACAGATTATACTGGTAAACTACAGATTATACTGGTAAACTACAGATTATACTGGTAAACCACAGATTATACTGGTAAACCACAGATTATACTGGTCCATCACAGATTATACTGGTAAACCACAGATTATACTGGTAAACTACAGATCATACTGGTAAACCACAGATCATACTGGTAAACTACAGATTATACTGGTAAACCACAGATCATACTGGTAAACTACAGATTATACTGGTAAACTACAGATTATACTGGTAAACTACAGATTATACTGGTAAACTACAGATTATACTGGTCCATCACAGATTATACTGGCAAACAACAGATTATTTTGGTCCATTACAGATTATATCGGTAAACCACAGATCATACTGGTCAATCACAGATTATACTGGTAAACTACAGATCATACTGGTTAATCATTTATTATATTGGTAAACTACAGATTTTACTGGTCCATCAAAGATTATACTGGTAAATCACAGATTATACTGATAATCCACAGATTATACTGGTAAAACAATCACAGACTATACTATCACAGATTAAATGGTGAAGTTAGACTACAGTGGTCTATAGATTAAAAATTTAGTCACAGATTGCAAAAAAAAAAAAATCAGACTATAGCAGTCGATTACAGATTACACTGGTCTGACACAGATTAATGGTGAAATTACAGAATTCAGTGGCCAGTTCAAGACTGCAGATTACAACTGTCACTCTTAGATTACACCCAATCAATTACCAAATACAAGTGTCAATTACAGATTAAATGGAGAAATTATAGATTACACCAGTCAGTGACACTTTATTGACAGAGGTATTTGCAGAAATGGGCTGAAACTCCTGTGTTGGAAACAGGATGGTTTATGATGCAGTGGTTTGTGTTAGTGACTAAAAGATTGTTGGTGAACCTGAGTGTTTTCTCAAGGAGAGGGAGTGTTCGTTTAATGACATACAGTCCTCTAATTCCCCAGAATCAACACACACACACACACACACACACACACACACACACACACACACACACACACACACACACACACACACACACACACACACACACACACACACACACACACACACACACACACACACACACACACACACACACACACACACACACACACACACACACACACACCCCTGTTTAAAGAAAGATTTCCTGACTTTTAAGCCTCTCTGTAGGATGAAACTACTCACACACACACTGTGGTGGAGCCAAAGATTCGAACCACCAACCCTGTGATTAGCTCGACCAGCTCTACCTCCTGAGCCACATCTTTCACCCCCCATGACTCTGCATTTGTGACACAAACACCAGCTCCCTGTTAGAAACGTGTTAATTCAGTCGACTCATCTCAGCATCATAACGACACAAAAACAACGAAAAACTTAAAATGATTTTTTCCCCCTTCGTGTGATTTCAGGTGTGATCAGATCAGGACTCACAGAACCGGTTTCACCACAGGAACCCAACCCTGGTGGCCTCAGGTAACATGTTTACTCAGTTTTTCTTGGAGATTTATTACAACCATAAATATGTTCCGATATTCACAAAACTGCGATTCATGGGAATGTTTTTGATTTTGGTGAGTGTCTGTAACAGTAGTGATAAATGATCCATTAAACACATCAGAAACCTCAAAGTTCAGCCTTTTTTAATGTAAACTGTCAGTAGATAGAAGCATCTAATAATGTACCACTATCAACTACTATATGTTTCTATTCATAAATGAACAGTATAATAAAATACACCAGTACAAATATGTCTTCACAGGAGAAGCTATAAACACTAAACACTAAAACGCTCTCTATTCATACTATTACTTTTAAAGCAAATACCATGTTTTATCCATTTCATTGTCTAAATGTAAAAAAAAAACATTTCACTACTGATCCAGTAGCAGGTCAACATAGTATAAATTATGTGACAACAAGACTAAATGCAGATTATAAGAGGTGTATGGTTGGAGACCGATGAGGCATCAAGTCAACCCAGTTTGTAGCTGCAGAGCGAATACTTGACCTCTGACCTCCACCATTAGCCACCCCCCCACCGCTGAAACAGCAGGCTCTGTGGCGCAATGGATAGCGCATTGGACTTCTAGTCAGCACTGGATGCAAGGTGGAGCAGTGATTCAAAGGTTGTGGGTTCGAGTCCCACCAGAGTCGACTTTTGAGTCGAATATTTGAACCAACAACAAACAGAATGAAGAGTGGATGAGGAACAACAGAACACTAACTATACATCTAATAAATCTACTCAACCAGACCTTTCTGACACGTTTGTGTGATTAGGAGTTTCATAGTTGTGATTGACTTTTTTTCTTATTGGACAGTGATGGTTTAGATTCTACCACAATACCTGAAAGCAGCTTTGTACTCTCCTTCAGACAGAATGTCATGGTGGGAGGTGATGATAGCCTGAAGCTTTTCATTATATCACCAGTCAGACACCTTTGACACTCAGACATCTACCTACAGTCAGAAACAGACCTCACAATCAGAAATCTACCTCACTGTTACTAACATGCCTACAATCAGTCTGCTTTACAGTCAGACATATACCTCACACTTAGACACCTACAACCAGAACTCTAACTCAATGTTAGAAACGTGCAGAGTGTCAGAATCCTGACAGCCAGAAACCTACCTACAGTCATATACCTCACATTTAGACATCTACCCATGATCAGAACCCTAACTCAATGTTAGGACCATGCCTAGAGTCAGAATCCTACTAATAGTCAGAAACCTATTTACAGTGACAGTCACAAACCTACATAAAATCAGGCATATACCTCACATTTAGACAGTCAGAAACAGACCTCACAGTCAGAAACAGACCTACAGTCAAACGCATACCTACAGTCAGAAACCTATTTACAGTGACATTGACAGTCACAAACCTACATAAAGTCAGGCATATACCTCACATTTAGACATCTACCTACAACGAGAAACAGACCTCAGAGAATCCTGACAGTCAGAAACAGACCTCACAATCAGAAATCTATCTCACTGTTAGAAACATGCCTACAATCAGAATCCTACCAACAGTCCGAAACCTACCTATAGTCACAGACTTACATTAATCAGACATATACCTCACATTTAGACATCTACCTACAACCAGAAACAAACCTCACAATCAAACCTGCCTAGAGTCAGATTCTACTAATAGTCAAAATCTACCTAGAGTCAAATCTACAGTCATGAACCTACGTAGAATCAGACACTTACCACACATTTAGATACCTACCTACAATCAGAACCCTACCTCATTGTTAGAAACCCCCCGTATCAGAATCCTGACAGTCAGAAACATACCTAGAGTCACATCTACGATCACAAACCTACATACAGTTGTAAATCCACATTGATTGGCAGGCAGACAGATCTCTATTGGGACTCTGACGCGGTCATTGTTGTCTCAGTTAAACATGAACTGACACAGATTTTATCTTCAACTTCAGAGAAGTCTGTCTGGGAAAATAAGCAGCTGACAGAGAGAAACCACTACAGGCTAGACTCTTTGTCACGTTCACCTTAAGAGTTCTACAAGTAACAGGAAGCAGGACTAGAAAAGCACCTGTTGAATGAATCATTTTGTCTAGAATGTCATTTTTCCATGATCAACATAGAAGTTGTTAGTTTTCTTGCTGCAGAACTGATCTTACCTGAGACGCCTTTGCAGGAAGACTCGCACTCCTCCCTGGAGCCGAAGTTGTTCCCGTTGGCGCCGCAGCCGCCGTACACAAAGCTGCGGCAGCTCTGGTTGGTCGCGTCGTAGTAAAACTTGGGGAAGGCTGCGCGGCACCAGCCCACCTTCATCGGCAGGCGGCAGCGTACTGGAGGAAGAGGAGGAATTACAATCACTGGTAAAGCATCATCCATGATTACTGTTTAACTGGTTAACTTGGTCATTTTTTAGATTTGGAGTAGTTGTTTCCAAGTGGCTCCAATCTAATTCTCCCTGGATTTGGAGTTTTTCCTTGTCTGGTGTGAGCTCAGTGTGGAAACGTTTGTGAGACGATAAAGGAGTCTGATCGTTGAAGGTCATGTGACCTGGCCTCGGACCCGACTGCTAACAGGCGACCCGGATTGGACTCTGTGGGTCCTGGTCTTGATCGGAGTGTTTGATTCGGTATCGGCTGATTGTCTCCAACACTCACACTTCTAGTCGAAGGTTTGAAGCTGTGATGTCACAACTATAACCCCCCTGCACCACCCTGCAGTTATTTAATTCAGCCAATCAGAGGAGATGCTCGTTAATATTAATGAGACACACACAGAATGATCAGTTCTGTCCTTAAAAGCCCATATTTCTTGTTGGTGACGTCATAACGTTAATTAAACCAGTAACTCTGTGGAACTTTTTTATATTGTTGGTTTTATATGCATTTGTGTTTCTATACAAATCAATTTCAAAAAATACCTTCCTATTAATTTCTAATTAATGGATGGATTGCTGCATCTCTCCAATTAAACTCAGATCAAACACAATCTGTCAAACTCTTCACATTAGAACATCTGAATGTAAACGTTCATAAATATCCAATAATTGAAGCTTCTCTCTCAGGATCTCAGACTACAAACTGTTTGTGTCACAGCTGGTGAAGTTGTGAGCTTCCAGGAAACTGGACTGACCGGTCCGACCTGTAGATTCAACATTAACATCTCCAACAACAGCGGAAGCAAGAGCTGTGACTCAGACTCTACCCGTGCAGGTGAGTTTTTTTATTTTGGTACAACTGCACCAAATTAAACAGTAATGGTAAACTTAAAACAGCATAAACCAACTGAACAAACAAATAGAGGCCTTATAATTAATCTATAATAATGTTCTTTCATTAAGTCTAACCTCATTAGTGTCCTGACTGTGTTTCCTATTCATTTTATAATGTAATATAATGTCTGACCAAGTGTTCAGTTTACTGTGAACTGAGACAAATGGAAACTTTAAATCTTCACATGTTCCATTTCTCACATTAAAAACCAAAAACGCAGATAAACCCGTCAGTGAAACAGGAAGTGTTCGTCCTGCAGGGTTAAACCATTAAAAGGAGCTGGTGTGGCTTCAGGTTTCAGTCCCACCCCCATGACCCCTCCTGGACCAGGACTCCCCGGCTCTGGTTTACACGACAAAGGGAAACGTGTCGGAGTCATTTCACCAAACCAGGAAACGACTGAAAACCTGCCAATCAGGACCAACCAGTCGCTGCTGGGACTTAATTTAATGTTCACACACAGACTCTGATTAAGCCTCTACTGGGCATAGACAGAATATGTGTGTATTACCTAAAATGGCCTCAATAACATATATATAAAAATACAGTTTCAGGATAGGTGGATGCTATGTGAGTTAATTTGACTCCATTGAACTAGGAATTTTCCATATATTTATTCTATATCTATTTTCTAAATTAAGTTCTAAAATAAATGTAAAGTGTATATTATATATATATATATATTTATATATGGGTGAAAATTGTACACAATTCTGATTAGACAATGATGCCCACATCTCAAAAGGGACTGGTCATGTGACTTTATAAAGTATGCCCTTCAAAATAAAAGCCCCCCTTTCAAACCTAATTGTAAAAACCTGTGTTTTTTTTTACTGAAGATAGAGTAATTGTCACAGAAAGGCAGCCGTATGCTATACATGGTTAATGGAGACGATGCATTTACGACATAAAGTCAGTGTGAGATGTTGCGGTTTTCTGTGATTCCTTCCTGTTTTATTATATTCTATTAACTTCCTTATAATAGTGAATTTTATTTAAAAATGTCCTTTCAGGACACCCAAGTTTGCTGCCCAAAGGTAAAAAAAAACTGAGGGAACCATGCAAATAGTCTTGAGTTTAGATTTAATTATGGGATATATAAGTGTCAGAGCTGCAGATGTCAATAAATAAAACTCCATTTTATTCAGTTTCAGCTGCACAACATTTACTCCAGAGTCCAGATAATTAAGATTATTAGACATCACGCTGTTCTCTAAAGCGTTTTAGACGCTGCTGATCGTATAAAGAAGTGAGTTCAGCAACTCATCTGCAGCCGAGAAGGGAACAGAAGAGAAAATCGACCATGGAAACGATTGTCCTCCACACGCTTCCGTAAAAACCAGGAGGGAACAGAAGTGGTCTGAGTTTCAGTATCAACATCAACTGAATAAAAGGAAGAGAAACAACCCTCCACCACGTGAGGAGTTCAGCTCAGATCACAGAAAAATTAAGGATAAATCGATGTGATGATTAGTTAATGTGAGGTAAAGTCTATAATCTAAACGTGTTGGTTTTAACATCATTAAAACCCTCAACGATTAGTTGATTAATCACCAGCTATTTTCTTCTTTAGAGGAAAATGTCTAAATTATCAGGTATCAACTTCTCAAATCTGATTATTTCCTAGTTTCTTTAATCTTCTATAATAATTATTTTGCATCAATTTATTGTTAAGTTATTATTTATTGTTAAGTTATAAGAAAAAAAATGATTTTTTTTTTCATTTCTAAATTCTATATTGATATTATTTGATATTTATTATGAGAGTCACAAATGTGAGAAAACAATTTATTCCTGTTTTTCTTAAAGCAAGTTGAAGTTTAAGTGTAAAAACTAAATGTTGCTTCATATCGAGTTTTTAAAACCAAGAAGCGACAGCAAAAGAAGTTCAGAAAAGATCATTTAAAAAAAACATGTAAACTTAACATGAATCCTGATGATTAATGTATTGATGCATCTCCATCATCATGACACTAAATAAAACTGTTTGTCAGCTGAACTTTATTTTGAAAGAACTCGTACATTTTAAAACACTGAGGAAATTCATCGATTTCTTGTTTAGTTAAATTAATAAAATCTCATTTTATTGGTTTTAATGCGGATAAAACTCTTTATATTATTACATTTGATATCAAATGAGAGATTATTGATTTTTATAGACCAAGTTTCTTTGCATCTGATCATCAGGCTGAGTGGAGCCTCGTATCGATCACTGATTGATTGATTGATTAATTGATTGATTGATTGATCCATAGTTACCGGTGTCGGTTTCCTTGCCCAGGGCGACCGGGACGTGCGGCTTCTCCGGGTCCTGGTGGGTCCAGGTCTCTCCGGGGTCCCCCTTCCTGCGGTAGACCTGGAACTGCGTGCTGGGCTCCAGGACGCACGCGCCCCGCCGCGTCCCGCAGCCGACCAGCGTGCACTGCGCGGCTCCGTCCGCCGGGAACCCGACCAGGACCAGGTCGCAGCGCGGGTCCGCGCAGCACGCGGCCCGGCAGCGCTCCGGGTCCGGCTCGGACTCCCCCAGAACCCGGGCCCCGGCGGCCAGCGACGCATGCAGGTCCAGACCCTGACCCGGATCCGTGGACCGGTCCCACTCACAGAACCGGGCCAGACCGGACCAGACCAGCAGAAACAGGGCCAGGAGGCGCAGCACGAGCCGCATCGTTGTGGACTTCAAGGGCAGAACTGGACCTGAAGTCAAACAAAGTAAAACTCCAAACTCTAAACCAGGATAAACGAGGTTAAATAGATCCGATTAGAAGCGCGTGGACGTCAGCTGCGACAACTCAGATCCACTTCCTTGTTTTGGGGCTTTTTGTTGTCGCCTGAAACTCACCTGAGCGACAGGTGAGGTCATCGAGTGGCCACGCCCCCATACGCGCCCACACGCCTACGTCATGACTCCGACGCCTCATAATGAATCACGTCAATATATCATTATTATATAAGTGATTGTTTTAAGAGGTTTGCTGCAAGTTTTTTTTTTTTATTTCATCATCAATTTAATCTTTATTCCTTTATTCTTTATTTGAAATCTGTATTCTACAGTTTTAAGAAGCATTCATCAGGTCTCTCAAATTGTGCATTTTGTGTTCATGTTGGCTTCTTGTCATTTAAAATTTATTTTTTACAAAAATCATGATTTCGTGCAATTTCTTGACAATAAGTGTCAAATGTCTACATGAGTATTTATACTGCTGTGATGCTATTTAAATGTAATGTTAGTGAGGGGACCATAAAGACAAAACAAACAAAAAAATAGGAATTGATTATTGTCAGTAAACATGATTCAAAAGAAAAAACTCTATTTATTACAGCTGTACATTTATTTGTATTTTATTTCTTCCACGACAAATAAAAAAAATGTGGTACATACTAAATAAAAACTACATATTCTGTAGGAACATCAAACACCACCCATGAACATAAAGCTACCTTTTGTTATAAAACAGCTAATTGTAATACATACTTATATATATATAACTATAAAACTGCTGCCTCTACATCCTCATCCTACTAAATGCCTTTTTTCTAAAATACTGTATTATCCACCAGAACCGCTAGGGGCGCTGTAGAATAACTGAATACGGAAGTAAAGAGGAAGTTTTTTCGGCTGTTTAGCCTCTGATTGGTCAAAACGTTCTTACAAAGCATTCTGGGAAATATATTTGATTATTCTAGCGGGTTTTAACTGTATTTTTTTTACCATGGCTGTTCTGTTATGTGTGAATAGTTTTGTTGAAATATGAGTCAGTTTGGCAATAGAACAAAACAAAAGAACGACCTGCAGATTATTTTCTACCTTTGCAGGTAACTTTATACATTACGCTTCTCGTGCTCACTTATTGGTGTTTTTATATTTCCTCACGCGCATTTACAAGTAAAAAGACAATAAAAACAGACATGGCGCATTTTTCTCGGCAAAACGCTAACTTTGCATTTTGATTCAAGTGTCATTTTGTGCTTTTACAAATAACTGCAATGTTTTTATGAATAATTATTTTATAATAATGCTGCAATCAATAATTACCACCTATCACGTTAGCTAGGACTTTATTGATCCCACAACGGGGAAATGTGCTCGATACTGCAGCTGAGCACAGGTGTGAAAGTCATTTCTAATTCTAAAATGTCTAAATTCTCTGGATCCAGCTTCTGTTCTCTGATTATTTTCTGGTTTCTTTACTCTTCTATAACAGTAAACTGATGAAAAACGACATTTTAGGTCGAATCTGCAGCTTTAACAGAAAATTGATCCACATTTTACACAGTTTTATGAACCAAACGAGTAATTGATTCATCATTTTAATAGTAAATGGATGAATCCACTGTTAGTTACAGCTAAATTATCTTGTCTGTTAGTCTGAAACAACTCTGTGTTTTATTAATTATTATTTATTCATAAATCAATCAGGCCACTAATTTATTATTTTTTTTAATTGGGAGCTTGACATTAGGATTTTTTTTCCTACATTAAGCTGAATTGACTCCTATTCGTTTGTGAGTCTTAAAAGATTCAGTCTCAGTTCTGTGTGTCATTACTTTATTTAATACACACATAAGGCACCAAACACAGATATATACACACATAGATATATACACAAATAGAGCGGAAGCTAAACTGAGTTTGGTTGTGCTTTATTTAAGTATTGATTACAAAGTTCTAACATTTTTAATCATCACATGATAAAACACACGGATAAAACAAGCACACAAGTGTGTGTATTTAAAAATAGAGCGGGGTAATGTCATCAATCAAACCATCAAAGTCCTCATCCTCTGTTTCTGATTCCAACAGCAGCTAAATCTCCATCAAACATGCCAGCTTCACTTTCTTCACCATCAGAGTCTCTTTCCTCTAAATGATGCGTTATAATCCGCTGGAAGTTGCTGCGCTAACGTAGTCCTGGTCTGGATGGAATAATCTCAGCAGAAAACTCAGCTGCATCTTCTTGACCTGTCAGAGCTCGTTTTCCAGCTTCCTCCACTTGCAAACCATCGATTCATTCATCTCTTAAATTCTCTTGCGGCTGCTGAATTTCCATGTTCCTCCACGTAGCTGATTTCCTTCAGTTTAAACTGAGCTTTATCAGCGTGTCTCTTTACCATTTTCAGGTTGTTAAAACAACGATGTTCTGCATAACGCACATCCCCGTTATTTTATCTACAATCCATGCCCACACTTCCCCTACATACAGACATAGGGAGCACCAACATTTTGAAGAAAATAGAAGACTTTAATGTGGCCTTATAGTTGTGAAAATACGGTAGATTGTGTACAATAAGTAAAGATCTGTTCTACAGTTTGTTTGTTTTTTTTCAGGTATGCAGGGGGTAAAAGCAAAGCCTGGAGCCAACGTGGTTCCACTCCACCGTCTCCATGATCCTGTTGTGGCAGAAACCTGACCTCAAGTCCAGTGGTTCCGTCTTCTTCTTCAGACAGAACCGCTCACATGAACGCTACCAGCACCCATCCTTCAGAGGACGAGTGCGGCTGAGCGACGCTTCATCCCTGGGGGGCGTCCCCGCTGGCGACTCCGGAACCTTTGAGTGCTACGTTGGAGGAGGAAGAGGAAGAGGCAACAGCGGCCCAGACCTCAGGAACAACCTCACCCTGAAGTCTATGAGTGAGTGACTATGAAGACAAGACGTCACCTGTGTGACTCACCGACTGACTCCTCCCACCTGTTTCTGCTCCACAGGTGAAACTGACGGACAGATGACAGACGGAGGAGAGAAGGGCGGCATCAATCCAGCCCTGGTCGCTGGCCTCTCGGTTCCTGTGCTGCTGATCGGTTTGGTTGGTTGTGTCGTCTGGAGAAATCTTCACAAATTGAAGCACAGTTCACGCCGTAGTCTTTCAGGAGAGTATTGTAATAAAAATACTGCACAACGGGTGATTTAAGGCCAGTGGGAGTACTGTTGTGTGCCTGTATCATGGGAGTGTGTGTGTTCCCCGTTATAATGGGGATATATGAGTATGGGTATGAATCACGTTTGGCAAGATGAGGAACTTTTTAAAATACAGTTTTAAGAATCATTTATCAGGTCTCTCAAAAAGTACATTTTGTGTTCACAATGGTTTCTTGTCGTTTAAAAAAAAAATCATTTGTCTTTTTTTTTTTTTTGGAACTAGAACTGTCTATAAGAATATTTGTGCTCCTGTAATGTAATGTGGGAGGACCATGAAGATAAAGAGAAAAATGGAAATAGACTTTTTCAGATTTTATTCCAATGCCAAAGACACAATAATAACCAACATGTCTTATTGTTATCTGACGACACTTACTGTTTTGTGTGTTTTTGGCACAAAATGTCAAATGGTGTAAATGGTGGAAATGAATGATGCTTATAAATTATAAATATTTAATTTAGCTGGGATTACTAAAACTACTTAACATCCTGTGTTTAAATTATTTGAAAGCAGATTGTTGAAGTAAATAGTATATATGATTATAGTTATATTTGTTATATATTTATATCCTGAGTCTTTATTTGGTCTATTTTAAGGGGGAACAAATATGGAAGACATTCTTTACCAACTGGAATTAGGAGAGAAGTGACTGCATTTATAGAGATTTAGATGTAATGTATTTAAATTGTTTTGTTGGTTATTTGCATTTGTAAAATTAAATGATTGTTAAAAAAATAAACTTTTTGTTTTTAAACAATCTCATTCTCATACATCGTGTCTTTTTTCCCACTAATAAAATAGGAGAACCAGTTAATGTTGTGAATGAATATTCAATATTCAACCAACCTATTGACGTACACATCATAAAATAGAAAAGGTCTGGTTCATTATTCCTGAACACATCTGCATTTAACATGGAAGCAGCAGGTTTACACAATCAAATATATCATGAATCATTTTTTTATTAATGATGTAATATTTGTCCCTGAGATTCCAAAGTGTCTATTTAGAACGAGTTTAACTATTTCACTCGAGTGGTTCCCAATTTGTGTTTTAGAGCTGATTCTATGTTCCTTTATGTCAAATATAAATCTCAAACGCTGTGGAATAAATGAGGGAAAACGGCTCCTTATCAAAAGACTCTAAGCAGCCGAAATGCAGCGGCACTAGGACCCAGCAGGCTCCATCCACGATGCCTTCAAGGACTCCTCGTAAACTTCTGCATCGCACTAGTGTCGCTGTTTTGGAAAACCTGTAGAATTATTACAGAAGGTACCAGAAAACACACATAGAGCAGGTATAAATACCGATACATATATCCTCATTAATTTATGTCCTTAAAATTAATTTATATGTGTTTATTTATGTACATTTATTGATAAACTTTCAATAATAAACATACATATGTTAATTTAAAATTGATTAATATACATTCATTAATACTCCTTCCGTATTGGTAAGTACCTAAGTATGTTAACTCAAATAATGTACTTAACTACAATGTAAGAGTACTTGTACATTACCTGAGTATTTACCATAGAACAGTGTCTACATCAGGGGTCACCAACCCTGGTCCTGGAGGGTTACGGGTGGTGGAGGTTTTGTTCAAGCAGTAACACTTGACTATAGTATGACGTATTTTGAGCATGTTGCCCAAAAAACGTCATACTATAATATGTCGCCCAAAAAAGGTCATACTATAATATGTCGCCCAAAAAAGGTCATACTATAGTATGTCGCACAAAAAAGGTCATACTATACTATGTCGCTCAAAAAAGGTCATACTATAGTATGTCGCTCAAAAAAGGTCATACTATACTATGTCGCTCAAAAAAGGTCATACTATAGTATGTCGCTCAAAAAAGGTCATATTATACTATGTCGCTCAAAAAAGGTCATATTATACTATGTCGCTCAAAAAAGGTCATACTATACTATGTCGCTCAAAAAAGGTCATACTATAGTATGTCGCACAACAAAGGTCATACTATAGTATGTCGCACAAAAAAGGTCATATTATACTATGTCGCTCAAAAAAGGTCATATTATACTATGTCGCTCAAAAAAGGTCATACTATAGTATGTCGCTCAAAAAAGGTCATATTATACTATGACGCCCAAAAAAGGTCATACTATAGTATGTCGCTCAAAAAAGGTCATACTATAGTATGTCGCTCAAAAAAGGTCATATTATACTATGTCGCTCAAAAAAGGTCATACTATAGTATGTCGCACAACAAAGGTCATACTATAGTATGACGCCCAAAAAGGTCATACTTTACTATGTCCCCCAAAAAAGGTCATACTATAGTATGTCGCTCAAAAAAGGTCATATTATACTATGTCGCTCAAAAAAGGTCATACTATAGTATGTCGCCCAAAAAAGGTCATACTATACTATGTCGCACAAAAAAGGTCATACTATAGTATGTCGCTCAAAAAAGGTCATACTGTAGTATGTCGCACAAAAAAGGTCATACTATAGTATGTCGCTCAAAAAAGGTCATACTATAGTATGTCGCCCAAAAACGGTCATACTATACTATGTCGCACAAAAAAGGTCATACTATAGTATGTCGCTCAAAAAAGGTCATACTATAGTATGTCGCCCAAAAAAGGTCATACTATACTATGTCGCCCAAAAAAGGTCATACTATACTATGTCGCACAAAAAAGGTCATACTATACTATGTCGCCCAAAAAAGGTCATACTATAGTATGTCGCCCAAAAAAGGTCATACTATAGTATGTCGCCCAAAAAAGGTCAAACTATAGTATGTCGCTCAAAAAAGGTCATACTATAGTATGTCGCCCAAAAAAGGTCATACTATACTATGTCGCCCAAAAAAGGTCATACTATACTATGTCGCCCAAAAAAGGTCATACTATACTATGTCGCCCAAAAAAGGTCATACTATACTATGTCGCCCAAAAAAGGTCATACTATACTATGTCGCCCAAAAAATGTCATACTATACTATGTCGCCCAAAAAAGGTCATACTATACTATGTCGCCCAAAAAAGGTCATACTATACTATGACGCACAACAAAGGTCATACTATAGTATGTCGCCCAAAAAAGGTCATACTATAGTATGTCGCACAAAAAAGGTCATATTATACTATGTCGCTCAAAAAAGGTCATATTATACTATGTCTCTCAAAAAAGGTCATACTATAGTATGTCGCTCAAAAAAGGTCATATTATACTATGACGCCCAAAAAAGGTCATACTATAGTATGTCGCTCAAAAAAGGTCATACTATAGTATGTCGCTCAAAAAAGGTCATATTATACTATGTCGCTCAAAAAAGGTCATACTATAGTATGTCGCCCAAAAAAGGTCATACTATACTATGTCGCACAAAAAAGGTCATACTATAGTATGTCGCTCAAAAAAGGTCATACTGTAGTATGTCGCACAAAAAAGGTCATACTATAGTATGTCGCTCAAAAAAGGTCATACTGTAGTATGTCGCACAAAAAAGGTCATACTATAGTATGTCGCTCAAAAAAGGTCATACTATAGTATGTCGCCCAAAAAAGGTCATACTATACTATGTCGCACAAAAAAGGTCATACTATAGTATGTCGCCCAAAAAAGGTCATACTATACTATGTCGCACAAAAAAAGGTCATACTATAGTATGTCGCCCAAAAAAGGTCATACTATACTATGTCGCACAAAAAAAGGTCATACTATAGTATGTCGCCCAAAAAAGGTCATACTATACTATGTCGCACAAAAAAGGTCATACTATAGTATGTCGCCCAAAAAAGGTCATACTATACTATGTCGCCCAAAAAAGGTCATACTATAGTATGTCGCCCAAAAAAGGTCATACTATACTATGTCGCCCAAAAAAGGTCATACTATACTATGTCGCCCAAAAAAGGTCATACTATACTATGTCGCCCAAAAAAGGTCATACTATACTATGTCGCCCAAAAAAGGTCATACTATAGTATGTCGCTCAAAAAAGGTCATACTATAGTATGTCGCCCAAAAAAGGTCATACTATACTATGTCGCCCAAAAAAGGTCATACTATACTATGTCGCCCAAAAAATGTCATACTATACTATGTCGCCCAAAAAAGGTCATACTATAGTATGACGCCCAAAAAGGTCATACTATACTATGTCGCCCAAAAAAGGTCATACTATAGTATGACGCCCAAAAAGGTCATACTATACTATGTCCCCCAAAAAAGGTCATACTATAGTATGACGCCCAAAAAGGTCATACTTTACTATGTCCCCCAAAAAAGGTCATACTATAGTATGTCGCTCAAAAAAGGTCATATTATACTATGTCGCTCAAAAAAGGTCATACTATAGTATGTCGCCCAAAAAAGGTCATACTATACTATGTCGCACAAAAAAGGTCATACTATAGTATGTCGCTCAAAAAAGGTCATACTATAGTATGTCGCCCAAAAAAGGTCATACTATACTATGTCGCTCAAAAAAGGTCATACTATAGTATGTCGCCCAAAAAAGGTCATACTATACTATGTCGCTCAAAAAAGGTCATACTATAGTATGTCGCCCAAAAAAGGTCATACTATACTATGTCGCACAAAAAAGGTCATACTATAGTATGTCGCCCAAAAAAGGTCATACTATACTATGTCGCCCAAAAAAGGTCATACTATAGTATGTCGCCCAAAAAAGGTCATACTATACTATGTCGCCCAAAAAAGGTCATACTATAGTATGTCGCCCAAAAAAGGTCATACTATACTATGTCGCCCAAAAAAGGTCATACTATACTATGTCGCCCAAAAAATGTCATACTATACTATGTCGCCCAAAAAAGGTCATACTATAGTATGTCGCTCAAAAAAGGTCATACTATACTATGTCGCCCAAAAAAGGTCATACTATACTATGTCGCACAAAAAAGGTCATACTATAGTATGTCGCCCAAAAAAGGTCATACTATACTATGTCGCCCAAAAAAGGTCATACTATACTATGTTGCTCAAAAAAGGTCATACTATACTATGCCGCCCAAAATAGGTCATACTATAGTATGTCGCTCAAAAAAGGTCATACTATACTATGTCGCACAAAAAAGGTCATACTATAGTATGTCGCCCAAAAAAGGTCATACTATACTATGTCGCCCAAAAAAGGTCATACTATACTATGTCGCCCAAAAAAGGTCATACTATACTATGTCGCCCAAAAAAGGTCATACTATAGTATGTCGCTCAAAAAAGGTCATACTATAGTATGTCGCCCAAAAAAGGTCATACTATACTATGTCGCCCAAAAAATGTCATACTATACTATGTCGCCCAAAAAAGGTCATACTATAGTATGTCGCTCAAAAAAGGTCATACTATACTATGTCGCCCAAAAAAGGTCATACTATACTATGTCGCCCAAAAAAGGTCATACTATAGTATGTCGCCCAAAAAAGGTCATACTATACTATGTCGCCCAAAAAAGGTCATACTATACTATGTTGCTCAAAAAAGGTCATACTATACTATGCCGCCCAAAATAGGTCATACTATAGTATGTCGCTCAAAAAAGGTCATACTATACTATGTCGCACAAAAAAGGTCATACTATACTATGTCGCCCAAAAAAGGTCATACTATACTATGTCGCCCAAAAAAGGTCATACTATAGTATGTCGCTCAAAAAAGATCATACTATAGTATGTCGCCCAAAAAAGGTCATACTATACTATGTCGCCCAAAAAAGGTCATACTATACTATGTCGCCCAAAAAAGGTCATACTATACTATGTCGCCCAAAAAAGGTCATACTATACTATGTCGCCCAAAAAAGGTCATACTATAGTATGTCGCTCAAAAAAGGTCATACTATACTATGTCGCCCAAAAAAGGTCATACTATACTATGTCGCCCAAAAAAGGTCATACTATAGTATGTCGCCCAAAAAAGGTCATACTATAGTATGTCGCTCAAAAAAGGTCATACTATAGTATGTTGCCCAAAAAAGGTCATACTATAGTAAGTCGCTCAAAAAAGGTCATACTATAGTATGTCGCCCAAAAAAGGTCATACTATAGTATGTCGCTCAAAAAAGGTCATACTATAGTATGTCGCTCAAAAAAGGTCATACTATAGTATGTCGCCCAAAAAAGGTCATACTATAGTATGTCGCTCAAAAAAGGTCATACTATAGTATGTCGCCCAAAAAAGGTCATATTATACTATGTGGCTCAATAAAGTTCATATTATACTATGTCGCTCAATAAAGGTCATACTATAGTATGTCGCCCAAAAAAGGTCATACTATACTATGTGGCTCAAAAAAGGTCATATTATAGTATGTCGCTCAAAAAAGGTCATACTATACTATGTGGCTCAAAAAAGGTCATATTATAGTATGTTGCTCAAAAAAGGTCATACTATACTATGTTGCTCAAAAAAGGTCATATTATACTATGTGGCTCAATAAAGGTCATATTATACTATGTCGCTCAAAAAAGGTCATACTATAGTATGTCGCCCAAAAAAGGTCATACTATACTATGTGGCTCAAAAAATGTCATATTATACTATGTGGCTCAATAAAGGTCATATTATACTATGTTGCTCAAAAAAGGTCATATTATACTATGTGGCTCAAAAAAGGTCATATTATAGTATGTTGCTCAAAAAAGGTCATACTATACTATGTTGCTCAAAAAAGGTCATATTATACTATGTGGCTCAATAAAGGTCATATTATACTATGTCGCCCAAAAAAGGTCATATTATACTATGTCGCTCAAAAAAGGTCATACTATACTATGTCGCCCAAAAAAGGTCATACTATACTATGTCGCTCAAAAAAGGTCATACTATACTATGTCGCTCAAAAAAGGTCATACTATACTATGTCGCTCAAAAAAGGTCATACTATAGTATGTCGCTCAAAAAAGGTCATATTATACTATGTCGCTCAAAAAAGGTCATACTATAGTATGTCGCTCAAAAAAGGTCATACTATACTATGTCGCTCAAAAAAGGTCATACTATAGTATGTCGCACAAAAAAGGTCATACTATAGTATGTCGCCCAAAAAAGGTCATACTATACTATGTCGCTCAAAAAAGGTCATACTATACTATGTCGCCCAAAGGTCATACTAGTATGTCGCTCAAAAAAGGTCATATTATACTATGTCGCTCAAAAAAGGTCATACTATAGTATGTCGCTCAAAAAAGGTCATACTATACTATGTCGCTCAAAAAATGTCATACTATAGTATGTCGCTCAAAAAAGGTCATATTATACTATGTCCCCCAAAAAAGGTCATACTATAGTATGTCGCTCAAATAAGAGAACGAGTCCTGCTCTGATGGTGAAGAGCAGTTAGACTTCCTGGGATGAGATCTCATGGCAGGATGGTCTGTAGCAGATAGATTATGATGTAACCCACCTCCTCTGTTCAGAGTTGGAGACAGAGAGACTACCAAAAGATTATGAGTTCCACTGTTTTTCTGAAAAATGTACATTATAATGTATATAAATGACAGCATATATAAATAAATAATAATGAACCATAATAACAATATTTTTTCATGCAGATTAAAGAGTATGTATCTGATTTGCATCGTTGGTCTGAACGTTTCCGACAGCCCCTGGACGCAGCAGCGGCGGCGCGTGACCCCGCCCTGCACCGCCTCGGTGCACGCGCCGGTTCATCCTGACCGGATCCGCAGACCCACGCAGACCCACACAGATCCACATAGACCCACATAGACCCACATAGATCCACATAGATCCGGGTCTCGTGCATGATGAGTTATTTATTGCTGATTTATTGGGAGGTTTTCAAACAGTTTAATTAGTTTTATTTCTCTCAAATTATTATTATTATTTATTTTTCCTTTATTATTTTAAAGCCTTCGCTTATATTTAGTCGCTTCTGGTCCCGGTGCTGATGGCGGCGAACCGGGTCGGGCGGCGGGTGAACCGGGTCTGCGGGACCCAGTCCCCGAGCCGCGGGGGCGGCGGCCGGGACCCGGGTCCCGGTGCGGGTTCCGGTCCCGGTCCGGGTCTGCAGCGGCGCCAGGCGCGGGTCACCGTCAAATACAACCGGAAGGAGCTGCAGCGGCGGCTGGACGTGGAGAAGTGGATCGATGTGGGTCTGGACGAGCTGTACCGGGGCCGGGTGAGTACTGCAGTACTACACGAGTACTGCTGGATGCACTGCAGTACTACTGCAGTACTACTACAGTACTACTACAGTACTACTACAGTACTACAGCAGATTTATTTATTATCACATGATATTTCTGTGATGTAATAAAAACTAATAGAATAAATATTATAAATCATCATTTCATTAAAATAATGAAACAAGTCTTTATTTTAATGCAAGTGAGTTTTTGTCCTAAATCATTTGATAAAATCACTTTAATCCTGAGTTTAAGGATCAGACTCTTTATGTCCTATAGGACAATGGACTTTTTATTCTTTAGGATAAAATGATAATTTAACATCTTTCATTAAGAATCAAGAAGAAGCTGTAAACATGATTCTAGAATCAGTTTCTACTGATAAAGGATTTAGGCTGAAATGTTTTATAGGAATTTAGTCTGAATTTACCAAGTTTTACTTTAATAATAATTCAATATAAAGTGCTGTGCATGTCAGTAAATTCAATAAATCTGCACCAAATGTGCAGAAATAAAGGAAGTTCCAGGATCTTCATCATTAAACATGTGTCATCACTTCATTGTAAATTCTCCACATCTCAGGTTTCTAAAAGTCAAAACTGGATGTTGATGAGTTACGTTCAATAAAAAACAGGAAAGAAGAACCTGGGAAAGTGATGAAAAAGTTTAATTTAACTTTAGAGTTTTCACTATGGAATGAAAGGACAGTTTAATCCAGGTTAAAGTGGAATAAAGTCACTAGAATGTTCAGGAATTGGACTAAAGTCACTTTATTCACTGATAAAACATTCTATGACTTTATTTATAGGATTTATATTGACTAATATTGAAGGTGGTTAAATGACCTGTCTGTGTATCTGTGACATCACAGCTCACCTTTATAATCAGGTACAGGATCCTCAGTTACTTTCCACCACAATGATCACACAAACGCATTAAATATTTACCGGCCAGTGTTGAATCTTTAAATATGTGAGCAGCTGTAATCGATCAGCTGTCAACCTTCATATCAATCACCTAAAAGATTTTGATAATCAATTAATCTATTTGGGTCATGTTTTAATTCTAAAGATTAAATGTCCAGATTCTCTGGTTCAGCTTCTGTTCTCTGATTATTTCCTGGTTTCTTTATTCTTCTATAATAGTAAACTGATGATCTTTGGGTTGTGGACAAAAAAAGACATTTTATCTTCAATCTGCAGCTTTTAGGAAACATTTTACACCATGTTTTAAAAGACTAATCAATAATCAATAAATTAATCTATTGTCAGAACCGTCGTTTCAGACGCTGGGTTCATGTTTGGGAAATTAAAGTCGACGTCTTGGAGAAGCAGCAACGCTCTGTAGTTTAAAGGTCAGTCAGACGAGACGCGAGCTGACAGGCCGGCCACTGCTGCAGGGTGTGTGTGTGTGTGTGTGTGTGTGTGTGTGTGTGTGTGTGGCCTTCAGTGTCATGTCCCTGATCGCACTAATGAGAATTAAGAAATGACAGAATGACACATGATGAGTTTTTTTTCCTGTGGTTGGAGGGAGAAGAATCTGCAGGGAACAATGGCTGAAAGGGTGTGTGTGTGTGTGTGTGTGTGTGTGTGTGTGTGTGTGTGTGTCAGACGTCATGTGTGAATAAGGCGGAGTCATTACACAGCAACATTTGTTTTTTGCCACCACGGCGTTTCCAGAGAAACCAACAGATAAGATGACGAGACACAAGGAGAAAACACACGAACACAGGCTGGATTTGTTCAAAACATAAATCAACAAAATAATCTGAGTCAGTGTTTAAGATTTATCACATGGTAATGATCCTTTATTTGGGAGTTCAATAAATTCATCAGTATTCTCACACACACACACACACACACACAGGTCTGGTGCTGGGTTCTAACCTGGTTCTAGACTCAGAGCTGGGTCCATCCTGTTCCACATGGACTAAAACCTGAAAGACAAATCCTGTTTGTTAAGATGAGAAAGTTAAAACTGTTTAAAATACAGTTTTAGGAAGCATTCATCAGGTCTCTGCAAATGTGCGTTATTTAAAAGTCAGTTTGTACCAGTTATTTTTACAAACATCATGATTTCCTGTGATTTGAACTGAAGACAGAACTTATTCAGGGGAATCAGGAAACTATGGACGTGTTGAATTAGTCGACAAAACTTTCAACTACAGAAAAAAAGACTCCAACAACCAACCTGCTGCTCAGAATTTACAAATAAGAGAAGAGAGAAACTAGAAAAGCAGAAGACCTGTTATCAGACGTGGATCAACTGCTCAGTTGCAGCTGTTTTATTTCCTTAGACTGAGATTTTATTCTAAGTCTGAGATTTTATTCCCTTAGACTGAGAATTTATTCCCTTAGACTGAGAATTTATTCCCTTAGACTGAGATTTTATTCCCTTAGACTGAGATTTTATTCTAAGTCTGAGATTTTATTCCCTTAGACTGAGAATTTATTCTCTTAGACTGAGAATTTATTCCCTTAGACTGAGATTTTATTCCCTTAGACTGAGATTTTATTCCCTTAGACTGAGAATTTATTCTAAGTCTGAGATTTTATTCCCTTAGACTGAGAATTTATTCCCTTAGACTGAGAATTTATTCCCTTAGACTGAGATTTTATTCCCTTAGACTGAGATTTTATTCCCTTAGACTGAGAATTTATTCCCTTAGACTGAGATTTTATTCCCTTAGACTGAGAATTTAGTCCCTTAGAC